>CM056383.1:48815056-49163600 GCA_029718625.1 Synaphobranchus kaupii | reverse complement strand
TCACTGCAAATCAATACAAATGTTATTCTGAGTGATCACCTTTATCCTATGATGAAACATTTTTATCCTGATAAAAAGTGGTCTCTTCCAGGATAACAACGTCCACAGGGCACGAGGGGTCACTAAATGGTTTAATAAGTATGAAAATTATGTGAATCATATGTTATGGCTTTCGCAGTCTCAACCCAATTGAACACCTATGGGAGATTTTGGACCGACGTGTTAGACAGTGCTCTCCACCACCATCATCAAAACACCAAATGAGGGAATAACTTCTGGAAGAATGGTGTTCCATCCCTTCAGTAGAGTTCTAGAGAGTAGGTGCATTGAAGCTGTTCTGGCGGCTCGTGGTGGCCCAACACCTCACTAAGACACTTTATGTTGGTTTTTCCTTTAATTTGTCATCCGTCTGTATATATACAGTGCACTCCAAAAGTGTAGTATAACGGTTAAGGAACTGGTTTGTTTAAGGGTTGTTTCTCCTGACTCATTGTCCCATTGAACTCTATGGAAAAATAAGTAAGGAGAACTCAGGAGAAACAACCCTTAAACAAAGCCAGTCTTTTGATGTCATTGGGTCACAGAGATCAGGAAGTCATTGCATGCAAAGGATATGCTACCAAATACTAAATATGATGACTTTATTTAGGTTTATGTTAATTTGTCCAATTACTTTTGGTCCCCTAAAATGGGGGTCCTATGTGTATAAAGTTCTACGTGGTTCACCTAAATATGGATGTAAAAACCCTCAAAATAAAGCTGAAAGTCTGAACTTTAATCTCATAGTCACTGTTCCATTTCAAATCCAATGTACTGGAGTACAAACAACAAAAGAATTTGTCACTGTCCTAACATTTTTGGAGTGCACTGTATATATGTATATACAGTTGCACTCAAAATTATTCAACCCCCTTCACTTTTTGCACTTTATTGTGTTGGATGGATAACTTTAAGGGTTTCTTCTCCTGACTCATTTTCTTATAGAACTCTATGGGGAAAAAAGTCAGGAGAAGAAACCCTTAAAGTGATCCATCAATATCTACTCCATATCTGGCCGTAGAGTAATGGTTTGGGGCTCGTTTGATACCATAGACCCTTGATGACTTACAGCCATTTCGCCAGTCATGTGTTCCATACAGTACCAGCATAATTTACAGCTGAATCTAGTCTCACCCCCCAATTCCCATAGAGATCCATTCAAATGCAGAGAGGTTATAGTATTGCTTGTAACAGTACCTTAAAATAAGATATCAAGAGTCTTTTGATGTTGATGGGACACAGACTTCAGGAAGTAACAGCATGCAAAGGATATGCGACCAAATATGAAATATGACACTTTAAAAATACATTAAAGCAAAGGGTTTGAATACTTATGCACACGAGAGATTTCAGTTTTAGATTTTTGATACATTTGCAAAAATTTCTAAAAACATGTTTTCACTTTGTCATTATGTAGATTGAGTGTAGATTGATGGGCAAAAATAGCAATTTTATCCATTTAAAATTAAATCTACAACACAAATTGTGCAAAAAGTGAAGGGGGTTCAATCATTTTGAGTGCAACTGTACATTTGTGGATTGTAAACCAGTTAACAGTAAACAAGGTCACATGATTGCATCAGATCATGTATTTAAGGCACATTGTGAAGATGGTGTATTACACACGCACGCACGCACGCACGCACGCACGCACGCACGCACGCACGCACGCACGCACACACACACACACACACACACATTTACATGATGCACTTTTCACCTATGAACACCTACCAATCCCTGTGCTCGAACAAGAGGGGCGTCCATTTCTGGGTACACGTTTTGCAGGTACCATTTGAAACTCTTGCATTTCAGCTTCTGTCTAAGCTGGATCTGGTCGGTGAGGTTGCCGATGTTGATGACTTTCCTATCCAGAAGGTGGTGGTAGCCATTACCATAGAACAGTTCCTTGTACTCGTCCAGCCAGACCTCTGCCACCCGGGCCAGATTCCGCTCCACAGTCTTCTGTTTATTCTTGGGGAACTTGTAGGGGTTCTCAGAGCGAAAGATGTGGCCCACCCTGGAACAAGGGATTATCTCGATCTCTCCGCCACACATCCAGATCTGCAACAAAAAGTTCAAATATGGGGTCACATAGAACAGCATTCAACCACCCATCCCATATTTAAAATATATATATACAAGGTGTTTACCTTAAAAGATATTTCCATGTTTTCTCCACCCCAAACATCTAGGCCTGGGTCATAGGTCCCTAATTCATAGAAGTACTTTCTGTTAATAGAGAAAAGGCCTCCAGCCATGACTGGACACCTGAGGATCACAAAACCAGACAAATTCATTTTTAAAAATGCTAATATTTTGGCAAGATGTGTGGTGCAATCCAGGGGTTGCCACATCTCGAAATATATGCAAATCTCCACACAGGCGTTTGATCCCCACGATGAAACCTTCTGACCTGTCATCGCTTCTCTGTCTGTTACCCTCTCTACTTTGTATATGTCTGAATAAAGCAAAAAAAAAAAATTAAATAAATAAATAAATAAAGGAGGGCATCCTGTTTGCTCAAGTAAAGTATTGCAGGAGAAATGTCACTAGTAAGTCCCTAAGCAGCATAGTCAAAAATTTTGAGGGAAAAAGAAGCACCTGAAAACCGTAAGACTATTTAACATGGGCATTATTAATTTGTTTTACATGAAAACACATGGGTGCTACCAACCAATATATTTCACAGTTGACCCTAACTAGAATGTATGACATAGTCCATTGAAGACATAGTACAATGTATTGTGGCAGGTGAGAAGATGCTTTCATTCAACTTTCAGTCATCAGCTGTCACACCTTGTGACCATAGGTGAGAGTAGGAACAAAGATTGACTGTTAAATCGAGAGCTTTGCCTTTTGGCTCAGCTCCTTTTGCACCACAACCGTCCTATACAACGCCTGCATTACTGCAGCCACTGCATCGAAATGGCGGTCAATATCCTGATCCCTTTTACCCTCACTTGTGAATGAGACCACGAGATACTTAAACTCCTCCACTTAGGGCAGTTGTTCTTGTTCCCCCCAAACCTGAAGAGGACAAGCCACCGTTTCCCAGGAGAGAACCACAGCCACAGACCTGGAGGTGCTGATCCTCATACCAACCATGTCACACTGGGCTGCAAACCAGAGATGCCACCCTTAAGTCCCCAAACCGGACACACTCCAGACCCCGGCCGCTCCTTCATATGCTGTCCATAAAAACCACAAACAGGAGTGGAGACAAGGTAAACCCTTGTCGGAGTCCAACACCCACCTTGAACGAGTTTGACTTAATGCAAAGATCCCACAAGATACCTCGGAGGCCATGGTTGTATGCCTTCTCCAAATCCACAAAGCACATGTAGACCGGATTAGCAAACTCCTATGTCCTCTCGAATAAAAAGCTGATCCGCTGTTCCACGGACAGAACAAAACCCTGAATCTGAGGTTCGACTATTAGTCGGAGCCTCCTTTCCAGCACCTTAGTATAGGCTTTCCCACGGAGGCTGAGGAGTGTGATTCCCAGATAATTGGAACACACCCTCCGGTCCCCTTTTTTAAAAATGGGAACCACCACCCCTCAAAAGGCACTGTTCCTGACCTCCACGTGACATTGAAGATCCGTGTCAGCCATGACACTCCAACAACATCCAGAGCCTTGAACATTTCAGGACGGATCTCATCCACCCCTGGTGCTCTGCCACTGAGGAGCTCTCCAACCACCCCCATGACTTCTGCCACAGAGATGGGTTCTGATCCCCAGAATGATCCCTCTCTGCCTCCTGAAAGGTGGGCATGTCTTTTGGATTCAGGAGTTCCTCAAAGTGCTCCTTCCACTTGCCGACAATATCCCCCATCGAGGTCAGGTTTCACCACCCTTACTAAGAACAGCCTGGACGATGTCCCACTTTCCCCTCCTGAGGTGCCGATTGGTTTTTCACAACCGCTTTTGGGCCGTTTTTGCTTCTACAACTGCAGCAGCTGCAGCCTTTTTTTCCTGTCTGCTGAAAGTTATTTTATTTAGTAACATAGCCACAAAATACAGTCAGTTGTATATTTGGAACAGAGAGGTGCTTGAAAGTGGCCTTTTGGTCTACTAACATTTCAGAAAAAAATGTATAATTAAGATAAAATTTATTTAAATAAAGTCATCATATTTAATATTTAGTTGCATACCCTTCTACTACTATCCAACTACTAAAGCATTCTGCTCTCTATTCCCTTAACCTTCAAACCAGAGATGCGCACCGGCAATCATTCTGTGCATGTCATGTTAAAACATTTATAAAAACGAAACCATTTGGATAGAGCAATAATTTCTTCACAGCATGAAAGCGGACATCCGTTGCGTCAGTTAGGTAGTCAGCCCATTGACAGACCGAGCCATCTGCTTGCGTAAAGTACCTAATTTTCATTCCTAAATTATTGGCTACTCATCGTGCCTTGTACTGGTACCCTACCACATAAATTGAACATGACAAGCGTCCTTATAAGCGTCATCACGTTGTTCTGCCGACAAATGCGCTCATTCTGAACAGAATGCGTTTCATTCTATGGTTCCACTGAACTCACAACAAGCAAACAAAAGTTTTTTTTTGAAGTTTTTCAGGTGTGTCCCATTTTTTTCCAATAAAGATGGCAAAGAAGCTGACAGCAAAGCAAGCTTTAGACTTCATTTTAGCAAACAGCGACGAGGAGGATGACTGTGATTCTGCACCAGACAGCTGTGCTAATGACGATGTAGCAAATTTCATTGAAGGCATAAATCCTTTTGAGGACAAGTATGAATTATCCGTTTATGATAGCGCAAATCTAACCTACAGATGCCCTCTGTCTTGGTTCGCTCTGTATCTGACCAGAGTATGAATTTTTGTTAAACACTATCATATAAATTTCTATTTTATTTTATCTATTATTATCAATTTCATCTGAAAGGAGCTCCCCTGATTGCCGTGGTATAATTCCCACACTGTATCCGACCAATATAATGCACAAAGCTAGCAGACATACTGTCTGAGAGGTGGGAGGGGGAGAAAAATAAAATGTAGCAGACAGTGCTGTGTTTGTGTATTCTTGTTTTTGGAGAGGGGGAGGGGATAGCAAACAGGACAGAGAGAGACTCTGTTTGTGTACATTTATACATATCACATTTATGAATAAAATCAAAAGTATGTCAAATGCACACAGACAGTAGTTTTCACCTGTATATTACATTGAAATTGCTATAATTCTTATAAAAAATTTTTCCCTGGCAGTGCAAGTGTGGGTTGGCACTATGTGTAATTTTAGACAGGAATTGTCATATCTACCATAGCTAATGCCACACACTTTGAATGGCAAAAAATAAAGAAACGGCAAGGACAATGAATACAAAAATGTGTATAGTTCAGTGTGGGAATGATTTAGAGGGTCACTTCAAGATTGTTAGTGCCCTAACACCTGTGGCTACCTACCCTGTAATTTTTTGTAAAACTTCATAATTGTTTTGCTGTGTGCTTCCAATAAATGTTTCTATTATTTCTAAAAGCGTTTTTAGTGTCTTTGTGCATTGCATTACATTGACTTTTGGACACACATGGATGGAAAGCCATGGCTCTGCTGAATCTGGGGATATAAAGCACTATATTCTACTACTAAAAATGAGTTCAATATTTGCTAAAAGGTAGTCCCAGGCCACCTTAAAAAGCCTACGGTTCAGAGAGGTAAAAAACTATGTTATTTTTTTACACTCAAGTTATGTTATAGGCATTTTAGCAGATGCTCTTATTCCAGAGCAACTTATACACCTTACAAGCCCAGTTCCATAACCATTATATTACACTGCTACCCTGGCAGCGGTTGCATCATGGCTATGAAAATTTGACAAATGAAGGATGGGCTTATGAAGCTGTGAGTAAAATATGGATATTGTGAATTTTAAGATGTAAATACATAAACTAAACAGCTAGAAGGCCTGCCTATACCCAGACAGAAAGCTAACTTTTAGCTACATATCCCTTCCATCTATTAATATAGTCTCTGTATCAATATGTTAAAGATAAGCAGTCAAGTGAAGGTAGAGACTAGTTTTTTAACCCCTTCGCGCAGATGGCAAATTTGGTCAATTCACACCTATTTAGAGGGTACTCTGTTTAAGACTTTATAACTCCAGTTGTCCACTATGTCACGCATGGGTAGGTATAGACTGGGTGGGGGGTTTGCTTGTTAAATGGACTTGCTACGGGGAAATTATGGTACTTAGAAACTCTGTATGCAGCAGAGTTGTCACAAATCGTCTACCAATAAAGTTAAAACACAGAGTTTGTGATTTCCACTAATAGTTTGGCTGCAGGAGCAACGAATGTCTCAGTTGAGCAAAATGTTGCCACCAGCTGCATTATCACTAGGACATTACTGAAATTCAAAATGGCAGAAAAAATTGTTTCAATCAAAGAAACAGTTTACAGTTTATATTTTTTTCAGAAAAACATGAGGTGCATGTACTGTACAGCTATATGAACAGGATGATATATAATTTACCATTAGCATTTAAAAGCAAAATGTACCTGGTTATAGAAATCTGTAAAAAATAAATAAATAAAAGACCCAACAAATGTGACGTGTTGTCATATTCAGTGTCAATAGGAAACATGGATGCATTATCAGGAGCAAACACAATTTTTCAATTCTGCCCTGCGCTGTATTTCTTCAGCAGCACGGAAAAGTGCATATGTCAGTCCTATGAAATTCTCACAGGAATGGGAACATTTCCACAATGTGTTGAAGTCCTCACAAATCACAGATTTTTCCGTTTTGGATTACATTTTCGCATACCCGTTTGATCAATGAGCTCCCAAATGTCTGCTGCCACTACAGGACAAGATCTGTGACTCCCAGTTCACACATTAACATTTCACTCCGGTATACTTATTACCACATGCATATGAACAGCGACGCAGCATTAAGCCTCACCTGATTGGGTCAGAATCCTTCATTTTATCCCTTTTGATGATTTCCTCTGATAGAGTACTCCAACCAAAAACCATGGGCCATTTGAATATGCCTCTTTGGAAATTGTCAACTAACACATAACTGTGGGTAAAAGAAGCAGAATACCAGAACACAAATTAATACTATTCATCTGACACTTACAAGCTCATACATAAACCAGTTATTAGGACGTATTAATAGAAGAATATGAATATTCATATGAATATTGCAGTGAAAATATCAAACCATCACTCTACTGCCAGATATGCAGTAGATATGGATGGATCACTTTAAAGGTTGTTTCTCCTGATTCCTGTTGAATGGAAAAAAGGCGGGAGAAACAACCCTTAAAGTGATCCATCCATGTATACTGCATATCTGGCAGCAGAGTGAGAGTTTGAGGCTCACTTGATACCTCAGGCCATTGATGACTTACAGCCATTTAGCCAACCATGTGTTCCATACTATTCCCATGTAATTTACAGCTTAATCTAGTCCCACCCCCCAATTCCCATAGAGATCCATTCAAATGCAGAGAGTTAATAGTATCACTTGTAAGAGTACCTGAAAATAAGATAACAAGAGACTTTTCATGTTGTTGAGTCACAGATATCAGGAAGCCATGGCAGGCAAAGGATATGCAACCAAATATTATGATGACTTTATTTAAGTTTAAATTGTCAAATTAATTTTGGTCCCCTAAAATGGGGGGGCTACAACTGCAACACGGTTCACCCAATATAGATGTAAAAACCCTAAAATTAAAACTGAAAGTCTGCACTTTAACCTCATAGTCACTGTTCCATTTCAAATCCAATGTGCTGGAGTACAGAACCAAAACAACAAAAAATGTGTCACTGTCCTAACACTTTGAGTGCACTGTATACTTTTACTGCATGTGAAAAATGGTTTCACATACTGAAGTTTGGTGTTCTAGTTAAAGATCTTGGAAAACTGTAAAAATGGCACCATTGTCTGCAATTCCTCACATCAATAGCATCATTACCATTACATAGGGTAATTACCTCATGTCTTTGTCACCAATGACCTCAATAACAGGACAGGCTACTTTTCTCCTGTCCATATACACTCTCTCCAACAGAGGCTCCAGCCAGCCCACGTTGCACTCGATGTGTGAGTCAAGGAAAGTTAATACTTCACCTGGAGAGAGAGCAAACATCTTTAGAAATAACAACCAATAGAATTGGGCAAGCCCTTGCCTTTTATTACCCCACCTCTTCCTCTTCCACCTCACTCACTTGTATATTCAATCAGAAATTAGCAGATGCCCAAATAGAAAAATAAAAAAATGTGGTCCACTGGAATATAATATAAATAGCAAGTGCACAGTAAGCACAGCAAACAGAATTAACTCGCAAACCTAGGCCACTAAATAAACACACCACAGCACCATAGAGCATGAGCACACATTAGCAATAGTTCCAGTCAGGCTATGTAGTGCTGCCAGTGCTTGTTGCTTTTCCACAGATTTTCCACAGCAGTCCTTCCTTCCAATAACAAAACTGCAAATAACTATGCAAATGACTTACATTTACTATAAAACATAACAACTGAGCTTCACCTTCAAGTTGGACAGAAAATACATGGTTCAGCTAAGCTAAGAGATGTCTGGGCTTAAGCAGGGATTTTTTTACTCCGATCCATTCAGTATACACAAAAAAGGTAACTTGAGGTTTGAGATGAACCTCTGATAATTTAACAATAATAATAATAATAACAATAATAATCAATTTTATTTATATAGCTCTTTTCATCATACAGACATGACCTCAAAGTGCTTTACAAAAGGCAACAAATAACCAATAAAGTACAAAATATTACATTAAAATAGAACAAGTGCATTAAAAATAAAAAGGCGCAGGGAAACGGTAACCTGTATCATTGACTAATGTAGGCGCACTGGTTTTTTTGGTTTTGAAAGCTGAAACTGACTGAGCCAGACGTAAGTGATCGGACAGACTGTTCCACAGTTGTATAACAAGTCTTTGTGATTACAATGCGCTCAAGATATTGCTTTTAGCATGTATGGTTGTTATGTCAACTGTAGGTCTCAAAAGTAGAGACGGTCTCAAGAGTGAAATCTGTTGTAGCACGACAGACCTTTGTTAAGCACTATATGCAATGTGAGTGTGAAGTACATTTACATAGCCATTACAGTTGCTCTTGTGTTACTAGTGTAGTTGGCCTTAAGGTTATTTGTTAGGTACTTCCTTATATAATGTCAACACTATAGCCTATAGCATATCTTCCCTGTTTATGCTTTATCACTATTGTGTTACACACTACCTTGTACCCAAGCCCTGTTTATATTCAGCATATACCATCATATCTTACCATGTCATGACTGTCCGCCAAATTAAATAATAAGTAAATAATCATAAAAAATAAGTCTCCCCATTATAGTACAAGGATTTTTCTTAATGTGGCTTCTTATATTCCAGTTTTTAGGTCAGAGCTCTCTGTGATGAGATCAGAGTTCAGAGTGTGTGCGTGGGTGTGTGTGCCGGGGGGGGGGGGGGGGCGGGGGGGGGGGCGCGCACACACACACACACACACACACACACACACACACACACAGCTTACACACACACACAGCTTACCAGTAGCAGCAGCGGCTCCCACCAATCTGGCTCGGATAAGACCTTGTCTCTCCTTCAGTCGGATGATACGTACTTTGGGAAACTGTGACATGTACACATCTAGATTGTCCTTGAGGTAGTCTATGAACAAGGATGGCAGAGGGAAGGGAAGGAATTATCCTACTTTAACAAGAAACAAGTGTAGTGTGTTATGTGATGTGTATGCATTGCCTCCCAACTGCATTCTTTTAAACTGCCAGATAATGTCTAGATTTTTTTATTTCCTTCAATGCTATATCCCATTTTTCTTTTCTTTAGGGCTATATTACTTTCCTGTTAATGTTTATTATTTGTGCTTTATTACAGTGTCTTGGCATGTAGGCCCCATTTGCCTTCTGGCAGTCTTATCCTGTTTTTTATTCAGTACTGTAAAGCACTTATATAAGGTGGTATTTAAATAAGGAGTGTTACAATTATTATTACCTTTTGAGCTGAAGTCATCCACCAGAATGATTTCTTTGAGAAGGTGTGGTGGGGAGCGGTTGAGAACACTGTGGACAGACCTCAACAGGGTGGACCACACCTCGTCCACAAAGCAGAAGATCACACTGGTTGTGGGCAAGTCGTCATGAACCAGACTCTCTGAGCAGCTGAAAATGGTTAAAAATGCAGGGTGGTTACTCAGCGATGTCCACCCCTCTCCGCTCAGTCTTAATGTGTACTTCCACCTCATTGTTTCAAACTCACGTTTGTGGCCTTGTATCTGGTATGGCCCGGTCCACTGGAATCTGCTCACTCAAGTAGACGTTAAAGTGGCCCTCACTCCACCGACCATGCATCTCCTCCTGTTTGCCAACGGGCACGACAGCAGGCAGTCCGAACTGCCCGATGGCGCTGCTGTCCCTCGGGTTTTGGGTCATGTCCAGCAGCATCACTCTGTGCATGCCCAATTTTTGCGCACTTGAGAAGTTTGCTTTGATTTCCACTCTCTGTGCGACCACTGGTTGTAGTGTTATTTGCATTTGGAGTTTCGCTTTGTCAGGGTCACTCTTGTTGAGCGCATTGTTCCGTTTGTCCACAAGGTTCACTACTTTATCCTTTTCCTTCAAGTGTTCTTTCTCAGGCTTAATTGATGCAACCTCCTGTGTTTTTTCTTTGGGAGGACTGTGTTGTTTTTCAAGTAGCACGTTATCACCGACTTTGTTCTGAGTCTTGGAAGCCTTGTTAGAAATGCTCTCATTGGGTTTCTCAACGAAATCTTTCAGCTTTTCATTAAGGTTCTGCATTTTTTCTTCCTGCACGCCAGGTGGCGCTTTGGTCAAATTTGGAAGCTCGGCTGGCACTTTCCTGGGTGTATCTTGTAATAAGCCACTTCTGTTTAACGACGAAGTTTGCGCTGGGAAGTCTTGTTTTAGGTCATTTTTGCCATCATTCTCGTTTTTGAGTGTTGCTCGAGTTATTGCACCGATGGGTGCTTTGGTGTTAATAGTTGCCTGCAAATTCGCTGGTTTAACGTGACTCTTGTTAATCTCTTTTTCATCCTTCATTGCAAGTGTAGATTTTCTTTCCCCGAGTTTATTAAGTCCACCTTCTTTGTTTTTTATTTGTGAATTTAATTTTTTTTCCTTAATTGCTGGGTTAAGGTTTCGTTTTCTGTTGACAACATTTACCTGCTTACCACCTTTATTTGAAAAGTTCAGCTCTGTTTCCAAGTCCAGATCAACTTTCTGAATCGAGTGTTTAAATCCTACCCTATTTACTAAATGTGTTCGTTTCGTGGCCTGTTGTTTGGCCGCCTCCCTTTGTTTTACAATAATTTCTTTCAAGAGCTGACTGTTAACGTCATTCATTGAAATCCTTAGTGCTGCCATGTCAAAGAGAAGCCATATGACAGACGCAATGAACACAAACCCAAGTACTCTACCACTACCTCGAAAATATTTTCTAACCTTCATCATCTTTGTTTTAACATGCTTTGTTTTACATAAAAATGAACCTGTAGTCCCTACGAGTTGGACATGTAAGCAGTTTGTCCTCTGTACAGCTATAATAGCTACTCAACTGTGCAACAACTATGCCTGCGTGGCATCTCATGCGAAGTAACTTTTGCTGGCAACTTATCACAAATCTGTCAGAAATCGTCGGAACACGTTCCAGTGAAATTTATGCAAAACATACAAAACAATTTCACTTTCGCAAATGGTTAAAGGGTTTCTTATTTGAATGTTACCTCTTGTGAAAGCCCACGTTGTTCACTCCCCGAAATATATACCATGAGTGTCATTTGTTGTCAACAGAATTACAAGTTCAAAATTAGTTTGAAAGGCTACATTGTACTGTCACCGAATGCCATGTTAACTCTACCCGGTCTCCACGAATTTAGAGTCAGAGAGCTACATTTCTTGTTGAGTGAGTTTGCACTAAACAGTGCCCTACCTGTGCACTTTGAGAAGATTCACTTCCTTACGGAGGTAGTTCCTGACTGTGTCGGCTATGTCCTGTTTGTTCACGGGCAAGAACTCGGCTACAGCTGCGCATATACACAAAGCCGTATATTATGTGGATACGTTAAACTTGTAGTATTTGCGCTCACAGTGGTGACTAATGCACAGTTTAAAGCATCCAATCCATGTGCATTACAGTTTAGTGGATTCGCTGGGTGTTTGCTTTATGCTGATGCCCACGAACAACCAGACTAACTATGCAAGCATACTTTTTTTAAGTTACACGTGGACTATATTAATGGGCGCAGTAATTTAAACTGGGAATTTTTATTAGCTTATTTGCTGCGCAGATTTCATTTATGTTCCCTATTAAATTGTCTTATTGGGTTAAGCAAACAAGATGCAATCTATGTAAATGTAAACGAACCAGCCGAAAGTTAACATTAAAAAAATAACAAAAACATTTTCTGTCTGAGGACTACATCTTAATTAATTAGACCAGGTTTTGTTCTATTTAATTACATAAAGACTGGGCTTCAGAATGTTCTATGCAGTTTCAGCCCTCAGTTTAGGATGGAAGAGGCGTCAGTATTCAGGTATAAGGAAATCAAGGCACTCAGATGATAAAAAGCCTACAAATGCAAGGATCTTTAGCAACATACAGTGGGGTGCAAAAGTTTGGGCACCCCTGGTCAAAATGCCTTTTACCATTAATATCTAAGTGAACAGAAGGTAACCTGATCTCTAAATGGTACAAAGTTAAACATGGCACATTTCTTCAAATTTTAAAGCAATTACCTTTTGTTAGAATTTTTTCATAATAATAAAAAAGGAAAAAGGCCCTGTGCAAAAATTTGGGAACCCTTTTGGATTATTCTTTGTTACTTTTTAAAAAGATATTATGATCCTCAGACTGACTGGACCCAAAAGCAAGACCTGGAAGCAGACTCTGGAAGCAGGTGGAGGGGGCTCGGCAGGAAGACTGAGCAGGCTGGAGATGACGGGCTTTAACAGACTGACATGGAAGGTGGGGTGGATTTTATGGGAGGGAGGGAGCTGGAGTTTGACAGTGGAGGGGTTGATAAGGGAAACAATGGAGTAGGGGCCAATGATGCGGAGCTGGAGCTTCTTAGAGGTAGGAACAAGGGGAATGGAGGAGGTAGACAGTCAGACCTACTGTCCTGGGACGTACCATGGTGCTGCAGCTCGGTGGAGGTCGGCCAGGCACCGGGTACGGGAGGTGGTGTGGAGGAGTGCGGTATGTGCCAACTTTCAGATCCTCCTGCATCTCAGGAGGTGGGCCTGCATGGATGGAATGGAAACCTCCTCTTCCTGGGTGGGGAACAGGGGAGGTGGGTACCCCAGAGGCACTCAAAAGGGGACATCCTGGTGGCAGAGCTCTTCAGGTAGTTGTGGGCGTACTCGACCCAGGGGAGAAGCTTGCTCCAGGAGGAGGGCTTGCAGGATGACACGCAGCGCAGTTTGCAGTCGTCTGGGGGGTGATAGCTGGATGACAGGCTGGCGGAGGCACCAAGTGAGCGACAGAACGCCCTTCACACATGCGAGGAGAACTGGGGCCCACAGAAACGATGTCAAAGGGGATCCCATGCAGCCTCACCACATGCAGCGCCAGGAGCTCCACTGTTTCGGACGCCGAGGGGAGCTTGGGTAGGGGGATGAAGTGGGCCGCCTTGGAGAACTGGTCCACGATGGTCAGGATGGCCATCTTGCCATCCGAGGTGGGGAGACCGGTCACAAAATCCACACCTATATGGCGCCAAGGATGGCCCGGGACAGGGAGGAGGCGGAGAAGGCCAGCGGCGGACTGATGGGAGGCCTTGCTCCTGGCGCAGATGGGACAGGCAAGGACAAAGGCACAGGTACCCCCCTTGGGTGTGGGCCACCAGATACTCCTCATGACCAGGGCGATGGAGCGTTGAATGCCTGGGTGGCAGGACAAGCGGAAGGAGTGCGCTCACTGGAGGACCTGGGAGCGGACGGAGTTGAGAACAAACAGACGGGAATCAGGTTTGTTGCGGGGGTCCGGGTGGGTTACGTGGGCAGCCTTGATAGTCTTCTCGATCCTCCACCAGACCGCAGCCACCACACAGGACGGGGGAAGGACAGGATCAGGGATGGCGGGACTGGCAACCGGGGAGTAGATGCGGGACAGAGTGAAAAATTAAACCGGCCAAAAAACAGGGACTAACGGGCCTGATGGGAATTGAGGCGTTTAGCAGACTGGATGTACTCTAATTTTTTATGATCAGTCCATATGATGAAGGGAAGCTCCGCCCCCTCCAGCCAGTGCCTCCATTCATCCAGGGCGAGCTTGACGGCTAACACCTCATGGTTTCCGACGTCATAGTTGCACTCGGCAGGTGTAAGCCAGCGGGAATAGTAGGCACAGGGGTGCATATTCTGGTCATCGACCGAGTGTTGGGACAGGACGGCATCCACCTCCACCACAAACTGGCGACTGGAATCATGGTGACACAGGACAGGTGCAGAGGAAAACCTAGTCTTGAGGGTAGTAATAATAATAATAATAATAATAATACATTTTATTTGTAATGCACTTTATATCTGAGGCAAATCTCAAAGTGCTACAGTGTAAAAACATGAGCATAAAACAAAAAGAGCCTAAAAAAAAAAAAGAAACGAGGAAAAGAAAAAACAAAAACAAAACAACAACAGCTAGCAAAACTGGCAGAGCTAAAAAGAAAAGGCTCTGTTAAAAAGGAAGGTTTTGAGTCCTTTTTTAAAAGCTTCAACCGTCTGTGGTGCCCTCAGGTGGTCAGGGAGGGTATTCCACAGACAGGGAGCGGCCAAGTAGAAGGCCCGATCCCCCATGGTGCGGAGCTTGGTCCTTGGGGGAAGGAGAAGGTTGGCATTTCCAGAGCGGAGGTTTAGTTTGGAGGTTTGTGGGGTGAGCAATTCCTTGAGGTGGGGGGGGGGGGGGCATTGCCATGGATGCACTGATGGGTAAGCAGGAAGATTTTGTAATCAATCCTGTAGGTGTAGTGAAGGCATTGTTAGCAGCAGAGGACCAGACAAACGGGACAGAGGGAGAGGTGAGGTTGGTGAGGGGCGCAGCAATTTGGCTGAAACCGCGGATGAACCACCTGTAGAAATTTTCAAAGCCCAAGAACTGTTGCAGGTGCTTACGGGATGATGGGCGGGGCCACTCCACCACGGCTTGGACCTTAGCAGGGTCGGGCTTGATCTTGATCTCAGGCGGCAGTGTAGTATAATGGTTAAGGAACTGGCCTTGTAACCAAAAGGTTGCAGGTTCGATTCCCAGGTAGGACTCTGCCGTTGTACCCTTGAGCAAGGTACTTAACCTGAATTGCTTCAGTATATATCGAGCTGTAAAAATGGATAATATGTATAAAAAAAAATTTTTTTTAAAGTTGTGTAAGTCGCTCTGGATAAGAGCGTCTGCTAAATGCCTGTAATGTAATCTTGCCGTTTTCAATAAAAAAACCCAGGAAGGACACGGACGGGACATGGAACTGACATTTTTCTGCCTTGACCTAGAGCTTATTTTCCAGCAGTCATTGGAGCCTCCTGGAGACTTTTGGAAAAAATCTAAATATCATCAATGTAGACAAAAACTGACTGGTTGAGGAAGTCACGGAGGACATCGTTGATGAGTGCCTGGAACACAGCCGGGGCGTTAGTAAGCCCGAACGGGACGACTCTGTACTCAAAGTGCCCCAGGGGGGTGTTGGACGCCGTCTTCCACTCATCCCCCTCCCGGATCCAGACAAGGTGGTAGGTGTTCCGAAGGTCCAGTTTAGAGAAGATGGTGGCGCCCTGGAGGGGTTCAAAGGCAGAGTTAATCAGAGGTAGTGGATATTTATTGCGGACGGTGATGGAGTTTAGGCCACGGTAATCAATACATGGACAAAGGGAACCGTCTTTTTTTTTACACAAAAAAGAACCCGGCCCCCACATGGGAGGAAGAGGGTCAGATTATACCTGCAGCCAGTGAATTGTGGATGTACTATAGGTGACAGGGAGGATTGGATGACGAAGAACTGGATCGTCTCCCAGTGATTGCAGGACAGAACGAGCTGCAGGGGAACAGTGGAGTGAGTGATCTGAGCCAGTGGTTTTGCCGTCGAGGGAGTAGGCCTGAAGAGGTTTGGAGAGTGGTTCGGTGGGGATTCCAGACTGAGAGATAAGGGTGGCGTCGAGGAAATTGGAGTCGGCTCTGGAGTCGATGAGGGCAGACAGGGAGGTGGACTGGTGATTCCAACGGAGTGTGGCCTTCAAAACGAATCGAGGTTGGGCAAGTGCGGGAGCTGAGATAAAGCTCGCCAGTAGGCCCAAGACCTGGTGAGTAATGCCCAGAAGAACCCACACATCACCGCAAAAGAGCTGAAAAAAAGAGTAGCAGACACAGGACTAGTAGTTCAAAGGACAATACAACTTACTTTAAACAACAAAGACCTACATGGCAGAGTTGCCAGAAAGAAGCCTTTAAGCATCTGAAGTATGCAAAAGAAAACCATGAGAAGCCTGAAGCCTTTTGGAACAATGTTGACTGACGACTGACAAAACCAAAATGGAACTTTTTGGCCACAACCAAAGGAGTTATGTTTGGAGAAAAAATGGTGAATCATTTGTAGAGAAGAACAACTTGCCAACTGTTAAAGCACAACTGAACTTTGGGTTGTGTAGTTACCTGGCCATGATATGAGTCCAAATGGTGGCGAAATATGTTCGTTAGTTGCTCTGTGCTCCCCTGGGGTGATAATCCAGAATAGGGTACTTGTTGCTCTCCATTCACTTCTGTAAGGCAGCTAAATGGTCTCAAAATGACACTTCTAGCACATATACAAATGTGAATGAACCCGATTCTAGAACATATTTCGCCACTATTTGGTCTCATATCATAGCCAGGTAACTACACAACCTAAAGTTCAGTTGTGCTTTAAGCATGGAGGTGGATCCATTATGCTTTGGGGTTGTGTGGCAGTGCAGATGGAATTAAGAATGGATTCCATAAAATATCAAGAAATTCTAGAGGCTAATGTTCGAAGGTCAGTCCAGACATTGAAGTTGAAGAGAGGTTGGCCGAAGCATACCTCAAAATCAACCATGAAGTCCCTCCAGGAAAGATGGATGAAGGTTTTGTAATGGCCACCACAGTCCCCAGACTTGAGTATTATTGAAAATCTGTGTAGAGATCTCAAACATGCCGTGCATGCAAGGAGGCCGAAGAATATTTCCGAGCTCGAGGTGTTCTACCAGAAACATTGAAAGACTCATAGCTGGCTACAGGAAGCGTTTGCAAGCTGTTATAGTTGCCCGAGGAGGAGTTACAAAGTACTAACTGACAGGGTTCCCAAACTTTTGCACAGGGCCTTTTTCCTTTTTTTATTATTTTGAAACTGTAAAAATTTTAAAACAAAAAGTAATCTTGCTTTAAAGTTTGAAGAAATGTGCCATGTTTAACTTTGTAGCATTTATAGATCAGGTTAGCTTCTGTTCACTTAGATATTAATTGTAAAAGGCATTTTGACTAGGGGTGCCCAGATTTTTGCACCCCGCTGTATATAAAAAGAGAATTATTGGACTATTTAATAAATAAATAAATGTGTGTGTGTTCTTTGCTAGAAATCCATTGTTAATTACAAGGGGTTGGAGGTCAGTTGTGAGGTTTTTTAACTATTGCATGCCCTCTTGGATATACCTGCTTTTGGCCCAGACGACCACAGCTCCTCTTTCTCAGCAGCCTTCACCACAATGTAATAGTTTAATCCCTTTGCTCAGGCCCTCTAGTGGCGTAGACCCTGGGGTCTACATCACAAACATTCTACTTCACCACGTCAGAAAGCGTGGTATCATGGACAATTGTATATCATCTTCATCAGCGCTAGTTGCGTTATCATCAGGCTAAATATGAAGTTTCTACGTTCCACCGTTGTTCCATATTTCATAAAAGTATCTCAACCACTCTGCAGTGTGATCTACATCGGGTCGGGTTGACGATGCTGGTATTTAAATAGGCTATATTTTGGTTAAAGTTCTTCTTTCACCATCAAAAAATCATGTACTATCTAATATACTATCACAGCAACAATAGAAAACACACAAGGTCCTGAATATCAGTCAATGAAACTGTTATTTTGCCTGCTCACTTATTAGAGTGAATTTCTGTCATCAACACATAATTTCCTTCTGCTATGAAAATCTGGAATCAAGTCCTAACCATACCTAGGCTACACTATTAAAGGCAGACATGTCTTTTCTAAGATTCTGTAGTTATTCTCTGTCTATGTGGTGTACAGTGTAAATTTCTAAAAGGGCGAGATTTAAAAAATAGGTCTGCCCAACATTAAGCAATTAAATTGTTCATCTTGAAAATAATTGTAATTGTTTGACAGCCTTATTATCCAAAAAGAGCTCTTGCTAAGCTTTCAAAAGATATAGAAATTTTGTGACAGCTGGGAACCAGATGCTGAACTCTGCGTCTCGCAAGCATATCTGGACAACGCTATCAACGTGCGTCAGGCATTTATTTTGTGCACAACAGCGGTGTGTCTTGACATTTCAAAGAGAAATTTACAAGGAACTGGAGGAGCAACACGTTTCCCAGAAAAAAAACAAGTTGTCTGCTCCACCCAGTGTCAGGCAGGAGACATTGCAGGAGAGTTTTGAGAAAGGCAAAACATATCCAGGTAGGTAGCCCCGTTATTCAGACTAGTGTTAGTCAAGTTGAACATTTTGTCATTTATCACTGATATGAAACATACAGCTCTTTGTTATTGCGGCAATAGACTACTGTAAAACCAAAATTAAAAATAGTGTTATTATTTTGTAATAAATCTGTTATGGTGGCCAGGTTGTGTCATTTGCATTATTTAAACATAGACTGACCTTACAAATTGATAATAATAATTTAAAAAGAATTACTATGTCATAAAAATAAAAAATAAACTAATTTAAGAAATTCTGGGTATCGGTATCAAAAAATGTCTCAATAAAATTACATTACATTACATTACATTTATTTAGCAGACGCTTTTATCCAAAGCGACGTACAGTAAGTGCGTACAGAGACATCATCATCATTACAGAACAGACAAGGCAAAGCACATCCTTTGCATAATGTAGCAGCTATCCCTAGCAATGAACGTTGAATGTAGTTCACAGTAAGCTGTGGGCAAATCAGCAACACCACACTTTCATTCCAAATACTATTATAAACTATACTATTATAAACTATGCTATTATAAACCATTCCAAATACTATTATATACTATAATAAACAGACAGGAAAACACAGGGAACAGGGAACTGATATTCCTAGGTGAGGATATCAGTCAAGGTGGAGTCTGAAGAGGTGTGTCTTTAGGCCTCGACGGAATGCAGGCAGGGTTGGAGTAGAACGTAGGGGAATGGGAAGTTCATTCCACCACTGAGGTGCTAATGTGGAAAAACTCCGCAGTCGGGACAAGCGAGAGCCTTTGACACGGAGGGGGGGAAGTGCCAGTCGCCCTGCTGTAGAAGAGCGAAGTGGTCGAGCAGGAACATAGTTCTGGATTAAGTCCTGCAGGTAGGCGGGGCCTGTCCTATTGGCTGCAGTGTAGGCCAGGGTCAGAACTTTGAACCTGATCCTGGCTGCAACTGGCAGCCAGTGGAGAGACCTCAGCAGGGGGGTTACGTGGGAAAATATCAGTATTGGTATCGAATACAAAATTTTGGTATCACCCATCACTAGTAGCAAATGCGCTGGTGTAAATACAAAACAACTTAGAAGGAAAATAAATAATTTCTCTGATTGGACAAACGTCAGACATGAATTCAAGAATACTTGTTAAGACATCCAAGCAGAGCTATCTTTACCAGTGCAACTGAGTTGCGTTAGTTATAGGGAAGCAACAGCGTCACTCAGTAGACTGACTCTGAGATGAAACTAACCGAGCCATCTCTGTGGTGCATCATTTTGCCAGTCTTCAAATATAATTTGCCCATTCATAACATCCAGCTTGTCTAAAGTCTGAAGCCTTTCTTTCCAAAAAGATATTTCCTGACCTGGACAGCCTCATGTTACAGATGCACTATGTTTCTGTTTCATTTTAGCGGCATATGGACGAGTGCTGTTTAAAGGGGAATGTGGTAGGGGGGCGTGGTTTTAGGCACTGCCGGCAAGAGAGTGAACGCGTGTGGTTTGTGGAGCCGACACAGCTCTCGGGAATCATGCAATTGGTAACGATTGATTGTGTTATTGATTGTATCAATTAACCAATTGCCTTGATTGTTCGACAGTGAGCCTGAGTGCATAAAAGCCGGCCGGAACATCTGCGGGGAGAAGAGCGGATGAATGGATTCGTGTGTGTTTGTAAAACCAGAGAGTTCGGAATAAAAAACCGTGTTCTCTCAACAATCCTGCCTGGTTACTGTCTCTGCACGGGAGCGGTGGTGCTCACCTCGCCACAGTGGTGGCCCGTACGGGGAAAGAGGGCGAAACAGTGCAGAGGACAGAAAACAGGATTTTTTGTAAAGCAATGGATAACAGCCAGGAGCAGCCGGAGCAGCCAATCTCCGTAACAGCGCTGGGAAAATTGCTGGAGGGGCTAGCTGCCATGCAGGTGCAACAGTCGGCTGCTCATGCCGAGCAGATGCAAGCCCTGCGGGAGCAGTCTAGCCTCCAGACACAGGCGCTGTTACAGCTGGCTGCTGCCGGGGGTTCCAGGGGAAGGTAGAGCGTCTCGTCCCCGAAATTTCACCTTCCGAAGATGACAGCGGACGATGACGCTCAGGCCTTCCTCGAGGCGTTCGAGGTGGCAGCGGAGACGTGCCAGTGGCCACTGGAAGAGTGGTCGGTACGTCTCCTGCCCCTCTTATCAGGGGAGGCGCAACAGGCGGCGCATGGTCTGCCGGCAGCCACTAGGAAAGACTTCAGGAATCTGAAGAAGGCGGTCCTCGACCGAATGGGATTCAGCCCGGAGGACCACCGATGTCGCTTCCGGGAGACCACCCTGACGGGAGAGGACCGGCCATTCGCCTACGCCCAGCGGCTGACGGACATGGCGAGGCGCTGGCTACAGCCGGAAATAAGATCCGCAGCTGGAGTCGTGGAGCAGGTGGTCCTCGAGCGCTTCACCGCAGGGTTGCCGGCGGATACGGCCAGCTGGGTCCAGTGCCACCGGCCCACCAACCTGGACGTCGCCGTCACCCTGGCGGAGGACCACCTGGCACAACACCCCTTCACCCAGCAGCAGAAGCCGGAGCCAGCGCCCCGGAAAAAGTTCACCACCCGTGCTCTTCCCCTTCCCGTTTCCCGTCCCCAAAACCCCTCCTTCCCTCGTGTTAATCCCTTTGTTTTGTCTCCTCCTTCTCCCCACTCAGGCTCAGTGGCGGTGCAGTCCGGCCCACAGGGAGCTCCTCAGACGCCTGGACCGGGGTGTTGGCGGTGCGGACAGCCGGGCCACCTGCGCCGCGATTGTCCGCTCATGGAGGTGGGGCAGGTGGTCCGTGTTGTCGACCCGCCCACCTCCACTCCCGATCTAGACGGGCGTACTGCATTCCGGTAAGGGTGCAAGGGAGTGAACACCGGGCACTGTTGGACTCAGGGGCGATGCAGTCCATGATCCAACAGAGCCTGGTTCGGCCAGAGGCGTTGGTGGTGGCACGTTGGGTATCTATTAGGTGTGTGCATGGGGATGTCCACAAGTACCCTATAGTGCCAGTGGAAATTTCTGTCAAAGAGAAAAAGCATATTCTAGAGGCTGCGGTTAGCTCCCGCCTCTCGCACCCTCTGATTTTGGGCACGGATTGGGCGGGGTTTAAACAGGTAGCTGAGAAGCTGATGGGGGTGCGATCACGACCGCTAGGGAAGTGTGACGTGTGTGCAGTTGACAGTGGTGACGCGGGGTCGCCCGACACTGCCGGGGGGGGGACGGCTCCGGGAGAGCCTCCGGTGGAGACTCCCCAGGTGCCGGTGTTCCACCCCGTGGAGGATTTCCCACTCGCGCAGTCTCGCGACGACACCCTACACTTCGCCTTTGATCAGGTGGTATATGTGGATGGTCATCTGGTGCGCCCTGACGCTGCACGCTCTCACCCATATTTTGTAATCATTAAGGACAGATTGTACAGAGTGAGTCGTGACACTCAGACAGGTGAGGAGATGACCCAGTTGTTGGTACCTAAAAGCCGCCGGGAAATGATTTTCCAGGCGGCTCATTACAACCCCATGGCTGGTCATTTAGGGTATGAGAAAACACTAAACCGGATAATGGCCCGGTTCTATTGGCCGGGCATTTGGGCGGACGTACGTCGGTGGTGTGCGTCCTGCCCAGACTGTCAGCTAGTGAATTCCCCGGCCATCCCAAAGGCGCCGTTGCGCCCTCTACCGTTAATTGAGGTCCCTTTTGATAGAGTGGGCATGGATCTCATCGGGCCATTTGACAGAAGCACGCAGGGATACCGATTTGTGTTAGTTCTGGTGGATTATGCAACTAGGTATACCGAAGCAGTGCCGTTACGCAATATCTCGGTTAAGAGTGTTGCGCAGGCTTTGTTTCAGATAATCTCCCGCGTCGGAATCCCGAAAGAGATTCTGACGGATCAAGGCACTTCGTTTATGTCACGCACATTACGCGAATTATATGAATTATTGGGGGTTCAGTCTAATAAAACCAGCGTATACCATCCGCAAACAGATGGGCTCGTGGAGCTTTTTAATAGGACTTTGAAGTCTATGATTCGGAAGTTCGTACACGATGATAGCCGAAATTGGGATAAGTGGTTAGTTCCTCTCTTGTTTGCAGTGCGAGAGGTTCCCCAGGCCTCCACGGGATTTTCTCCCTTTGAATTGCTGTTCGGTAGGCGACCACAGGCTGTCTTGGATCTAGTTAAAGAAAGCTGGGAGGAGGGTCCAAGTCCCAGTAAAAACGAAATTCAGTACGTCATGGACCTGCGAGCAAAACTCCATACACTGGGTAGATTGTCACGGGAGAATTTGCTCGAGGCTCAGGAACGTCAGCAGAAGCATTACGATAGAGGAACTAAGCTACGTCAATTTTCACCGGGAGATAAAGTCCTGGTATTACTCCCGACTTCCAGCACAAAATTACTCGCCAAGTGGCAAGGACCCTTCGTGGTTACACGTCGAGTGGGGGAAGTCGATTATGAGGTGGTGCGATCTGATAGAGAGGGGGCGAAACAGATTTATCACCTCAATCTACTAAAAGCATGGAAAGAGGTGGTACCGGTCTCTCTGGTCACGGTAGATCAGGAGAGAGATGAGCTGGGGCCAGAGGTACCAAATTCTACCAATCAAACCTCACCCCTTTCGGATAGCCATCTCCTACCGAATCAGAGAGCGGATCTTGCCTTGTTGCAAAAGCGGTTTGCGGATGTGTTTTCCCCTCTACCAGGTCGCACTAACCTCATAAACCACCACATTGAGACAACCCCGGGCGTGACGGCGCGTTCACGGCCCTATAGACTGCCGGAACATAAAAAGAAATTGGTTCAGGCAGAAATAAAGGCAATGCTGGAATTGGGGGTAATAGAGGAGTCTAACAGTGCCTGGAATAGTCCCATCGTGCTAGTGGGTAAGCCTGATGGATCTATTCGGTTCTGTGTAGACTATCATAAGGTGAATGAAGTGTCACGTTTTGATGCCTATCCAATGCCTCGGGTCGACAAACTCTTGGATCGGCTGGGCACAGCTCGTTTTTTTTCGACACTGGATTTAACCAAGGGCTACTGGCAGATTCCCTTGTCTCCAGAGTCCAAGGAAAAAACGGCTTTCTCCGCTCCGGACGGGTTGTACCAATTTCGGACACTTCCGTTTGGGTTATTCGGGGCCCCTGCCACATTTCAACGTCTGATGGACAGGGTGCTGCGTCCGCATGCTGCTTTTGCTGCAGCCTATCTGGATGACATTATCATCCACATCAACAGCTGGGCTCAGCATGTGCGGCATGTGGGGGCGGTGTTAGAGTCCCTGAGACAGGCGGGGCTCATGGCTAACCCAAAGAAGTGTGCAATTGGCCGAGCGGAGGTACGGTATTTGGGGTACCACTTGGGAAGTGGACAGGTGCGGCCTCTAGTGGACAAAACCGCAGCGATTGCGACCTGCCTCCGACCCAAGACAAAAAAAGAGGTGAGGAGGTTTTTGGGGCTGGCTGGCTACTACAGAAGGTTTATTCCTGCCTTCTCGGGGGTGACCAGTCCCCTAACTGACTTGACTCGGAAAGGTGCCTCAGTTCCGGTCCTGTGGACGGAATTGTGCCGGCAGGCGTTTGAGCGGGTGAAGGAAGCTCTTTGTGGGAAACTGCTCCTGTTCTCCCCTAACTTCTCTCTCCCTTTTAATGTGCAGACAGACGCATCGGACAGAGGGCTGGGGGCCGTTTTGACGCAGCAGGTGGAGGGGGTCGACCGACCAGTGCTGTACATTAGCAGGAAACTATCACAACGCAAAGCTAAGTACAGCACGGTCGAGAAAGAGAGTCTGGCCATTCGGTGGGTGGTCGGGTCCCTCCGTTATTACCTACTGGGTCGGCCATTCACCCTCTGTTCGGACCATGCTCCCCTCCAATGGCTTCACCGCATGAAAGATACTAATGCCCGAATCACTCGTTGGTATCTGGCTTTACAGCCTTTTAATTTCAAGGTGATTCATAGGCCGGGAGTGCAGATGGTGGTGGCGGACTTTCTCTCTCGTCCGGTGGGGGAGGAGGAGGGGGGGGTCGGTCATCGGCCGGATGGCTTCCCGGCCTAAGTCGGGCGGTGGGGGTATGTGGTAGGGGGGCGTGGTTTTAGGCGCTGCCGGCAAGAGAGAGAGTGAACGCGTGTGGTTTGTGGAGCCGACACAGCTCTCGGGAATCATGCAATTGGTAACGATTGATTGTGTTATTGATTGTATCAATTAACCAATTGCCTTGATTGTTCGACAGTGAGCCTGAGTGCATAAAAGCCGGCCGGAACATCTGCGGGGAGAAGAGCGGATGAATGGATTTGTGTGTGTTTGTAAAACCAGAGAGTTCGGAATAAAAAACCGTGTTCTCTCAACAATCCTGCCTGGTTACTGTCTCTGCACGGGAGCGGTGGTGCTCACCTCGCCACAGGGAAGTACACCCTAAACTTATTTTGAATGATAAAACTTTGTACCACTAAATATAAATGCTCATTTACTTTGATTAAATTGAGTGGCACAACATTAGACTACACGGGATGATCTGTAAAATACTGAAATAGCTTTTTAAAAGGACAGACTATGATAAATTATCTAATATCTATATGTTTTTAATGGGGTGATCATCATTGGTGCCTTTTTAGTTTTAAAAGGCTCAAAAGTAGCCACCAGAGCCCCTGCTACTTTTGAGCCTTTTAAAACTAATTTCCTGCATTTCTACACAACCTCACACAGGGCATTTTTGAAAATAACACATTTTATTTATGAACATTTTGAAGATTTCTTTTCTTTTTTTCAAAGCCCCAGATGAGATTTGAGATGCTTTCATATAAAGCTAAAGCCATGATAGGCAAATCAGTACATTAGTGGATAAGATAATTTTATTACATTTTAAACCCACCTCCACCCTCCCTCATCTTATAGGAGGACTGTAATGGGGCGTGACGTGTGATGTGGGAGGAGCCAAACGCAGCAAGGGGATTCATTAAGCCCTTAGGCCACTAAGGCGGGATACCCCGCAGATAAGGGAAGGAGACAAAACAACGAACACACACACCACAGCTACAGACCGGCTCACTGTTCCCTACCAAAGAGTGTAAACACAAATGCCTGGTTTCCTAACCAGAAAACCCAACAAGGTGAAAGGGAACAAAGAACTGCTACCCCATACTTCTATAAGCTAAGTAACCAACGAGTAAGCCGGAATAACAAACGCCCTGTCTCGATAACGAGACGCATAATAACAGGCGAGTAGCACAATGGCACAAACAAAACACACAGTAAATAAACACAGAAAACTAATACCTATTGATATAGGAGGAGGCGAAGGAACAGAGATAACGTTCCGTGGCTACTTCCATAAGCTAGCACTAACAGTCATATGCAGAACCTAAAGGGGGTAAACGCCCGATCTCCCAGGGGGAAGAAACATTTTACAGGCGAGCCGACGGAGAACCACAGTCCCATAGCCTTACCAGCAAAATGACCAAGCTCAACAGAAAACCACGCCTCAGCCTCCCAGTAAGGGGAAATGTAACGAGGCGAACAGGAACAGAGATGTAACGTTCCATGGCTAGTTTAAGGCTCGCAGTCAAAAGCAAACATGTCCAAAACATCGCCCGGTCTCCCTAAGAGACGAATTGCACCGAAGGGCGAACAGAACTACAGTTCCGAACAGAATAGCCCAAATCTCCATACACGGAGAAAGAGCACAAAAGACGATGGGACAGCTGCACCGAAACTATCGGCTAACTGACTTACACAAGCACAAACACAAATACAAGCCCTGCCTCTCAGTAAGGGGAAATGTACCGAGGCGAACAGGAACAGAGATTTAACGTTCCATGGCTAAGATAGAGGCTCGCAGTCAAACGCAAACATGTCCAAAACATCGCCCGGTCTCCCTAAGAGACGAATTGCACCAAAGGGTGAACAGAACTACAGTTCCGAACAGAATAGCCAAAATCTCCATACACGGAGAAAGAGCACAAAAGACGATGGGACAGCTGCACCGAAACTATCGGCTAACTGACTTACACAAGCACAAACACAAATACAAGCCCTGCCTCTCAGTAAGGAGAAATGTAATGAGGCGAACAGGAACAGAGATTTAACATTCCATGGCTATTTAATTAGTTTGCAGTCTAATGCAGAAAACAGAGGTAAACACCCGATCTCCCAGGAGAGAGAAACATTTTACAGGTGAGCCGACGGGGCACCGTCGTCCCATAACTTTACTATCCAAAAAGACTAACGCAAAAATAGCACGACAGCCTCTAGATATAAACAAAAACCCTGAGTCACAACAAACAAGGAGGAACGTAGTCCACGAGGAGACAAAACAAGAAATAAACGCACCAAAGCTATGCTACTCACTGGCTCACAGTAATCCGGAAATGAGTGGAAGCAAAACGCCTGGTCTCTCAGTAAGAAAACCAAATAACAGGCGAAAATGGACCAGAGAAACTACTACTCTATACTTCTACGAGCTAAGAACTAAGTAGAAGCGAAACGCCCGATCTCCCTATGGGAAGACATGTGCCGAAGGGCGAACAGAACTACTGTTCCGAACAGAATCGCCCAAAACTCCATACACGGAGAAAAAGCACAAAAAAAGGCAAAATAGAGCAGAGATTTACGGTCCCAAACTCCTACGAGATAACCAACCACCAAGCCAGCAAGAAATAAGCCCTGCCTCAACTAAGAGACGTTAAAAAAAAGGCGAGTAGCCAAAATGGTACGAGAACTCACAGCCAACAAAAAACACCACAGTACAAAACAATGAACAAACGATGAACAATTATGAACAATTAATGTCGAAGCCCCGAATGAAGGAAACGGTAGGCTTATATAGCTCTCAGTGACCACAAACAGGTGTAAACGCTAACAGAAGCTCCGCCCACTCAGCAGGGCAGAGCAAGCATCTACCAAAAGGGCAGCGCCCTCGCGTGGCCACTGAGGAAAACGACCGCAAAGTGAAACAGGGTTCAAAACCATGACAAGGACAACTTTATTTATGCCCAATAATACCAAATTATTATCTAATCTTATATGGAAACAAGTATGTTAAAGATTAGCTATATTCCTTCATCGTTTCAGTCTCTTTGTGCTACTTTCTATTTACAAGTTACTGTAACTGGCTCATCATTTTCATTTATATTTTAGCCATACTCCCACCCTCCCTTATCGGAGGACAACTTAATCAATGCCCAATTAAATCAAATTATTACATACTTATCTTACATACATTATTAGTGTTTTGATTCTATGCAAGTTAATTTTCACATATATTTACCACCCCTTCTTAGAGGACATACAATCTTTTCACTAACTATATTAGCACATTTAAAAAATTTTCTTTCAACATAACTTTTTTTTTTTTGGAGTTCCTGCATGCATGGGATCACAACATCAGTCTTCTGTTTCTTTCAGCAAAAACACATACAAATGCATCCATATCAAGAGCTGATGTAATGGCTTTCTCATGAGCAAGAATAACCAGATTTTTCTTTCGCCCCTGCAACATGGTGCGGCGGAAAGGGGATAAGATGCAAGATAACGTGGAGTAAGAACTTTCGCATGCTGCAGATGAAACTCCAACCACAAGTGCAGTCACATACATACGATGGAGCTCAGGACAGGCATCCTTAAACTCCTGTATGTGTCTGCACATGGTGGAGAGGTCAGCAACAGAGAACTTCTTTTCCAACATTACTCTAGCCACAAGTACCTCGTTGGAAAGGCCTGCATCAGTACGTGTCAGTTTCTGAAGAGGGCCCAGCAAGGTGACATCCAGGAAAGAGGCAGATTGTGGTAGAAGGCTTTACTGCTTTCATAAGGTCCAGGTTGCCTTTAGAGAACCTGGTCTCCATCTCCACAATTGCTCTGTCTAAAACATTTAACAGAGCCCTCTTCAGAGACTGGCTCCCCCTGGCCTACAGTACAGAGAACCACCATGCCTGTGAGCTGTGAACTTACTGCTTTCTTTCTCTTAGCTGCTACTGGTGGGTCTTCTACATTGAAATTAGTCAACGTGTCATCGTCTCTCATCTCCCTCAGAGCATGGAGAGATGCGTTGACTATTTCCCCAGCATAGCACAGATCAAGAGTGAGCCTGCAGGATTGCATTTGCAGGCTTCAAGACACTGAGCACTTTGAGGAGGAAGCTACCCACTTCAAAGAAATGATGCCTCCTCAACATCATCAAGAGCCCTGATGCCTCTGCCCAGATGTCCACTGCAGCTGGTGTCCTCTGAGACCTGTGTAAGGATGGTGAGGATAGCATCCTTATTGTCAATTAGGCACTTAGTCACATCATGGTGATTTGTCCACCGTATCTCTAGGAGACGGGTAAGAGAGGGGACATCATACCTCTGTGACACGTAATGACGGTGGAAGAAGGAGTACAGTGATCCTGAGAGATCAAAGAAGGTTTTAGCACATGGCTCAGCCTGTAACGTTCCGTTCCCTT
Organism: Synaphobranchus kaupii; assembly: GCA_029718625.1. Taxonomy (NCBI): domain Eukaryota; kingdom Metazoa; phylum Chordata; class Actinopteri; order Anguilliformes; family Synaphobranchidae; genus Synaphobranchus; species Synaphobranchus kaupii. The sequence goes on along the minus strand of CM056383.1, from coordinate 49,134,431 downwards.
CCTGTCCTTTTTCCGTGTTTTCCCTTTTTCCTTCCGTGTCATGTTGGATTCCCTTGTCCGTGTTTTCCCCTCTGCTGCAGACTGGGCGTTTCCCCTCTGTCTCGTTCGTTTGGTTTCCCTCTTTAGTTTCCACCTATCGCCTTTCCCCCTCGTTGCATGCATTCCTCACCTTTGTGTTTTGCAATCACTCCCGGTTACTTTCCACACCTGTGCCTCATTGATTCCAATTTCACTGCCCTATTTAAACCCCCGTCTGGTTGCTAGTCGGCGCCAGTTCGTTAACTTACCTTGTTTGTTGTATGGTCTCCACGTTTCTGGTCCTGTGATTTTGAGCGTTTGGTTGTGGGTTTAAACCTCACAGCTTTCGTTTTACCTGCCTTCCAGTTCGGTATTTCTCCAGCCCGAACATTTACTGCTTTGCATGTCTCTAACCTGTCTCCCTCTACTCTCCAGCTGTTCCAGCTTCTACCAGTCTGTAGCTATTGTAATCCCTGTGTGTGTTACGGTACCTCCAACTCCAGCTCGAGTTGCGTTCGCAATTGGCTGCACAGCTTCGTAATCCTGCAGTAGTTCCTGTCCGGCCGTGGCTACCTCCATTGCTGCGGTTACGGTTCCAGGTTCTTCAGCATACCCAGCTACCCCAATCGGACCTACCTGAGCTCCGGCACACAGCCCTACCCAGCCGGTTTCTGCCGGCTACTTACCCTTTGTTCGGTCCAGTATTCGTGGATCCTCCCGGTTCCGCACCGGTCCAGTTCCAGTAATAACTAACCTTCTGTTTGTCTGTCCAGTTCCTGAGTGGACCTCCCGGTCCAGTTCCAGTCCAGTTCCAGTGTGAAGTTCGCCGTCTGTAAAAGTCCAGTTTCGGCTTGGAACAAGTTTGCCGATCCAGTAATCCAGTCCTGAGTGGACCTCCCGGTCCAGTTCCAGTCCAGTCCCGGTGTGCAGTTCACCGCCTGTAAAAGTCCAGTTCCGGCTTGGAACAAAGTGCCGTTCCAGTAATCCAGTTCCTGAGTTGGACCTCCCGGTCCAGTACAGTCCAGTTCCGGCTTGGAACAAAGTTGCCGTTCCAGTAATCCAGTTCCGGAGTTTGGACCTCCCGGTCCAGTACAGTCCAGTTCCGGCTTGGAACAAAGTTGCCGTTCCAGTAATCCAGTTCCTGAGTTTGGACCTCCCGGTCCAGTACAGTCCAGTTCCGGCTTGGAACAAAGTTGCCGTTCCAGTAATCCAGTTCCTGAGTTTGGACCTCCCGGTCCAGTACAGTCCAGTTCCGGCTTGGAACAAAGTTGCCGTTCCAGTAATCCAGTTCTTGAGTTTGGACCTCCCGGTCCAGTACAGTCCAGTTCCGGCTTGGAACAGTCCTAATCAGACTTCCTGTGTTTCCTGTGTGATACTGTGTATTTCCTTTCTGTACAGCTTTGGGACTACCCCAACGCTTAAATAAATATTCAGTTCTTTGAATTTGCCTCCTGGTCGTTGCACTTGGGTTCGTCTCGTATTCAGATCGTAACAGAACGAACTGGCCAAAAGCATGGACCCAGCCGACCTGGAGCAGATTCGCCACGCCTTCACCTGCCAAACTGCGGTTAGCGACCAACAGGGCCGCCGTTTGGATGACGTTTTGGAGGTGCTAAGAGGAATCACGGAGCAGGTTACTCAGCTGTCGCTTCACCAGCCTCTTCCGCGGATTCCTGTGGGCACAGTTCCTCCAATTCCTGAACCGTCACCTGAGGCTCCGGTACCCACTTCTAGCCGGGAACCCAGAGTGCAACACCCCGAATTATACAGTGGGGGGTTAGGGAAATGTCGCGAGTTCCTCATGAAATGTGACATTGTGTTCCGCATGCAGCCCACTTCCTTCGCCTCCGACCCTTGCAAAGTGGCATTTATCATGAGCAGCCTGGGAGGAGGTGCCCTGGAGTGGGCCACATCTATTTGGGACACTCAAGCGCCGTTGTGCAATAATTTCGCAGCTTTTACCTCGGAGATGCGGCGCGTTTTCGACCATCCAGCCTGTGGTCGAGACGCTACCCAGCGCCTGCTCCAAGTTCGCCAAGGCAGCCGCAGTGTTGCCGAAATGGCCATTCAGTTCCGCACCCTCGCTGCGGAGTCCGGATGGAACGACACCTCCCTCCAGGGGGCTTTTCGCCAAGCCCTCAGTGAAGAACTCAAGGACCAGCTTGCTACCCGTGAGGATTCCAACTCCCTCAACAGCCTCATCAGCTTGGCCATTGCCATCGATAATCGTCTCCGTATCCGGGCTCGTGAGCGAGGAAGAAACCCCGGTCGTCACTCACTACTCGACTCTCACAACACTCGTCAACACTTTTCTGTCACGGGATCGAGGGCTACATCTGGTGTCTCCGAGGAGGAGCCTATGCAACTGGGCAGAGTTTCGGTCGATGCTGAGGAGCGCCAACGTCGTCTTCGCACCAGGTCCTGTTTCTATTGTGGCAAACCAGGCCATCAGATCGCCTCCTGTTCCATTCGCCCAAAAGATTTGGCTCGCCAGTGAAGCTGGGCGTACTGACGAGCCCCATCATACCTAACCATGCAGCTCAGAACCGCCTTGTCTTCAAGGCCACCCTCCTCTGGAGGGACAATTCAGCTTCCTCATCTGCCCTCATCGACTCCGGGGCTGACGCAAACTTTATAGATATCACCTTTGCCAGGAGGGTCGGCATTCCGACAGAGGCCCTTCCATCTCCTATTTCTGCTCTCGCTCTGGACGGCAGAAGTCTGGGGTTAGTTACCCACTCAACTGTACCCATTCAGCTAGTGTTATCTGGCAACCACCGGGAGACAATTCAACTCCTTCTCATACACTCCAAGCAGTCATCCATGGTCTTGGGGCAGACCTGGCTACGCCTCCACAACCCCCATATCGACTGGCAAGCCGGTCGCATTCTAGCATGGAGTGCCCATTGTTTAGCCAGTTGTCTCCGCTCTGCTCTACCCCCCCCGGGGGCTAAGAGTGACAGTATCGACCAACCCGGACCCGACTTAACCAATGTCCCTAAACAGTATCATGACCTGTTTCGTGTGTTCTCCAAGTCACGTGCTCTGTCTCTACCTCGTCACAGGCCCTACGACTGCTGCATCGACCTTTTAGCAGGAGCCAAACTTCCATCTGGCCGCCTCTACAGCTTGTCGGGTCCGGAGAAACTGGCTATGGAGAACTACATTCACGAGTCCCTCGCCTCGGGTATTATCCGTCCCTCCTCATCCCCGGTCGGTGCAGGGTTCTTCTTCGTAGGGAAGAAGGATGGCTCTCTGCGGCCCTGCATCGACTACCGTGGTCTCAATGATGTCACAATCCGCAATAAATACCCTCTCCCTCTCATTAACACCGCGTTTGAACCCCTTTCCCAGGCAGTCACGTTTACCAAGCTCGACCTCCGTAACGCTTACCATTTGGTGCGTATACGGGAGGGGGATGAATGGAAGACTGCATTCAACACCCTGTTGGGCCACTACGAGTACCTGGTGGTTCCCTTTGGCCTTACTAACGCCCATGCAGTCTTCCAGGGCATGGTTAACGATGTGCTGCGGGACCTATTGGGGAAGAGTGTTTTTGTGTATATAGATGACATCCTCATTTTTTCTCAATCCCCTCAGGAACACATTCTCCACGTCCGGGAGGTTCTCCAGCGGCTGCTGGAGAATCAGCTCTTTGTAAAGGCCGAAAAGTGCTCCTTTCATACCTCATCTGTCCCGTTCCTCGGCTTCATCATCGAGGAGGGCAGTATCCGGGCGGACCCGGTTAAAGTCAAGGCGGTGACAGAATGGCCCCAACCATCCTCTCGTAAGCACCTTCAGCAGTTCCTTGGCTTCGCTAATTTTTATCGTCGGTTTATCCGCAATTATAGTGTCATTGCTGCCCCCCTTACCAAGCTCACCTCCACTGCCTTTCCTTTTTTTTGGAGTTCCGAGGCCCAGCGAGCCTTTGAACAGCTCAAGGTTCGGTTTTCCTCAGCTCCCATTCTTTGTCACCCCGACACAACTCGCCAATTCACTGTTGAGGTGGATGCCTCCGACACCGGCGTAGGGGCCATTCTGTCTCAGCGAGCCGCCTTGGACAACAAACTCCATCCCTGCGCATTCTTCTCCCGGAGACTGTCCTCCGCAGAGCGGAATTATGATGTCGGGGATCGGGAACTGCTGGCCATTAAGCTAGCACTTGAGGAGTGGCACCACTGGCTGGAGGGGGCAGGTAATCCCTTTATTGTTCTTACCGACCATCAAAATTTAATTTACCTCAGGTCGGCCAAAAGGCTTAATGCCCGACAGGCTAGATGGTCGTTATTTTTTGCCCGTTTCAATTTTTCTGTTTCTTTCCGCCCCGGTTCCCGTAATACCAAGGCAGATGCCTTGTCCCGTATTTCCCCCCCCCCCCTCCAGTCCTGCTGATCCGGAGCCCATACTACCGGCATCCTGTTTAGTGGCTGCGGTCTCCTGGGAGATCGAGGAGATCGTGAGGGCCGCTCAGACTTCCCAACCGGACCCCCACAGTAACCCTAACTCCTCTTTATTTGTGCCCAATTCCGTCCGTTCCCAGGTCCTGGAATGGGTTCACGCCTCCTGTCTGGCTTGTCACCCAGGGGTTGCCAGAACGATCGCCCTTGTCAGGAGGAGTTTTTGGTGGCCTACCCTCAAGGGGGATACCCGTGCCTTCGTCCTGGCCTGCTCTGTTTGCGCCAGGAGCAAGGCATCCCACCAGCCTCCCTCCGGTCTTCTCCATCCCCTCCCTGTCCCGGGCCGTCCTTGGAGTCACATCGGCGTGGACTTCGTCACCGGTCTGCCGTTGTCAGAGGGTAATACTACCATCCTGACAATTGTGGACCGGTTCTCCAAGGCGGTGCACTTTATCCCTCTTCCCAAGCTCCCGTCCGCCCTCGAAACTGCTGAGCTCCTGGTGCTGCACGTGGTCAGGCTGCACGGGATCCCCTCCGACATTGTTTCAGACCGTGGGCCCCAATTCTCCTCCCAGGTATGGAAGGCGTTCTGTGTAGCCCTGGGTGCCTCTGCTAGTTTGTCGTCTGGTTTTCATCCCCAGTCTAACGGCCAGGCAGAAAGGGCCAACCAGGACCTGGGGGCCGTCCTGCGGTGCGTCACTACCCATAATCCCGCTTCCTGGAGCCGTTTTCTCCCCTGGGTGGAATACGCCCATAACTCCCTTAAGTGCGCTTCCACAGGGTTGTCTCCCTTCGAATGCTCTTTGGGTTATCAACCTCCCCTCCTGTCGGCCCAGGAAGTTGAGGTAGCAGTCCCCTCTGTAAGGTCTCACCTCCTTAGATGCAAACGCATGTGGAGACTTACGCGCACCGCACTCCTTCGCTCTAATTCCCGTTCCCAACGTCTGGCGGACCTTCACAGGACCGCAGCCACGCAGTATAGGGCCGGTCAGCAGGTCTGGCTCTCTACCTCTAATATTCCCCTTCCCTCTTCTTCTAAAAAGCTCCAGCCCCGTTTTATAGGTCCGTTTTCCATTATTTGTTTAATTAACCCTGTGTCTGTCAAACTCTCCCTCCCTGCCTCCCTTAAGGTTCACCCCGTGTTTCATGTCAGTCAAATTAAGCCTGTCGCCTCCAGCCCCCTCAGTGCTCCAACTATCCCTCCTCCTCCTTCCCGGATCATCGACGACGCCCCGGCCTACACGGTGGACCGAATAATTGACATCCACCGTAAGGGTCGGGGTTTCCAGTACCTCGTCGACTGGGAGGGTTATGGTCCTGAGGAGCGGTCCTGGCTCCACAAAAGCCTCATTCTGGACCACTCGCTCATCCAGGATTTCCACAGACTGTTTCCGGACAAGACCAGGCCACCAGGTACGCCATGTGGCGTCCATTGAGGGGGGGGTACTGTAACGTTCCGTTCCCTTCCTGTCCTTTTTCCGTGTTTTCCCTTTTTCCTTCCGTGTCATGTTGGATTCCCTTGTCCGTGTTTTCCCCTCTGCTACAGACTGGGCGTTTCCCCTCTGTCTCGTTCGTTTGGTTTCCCTCTTTAGTTTCCACCTATCGCCTTTCCCCCTCATTGCATGCATTCCTCACCTTTGTGTTTTGCAATCACTCCCGGTTACTTTCCACACCTGTGCCTCATTGATTCCAATTTCACTGCCCTATTTAAACCCCCGTCTGGTTGCTAGTCGGCGCCAGTTCGTTAACTTACCTTGTTTGTTGTATGGTCTCCACGTTTCTGGTCCTGTGATTTTGAGCGTTTGGTTGTGGGTTTAAACCTCACAGCTTTCGTTTTACCTGCCTTCCAGTTCGGTATTTCTCCAGCCCGAACATTTACTGCTTTGCATGTCTCTAACCTGTCTCCCTCTACTCTCCAGCTGTTCCAGCTTCTACCAGTCTGTAGCTATTGTAATCCCTGTGTGTGTTACGGTACCTCCAACTCCAGCTCGAGTTGCGTTCGCAATTGGCTGCACAGCTTCGTAATCCTGCAGTAGTTCCTGTCCGGCCGTGGCTACCTCCATTGCTGCGGTTACGGTTCCAGGTTCTTCAGCATACCCAGCTACCCCAATCGGACCTACCTGAGCTCCGGCACACAGCCCTACCCAGCCGGTTTCTGCCGGCTACTTACCCTTTGTTCGGTCCAGTATTCGTGGATCCTCCCGGTTCCGCACCGGTCCAGTTCCAGTAATAACTAACCTTCTGTTTGTCTGTCCAGTTCCTGAGTGGACCTCCCGGTCCAGTTCCAGTCCAGTTCCAGTGTGAAGTTCGCCGTCTGTAAAAGTCCAGTTTCGGCTTGGAACAAGTTTGCCGATCCAGTAATCCAGTCCTGAGTGGACCTCCCGGTCCAGTTCCAGTCCAGTCCCGGTGTGCAGTTCACCGCCTGTAAAAGTCCAGTTCCGGCTTGGAACAAAGTGCCGTTCCAGTAATCCAGTTCCTGAGTTGGACCTCCCGGTCCAGTACAGTCCAGTTCCGGCTTGGAACAAAGTTGCCGTTCCAGTAATCCAGTTCCGGAGTTTGGACCTCCCGGTCCAGTACAGTCCAGTTCCGGCTTGGAACAAAGTTGCCGTTCCAGTAATCCAGTTCCTGAGTTTGGACCTCCCGGTCCAGTACAGTCCAGTTCCGGCTTGGAACAAAGTTGCCGTTCCAGTAATCCAGTTCCTGAGTTTGGACCTCCCGGTCCAGTACAGTCCAGTTCCGGCTTGGAACAAAGTTGCCGTTCCAGTAATCCAGTTCCTGAGTTTGGACCTCCCGGTCCAGTACAGTCCAGTTCCGGCTTGGAACAGTCCTAATCAGACTTCCTGTGTTTCCTGTGTGATACTGTGTATTTCCTTTCTGTACAGCTTTGGGACTACCCCAACGCTTAAATAAATATTCAGTTCTTTGAATTTGCCTCCTGGTCGTTGCACTTGGGTTCGTCTCGTATTCAGATCGTAACAGAACGAACTGGCCAAAAGCATGGACCCAGCCGACCTGGAGCAGATTCGCCACGCCTTCACCTGCCAAACTGCGGTTAGCGACCAACAGGGCCGCCGTTTGGATGACGTTTTGGAGGTGCTAAGAGGAATCACGGAGCAGGTTACTCAGCTGTCGCTTCACCAGCCTCTTCCGCGGATTCCTGTGGGCACAGTTCCTCCAATTCCTGAACCGCCACCTGAGGCTCCGGTACCCACTTCTAGCCGGGAACCCAGAGTGCAACACCCCGAATTATACAGTGGGGGGTTAGGGAAATGTCGCGAGTTCCTCATGAAATGTGACATTGTGTTCCGCATGCAGCCCACTTCCTTCGCCTCCGACCCTTGCAAAGTGGCATTTATCATGAGCAGCCTGGGAGGAGGTGCCCCGGAGTGGGCCACATCTATTTGGGACACTCAAGCGCCGTTGTGCAATAATTTCGCAGCTTTTACCTCGGAGATGCGGCGCGTTTTCGACCATCCAGCCTGTGGTCGAGACGCTACCCAGCGCCTGCTCCAAGTTCGCCAAGGCAGCCGCAGTGTTGCCGAAATGGCCATTCAGTTCCGCACCCTCGCTGCGGAGTCCGGATGGAACGACACCTCCCTCCAGGGGGCTTTTCGCCAAGCCCTCAGTGAAGAACTCAAGGACCAGCTTGCTACCCGTGAGGATTCCAACTCCCTCAACAGCCTCATCAGCTTGGCCATTGCCATCGATAATCGTCTCCGTATCCGGGCTCGTGAGCGAGGAAGAAACCCCGGTCGTCACTCACTACTCGACTCTCACAACACTCGTCAACACTTTTCTGTCACGGGATCGAGGGCTACATCTGGTGTCTCCGAGGAGGAGCCTATGCAACTGGGCAGAGTTTCGGTCGATGCTGAGGAGCGCCAACGTCGTCTTCGCACCAGGTCCTGTTTCTATTGTGGCAAACCAGGCCATCAGATCGCCTCCTGTTCCATTCGCCCAAAAGATTTGGCTCGCCAGTGAAGCTGGGCGTACTGACGAGCCCCATCATACCTAACCATGCAGCTCAGAACCGCCTTGTCTTCAAGGCTACCCTCCTCTGGAGGGACAATTCAGCTTCCTCATCTGCCCTCATCGACTCCGGGGCTGACGCAAACTTTATAGATATCACCTTTGCCAGGAGGGTCGGCATTCCGACAGAGGCCCTTCCATCTCCTATTTCTGCTCTCGCTCTGGACGGCAGAAGTCTGGGGTTAGTTACCCACTCAACTGTACCCATTCAGCTAGTGTTATCTGGCAACCACCGGGAGACAATTCAACTCCTTCTCATACACTCCAAGCAGTCATCCATGGTCTTGGGGCAGACCTGGCTACGCCTCCACAACCCCCATATCGACTGGCAAGCCGGTCGCATTCTAGCATGGAGTGCCCATTGTTTAGCCAGTTGTCTCCGCTCTGCTCTACCCCCCCCGGGGGCTAAGAGTGACAGTATCGACCAACCCGGACCCGACTTAACCAATGTCCCTAAACAGTATCATGACCTGTTTCGTGTGTTCTCCAAGTCACGTGCTCTGTCTCTACCTCCTCACAGGCCCTACGACTGCTGCATCGACCTTTTAGCAGGAGCCAAACTTCCATCTGGCCGCCTCTACAGCTTGTCGGGTCCGGAGAAACTGGCTATGGAGAACTACATTCACGAGTCCCTCGCCTCGGGTATTATCCGTCCCTCCTCATCCCCGGTCGGTGCAGGGTTCTTCTTCGTAGGGAAGAAGGATGGCTCTCTGCGGCCCTGCATCGACTACCGTGGTCTCAATGATGTCACTATCCGCAATAAATACCCTCTCCCTCTCATTAACACCGCGTTTGAACCCCTTTCCCAGGCAGTCACGTTTACCAAGCTCGACCTCCGTAACGCTTACCATTTGGTGCGTATACGGGAGGGGGATGAATGGAAGACTGCATTCAACACCCCGTTGGGCCACTACGAGTACCTGGTGGTTCCCTTTGGCCTTACTAACGCCCATGCAGTCTTCCAGGGCATGGTTAACGATGTGCTGCGGGACCTATTGGGGAAGAGTGTTTTTGTGTATATAGATGACATCCTCATTTTTTCTCAATCCCCTCAGGAACACATTCTCCACGTCCGGGAGGTTCTCCAGCGGCTGCTGGAGAATCAGCTCTTTGTAAAGGCCGAAAAGTGCTCCTTTCATGCCTCATCTGTCCCGTTCCTCGGCTTCATCATCGAGGAGGGCAGTATCCGGGCGGACCCGGTTAAAGTCAAGGCGGTGACAGAATGGCCCCAACCATCCTCTCGTAAGCACCTTCAGCAGTTCCTTGGCTTCGCTAATTTTTATCGTCGGTTTATCCGCAATTATAGTGTCATTGCTGCCCCCCTTACCAAGCTCACCTCCACTGCCTTTCCTTTTTTTTGGAGTTCCGAGGCCCAGCGAGCCTTTGAACAGCTCAAGGTTCGGTTTTCCTCAGCTCCCATTCTTTGTCACCCCGACACAACTCGCCAATTCACTGTTGAGGTGGATGCCTCCGACACCGGCGTAGGGGCCATTCTGTCTCAGCGAGCCGCCTTGGACAACAAACTCCATCCCTGCGCATTCTTCTCCCGGAGACTGTCCTCCGCAGAGCGGAATTATGATGTCGGGGATCGGGAACTGCTGGCCATTAAGCTAGCACTTGAGGAGTGGCGCCACTGGCTGGAGGGGGCAGGTAATCCCTTTATTGTTCTTACCGACCATCAAAATTTAATTTACCTCAGGTCGGCCAAAAGGCTTAATGCCCGACAGGCTAGATGGTCGTTATTTTTTGCCCGTTTCAATTTTTCTGTTTCTTTCCGCCCCGGTTCCCATAATACCAAGGCAGATGCCTTGTCCCGTATTTCCCCCCCCCCCCTCCAGTCCTGCTGATCCGGAGCCCATACTACCGGCATCCTGTTTAGTGGCTGCGGTCTCCTGGGAGATCGAGGAGATCGTGAGGGCCGCTCAGACTTCCCAACCGGACCCCCACAGTAACCCTAACTCCTCTTTATTTGTGCCCAATTCCGTCCGTTCCCAGGTCCTGGAATGGGTTCACGCCTCCTGTCTGGCTTGTCACCCAGGGGTTGCCAGAACGATCGCCCTTGTCAGGAGGAGTTTTTGGTGGCCTACCCTCAAGGGGGATACCCGTGCCTTCGTCCTGGCCTGCTCTGTTTGCGCCAGGAGCAAGGCATCCCACCAGCCTCCCTCCGGTCTTCTCCATCCCCTCCCTGTCCCGGGCCGTCCTTGGAGTCACATCGGCGTGGACTTCGTCACCGGTCTGCCGTTGTCAGAGGGTAATACTACCATCCTGACAATTGTGGACCGGTTCTCCAAGGCGGTGCACTTTATCCCTCTTCCCAAGCTCCCGTCCGCCCTCGAAACTGCTGAGCTCCTGGTGCTGCACGTGGTCAGGCTGCACGGGATCCCCTCCGACATTGTTTCAGACCGTGGGCCCCAATTCTCCTCCCAGGTATGGAAGGCGTTCTGTGTAGCCCTGGGTGCCTCTGCTAGTTTGTCGTCTGGTTTTCATCCCCAGTCTAACGGCCAGGCAGAAAGGGCCAACCAGGACCTGGGGGCCGTCCTGCGGTGCGTCACTACCCGTAATCCCGCTTCCTGGAGCCGTTTTCTCCCCTGGGTGGAATACGCCCATAACTCCCTTAAGTGCGCTTCCACAGGGTTGTCTCCCTTCGAATGCTCTTTGGGTTATCAACCTCCCCTCCTGTCGGCCCAGGAAGTTGAGGTAGCAGTCCCCTCTGTAAGGTCTCACCTCCTTAGATGCAAACGCATGTGGAGACTTACGCGCACCGCACTCCTTCGCTCTAATTCCCGTTCCCAACGTCTGGCGGACCTTCACAGGACCGCAGCCACGCAGTATAGGGCCGGTCAGCAGGTCTGGCTCTCTACCTCTAATATTCCCCTTCCCTCTTCTTCTAAAAAGCTCCAGCCCCGTTTTATAGGTCCGTTTTCCATTATTTGTTTAATTAACCCTGTGTCTGTCAAACTCTCCCTCCCTGCCTCCCTTAAGGTTCACCCCGTGTTTCATGTCAGTCAAATTAAGCCTGTCGCCTCCAGCCCCCTCAGTGCTCCAACTATCCCTCCTCCTCCTTCCCGGATCATCGACGACGCCCCGGCCTACACGGTGGGGGTGGTACTGTAACGTTCCGTTCCCTTCCTGTCCTTTTTCCGTGTTTTCCCTTTTTCCTTCCGTGTCATGTTGGATTCCCTTGTCCGTGTTTTCCCCTCTGCTACAGACTGGGCGTTTCCCCTCTGTCTCGTTCGTTTGGTTTCCCTCTTTAGTTTCCACCTATCGCCTTTCCCCCTCGTTGCATGCATTCCTCACCTTTGTGTTTTGCAATCACTCCCGGTTACTTTCCACACCTGTGCCTCATTGATTCCAATTTCACTGCCCTATTTAAACCCCCGTCTGGTTGCTAGTCGGCGCCAGTTCGTTAACTTACCTTGTTTGTTGTATGGTCTCCACGTTTCTGGTCCTGTGATTTTGAGCGTTTGGTTGTGGGTTTAAACCTCACAGCTTTCGTTTTACCTGCCTTCCAGTTCGGTATTTCTCCAGCCCGAACATTTACTGCTTTGCATGTCTCTAACCTGTCTCCCTCTACTCTCCAGCTGTTCCAGCTTCTACCAATCTGTAGCTATTGTAATCCCTGTGTGTGTTACGGTACCTCCAACTCCAGCTCGAGTTGCGTTCGCAATTGGCTGCACAGCTTCGTAATCCTGCAGTAGTTCCTGTCCGGCCGTGGCTACCTCCATTGCTGCGGTTACGGTTCCAGGTTCTTCAGCATACCCAGCTACCCCAATCGGACCTACCTGAGCTCCGGCACACAGCCCTACCCAGCCGGTTTCTGCCGGCTACTTACCCTTTGTTCGGTCCAGTATTCGTGGATCCTCCCGGTTCCGCACCGGTCCAGTTCCAGTAATAACTAACCTTCTGTTTGTCTGTCCAGTTCCTGAGTGGACCTCCCGGTCCAGTTCCAGTCCAGTTCCAGTGTGAAGTTCGCCGTCTGTAAAAGTCCAGTTTCGGCTTGGAACAAGTTTGCCGATCCAGTAATCCAGTCCTGAGTGGACCTCCCGGTCCAGTTCCAGTCCAGTCCCGGTGTGCAGTTCACCGCCTGTAAAAGTCCAGTTCCGGCTTGGAACAAAGTGCCGTTCCAGTAATCCAGTTCCTGAGTTGGACCTCCCGGTCCAGTACAGTCCAGTTCCGGCTTGGAACAAAGTTGCCGTTCCAGTAATCCAGTTCCGGAGTTTGGACCTCCCGGTCCAGTACAGTCCAGTTCCGGCTTGGAACAAAGTTGCCGTTCCAGTAATCCAGTTCCTGAGTTTGGACCTCCCGGTCCAGTACAGTCCAGTTCCGGCTTGGAACAAAGTTGCCGTTCCAGTAATCCAGTTCCTGAGTTTGGACCTCCCGGTCCAGTACAGTCCAGTTCCGGCTTGGAACAAAGTTGCCGTTCCAGTAATCCAGTTCCTGAGTTTGGACCTCCCGGTCCAGTACAGTCCAGTTCCGGCTTGGAACAGTCCTAATCAGACTTCCTGTGTTTCCTGTGTGATACTGTGTATTTCCTTTCTGTACAGCTTTGGGACTACCCCAACGCTTAAATAAATATTCAGTTCTTTGAATTTGCCTCCTGGTCGTTGCACTTGGGTTCGTCTCGTATTCAGATCGTAACACAGCCTGCATAGCGTGAACCACAGCTAAGTGGAGCTGGTGGTTGTAGCAATGAAGATAGGGGATGTCCTTTGCTATTTTTTTTTGTAGCAGAGCCTGAACCCCACCCCTGATCCCACTCATCACTGATGCCCCATCGTAGCACTGACTGATTATTTCCTCTGCACTGTAACCTGAGTCAGCCAGATGCTTTAGAATTTGTGTTGTTATGAACTCAGCATCTAGCTGGCATCAGCATCAGGTCGAGCAGCCAAATGAGGTGTTCCTCTGGAATGCCACTGCACACAAATCTGATCATCACTGATTGATTTTCTACATTACACTGATCTCTAGTCCCATTGCTTTTGATGCAGATTATGCAGGTTTCTGCATTATCATATTTATTGTTTACCTTTGGTATTACCTTACCTTTATTTGGTAATACCAAATTAGCTAGTGTCTCAATGATTTCGTTTAGCATGTTACATGATGTGGAACCGAAGAGGAAGCTCGTTGACAGCTAAGAATTGCACAACTTCGCCGATACTTTTGATGTAGTACCTTTTTTTTCGATCTGGGTGTACCCAAGGAGGTTCGCAATTGTTTCGCCAGTTGTCTCCCTACACTGAACCTGAGACCAGGCTGCAGCACTCTGCAAATGGCCAATGCTAGAAGTGTGCTTGCTGAATCCCTTGTTTTTATCCAATGCTGTTTTCCAATTGTTGAATCCTTGCCTGGTAAAAACAAAATCTCTGTCATTTGATGCGCCATATTTGCGGCAAGGGAAACAGAAGCACGCATCTAGCTGTGTAGAGTACTTGAGCCACGGTCTCCCATGGTACCAACTCGGGTTGAATGTACGTACACTCTGGCCAAACATGCGCTTAGGGAAAACGAAAGCGGTGGGCTGCAATGGTGCAAGGTTGTTTAAACCATTGCTATTGTCAGCCCATACGGCACTGGCGTGGAGGCCGTCTGGCTGCGAGGCAGCCGCTACATGGGAGGTATTGGGTTAAGGATTTGCCTGAGACACCGGGGGGCTTGCCTCTGTTGGCGGCTGCTGCTTCGCCTCCGAAACAACAGCATTGGGGTTTTATAAACACAAAACGGTGCATGATGGTGGTGAGAGTGATAGAGAACGTAAGAGAGGGAGAGAGAGATATGATAGTGTATTTTAATATATGTGAAGTATTCCAAAGTTTGAAGAAAGTAGGGCTGACTAGCCAACACGCAACAGTAGGCTAGCTACTAACACACATACATGGGCACGCACACACACATACAGTCAGCTAATGCAATGCTGCAGATATTTTGCAGAAGATTTTTTAAATCTAATCTCCCAGATGGAGACTGGCCACTATCCTCAACTCACTGAGTAAGCTAGGTTAGCTAATGTTATATCCTAAGCAATGCATAACAGTTAGTTATCAAGAAGAGACAGCATAGATTGATCAAAGAAAGTGACCTCTCTCTTGCTGCGTCTCCATGTTTTATATGGTCAAACCAACCAATCAGATATTAGAGAAATATATTATTTCGATGTGGCATTTTTATGATTGGCCAAATCGTCTGTAGCTCTAACAGCCTACTGACGGTGCTACGGGCGCCGACTTCATATTGTCGATTACATTTTTTCTGGATTTGGCTTCGGGGGCATTGCCCCCCGTGCCCCCCCCCCCCGTCATGGTTCTGTTACCAATAAGAACACAAGGTAGGAGAAATATAACTTTCAGCCGTAGGCTACTGACAGTTTGCAAGGTAGGTGTTTGCTATTGGACACAGGCACGTACACAGATAGGGCCCAAGGGGGGCTTGAGCCCCTGTCCTTTTGTCCTCAGAGTCAAAAAGTGACATTTTTTTGGCTGGTGTTAATTGTATTTTATTTTTTCTTTATTTGTTATTGAAATTCTATCAAATATAAAGAGGGAAATGTATAGTAGTATCCACGAAAAAATACACCTTATCAATTTAAAAAGTACCCCTCCCTTCCCCCCCTTCCAAATGGTTTTGTCTCAAGCAATCAATCAACGTCGCAACCTCCGACATTCCGAATACAACTTGTCATGAAAAGCACCCCTGCCCCAGTTTGGTTACGGTGAATGATATCACTCAGGTAGGCACTGGGCGTGTTTGGCTAGAGCCGATTTACGTCATATCTGCGTCGGACTGCATCGAAAACTGTCCGAGATGGCAGAAAAATTGGTGCTGCATGAACTAAGGCGGAAATGACAACAGGAGGTTAAGCAGGCGACTTGCCAGGCACCTTAGCAGCGGCGCAGCAGCTCTCGGACGCCTTCATCAACTTCTCCGTGCCTTCAAACAAACCAATGACAGCATTGGTTAGAGAGCGAGGAGAGAGAGGTGTTTCCTCATGACACATGCGGATCATTTCACAATATCGCCACCTATCTCGGCGTATTGATTCTACTCTAAAAAAAAAATCTTAATGAAATTTACCCCTCCCTAAGTGTACAAACACAGGGATAAGGGTTATTTATTAAATCCTACAATGTAATAGCAGTATTTTCCTCTTTCCCTTCTCTGTTCTCTTTTCTATTTTCACAATGAATATTTATTTTTTCTTATTATTGCTTTATTTTAAAATATATTTTTATATAATACAATCCTTTATTTTTCTTCAATTAATGTGATTTTGTTTTGTAAAGTGAGCTTCTAGCATAAGCCCTGTAGGGTTTCCAACCTCTCTGGCATATTTCTGTAAATCACTTTGACTTGCATTTGTTCTTTATTCATGCAATTACATAAATAAATGTATTTTGAGAGTGTGGGATTGACTAACATAAGGTCGCTACTCTGGTTATTATATACTGTACCGTACATGTACTTTATTGAAGTACGAATGCGAAAAGTACAATATTGGTAATGCTACATAAACAAATTAAGTTGCCAATTCTCATTCTTGACTGCTTCTGTAATCCATCTGTCTTGAGATAAATTAGGAAAAAATGTACCTCTAACAGTAGGCCTATATAAAATCTGTTGACTGAATCAAAAAGTGTATGAAGAAATAACAAAAAAGGCCTGTCCAAATATAGGTAACAATGTTTTATTCAATACTTTATTCAACTATATTATACCATATTCTATAGAAAAGTAAAGATTCAACTTTTTTATATGGAGTGGTTTGTTTTTGCAACAGCTTCTTTAAGTGTAAAATCCTAATTGGACTGTTGTCCAAAAAAGTGTCCTCTCCAGAACATTTTGTGTGACCATACAGAACATTAAGGTAGCACCACCAAATGATAACTCATTCATTTATTTCAAAGTATTTGGATGTCTTTTGATAGGGAAAAAACTGTTACCTAATCAATGTTTCTCTTCACCATCCTTGTTATCAGTAAGACAAGATCTGAAGGTATGACCTGCTGTCCATCATTGTGCTGAGAAGTGGAGTTTTCCCTATATCCAGATGGGACAGTGTATAGCCAGACCTCTGCATGTCACATGCCAGCAGAGAAAACCACATACAAACAACCCAATGCCATAATAACATGAAGGGTATTAACAATGAAACAATATGAAGCAACACAACCTGGGTGCAATGCTGTACATCCATCTTACAAATGGTTGTAAGATTAATGATTGAGATTAAAGATCTAACACTGTTATTATGGCTATAGGTTGATTAGATGTGGGTGGTCTGGTCTCCAGAACAAAACAGATAAATTATACCAGAAATTAAACAAAGAGAAAATTTTCAGAATATTTATTTCACACAATATGGTGACATTCACAAAAGGTAAATAAACTGTAGAACTATTCCCCTCCACCACCATTCAAGCCACAATGACACCAGGTTCTTTCTGTCATTTTGTATGTTTATTGTCAAATCAGAAATATATGAACAATGATTGGTGACAGGTAAAAGGAAGATGACGTTGATATTGGAATACATCTTATGCAAATACAATTCTATTTATCCATACATTACCATAACTGGCAAGGAAAATGTCATCTTTCTTGGCATTGTTCCCTCAAAACACATAACCCCCAGTATCCCAATGTCCCTATATGTACTATATTAGTTATTCATTAATACAAACTCAATTTATCTTGTTAAAGACATTGGATGGCATCAATTCAATAAGTTCTTTGTCAGGGTCCAAAGGGACCACCTGCTGTCATGTAATTTGAATAAATCATGAACACAGACATTATGAGTAGCTGAATCATGTATGCTATGTAATGTTTTAGTGTGAAAAGAAATCTCAACAGACTGGTCAAGTAAAATATATATACAGTGAACAGTGAATATTTTTTTCCTGTGTTTTGGCTCTGTACTCCAGCACTTTGGATGTGAAATTATACAATGAATTTGAGGTTAAAATACAGACTGTAAGCTTTAATTTGAGGGCATTTTCATCCAAATTGTAACAACTGAAGAAGGCTGCAGTACAGGTCTGGCATAGCATCACCAGTGAAGATACCGTGCATCTGATGATTTCTACAGAAAGACTTCAGGCAGTCCTTGCACGCAAAGAATATGCAACCAAGTATTATTATTTCATAGCAACTTAATGATTAGGATTAATACTTTTCCTTTATGTCACAAGGAATATCTTCAATGCATTAACTGTACAACTCTAAAGAAGTCCCATGAAAGAGATATTTCTCATTTATATTGGTACAGATATTCTGCAATAAAATATTCTTTAGAACCACCACTCAAAAGTCTATGAAAACATGCATAAAGTTATGATACTTAACATAGCTACATAGATTCTCACATTACAATGTATGGCTACGATGTCTTCTGGGTTTAGATTAACTAAAATGACATGTCTACCATGTTTGCTAGTCTAAACAGAGATGACAGGTGTAGTTTAGGGTAAAAGCCGGAATTGAACGGCGGAATGAAGCTCGGAATGGCCAATAGTGCTCTGTGCCAAAAAGGACCTCAGTTCAAATGCTTGCAGCACTCGCTGTGGAATGCGCATCAATACAATCTTAACAGTTTCTGAATGGGCGTCATATGTTGTTTCATTTGAGCACGGAATTTCCATGAAATATAAATTTGAAATATATGAGAAATTGATCAAAACTAATAGCATTACCAGACATGTTTCAGAGTCCCTCATCACCCTTTTGGAATAAGACATCAAGATAAGGTTTTCAACTTCTTAAAGTGCAGATTTTCTTCTTTAAAATGAGTATATTCAATCCTTGATGACTCAATTATAAGTTGATCAAAATTATATTTTAATGGAAAAAGCCTGTTGGAGAGGATATGAATATATTTGAATATAAAGCCGTAAAAATCACATTCTGCATTCTCACATCAAGGCATGATGTATACCAAATGAAAGCTCTGGATCTGCCCTTCAAGTACGTATACATGACGTTATGAGTTCACACGGAAATTGTGCATTATTTGGACTGCAATCAAGTCTGGCCATTACATCTACCATAAGTCAATTATCATTCAGAGCCCCTTATAACCCTAACAGAATAAGACATCAAGAAGAGGTTTTCACCTTTAGAAAGTGCAGAGCTCTCCGTTTAATATGAGTATCTCCAGTTCTTGATGACTCAATGATAAGTTGATCAAAATCATGTTTTAATGATATCAGTCTGTTGGAATGAAATGGTGTCCATTTCCTCTCCAAGCCCCAAAAATCACATTCCGCATTCAGACATCAAGGCATGATGTATACCAAATTAAAGCTCTGGATCTGCCCTTCGAGTACGTATACATGATGTTATGAGTTCACACGGAAATTGTGCATTATTTGGACTGCAATCAAGTCTGGCCATTACATCTACCATAAGTCAATTATCATTCAGAGCCCCTTATAACCCTTACAGAATAAGACATCAAGAAGAGGTTTTCACCTTTAGAAAGTGCAGACCTCTTTGTTTAAGATGGGTATCTCCAGGTCTTGATGACTCAATGATAAGTTGATCAAAATCACGTTTCAATGACATCAGTTTGTTAAGATGAAATGGTGTCCATTTCCTCTCCAAGCCCCAAAATTCATATTCCGCATTCACAAATCAAGGCATGGTGTATACCAAATCAAAGCTCTTCATGGACATGTATATGATCTTATGGGTTTGTACAGATAATATCTATTATTTAATGACTGAAGACTTATATGTCCTCTTGGTGATGTATGTGTCCTAATTCCACTCCAAATCCCAAAAGACTGTTCCTATTTACTCCCCACAAAGTGTTCCACATCAAATTAAACAGCACAAATTTATCTTTAAAAAGAGTCCAATCAAACTCTGGGGTCTAACTGGCTCTAATAGTGATTCCAGTTTCAATCTACAGATATTTAGAGAAATGAATGGTCCAGTATGACTCCAGTCATGAAATAATATATTTAATTTGTGAAAACCGTAACATCATATGCATGAACCCAGCCACTTTCGAGTGCCGGTCCCAAGCCCGGGTAAATGGGGAGGGTTGCGTCAGGAAGGGCATCCGGCGTAAAACAAATTGCCAAAGCAAATATGCGGATCAAAAATAATATTTCCATACCGGATCGGTCGAGGCCCGGGTTACCAACGACCGCCACCGGCACTGCTTACCAGCAGGGTGCCGGTGGAAATTGTGTTACTGGTGGGCGAAAGAGGAGGAGAGGGGGAGGGCATGTCCGGAGGCAGAGGAAAAAGAGGAAGGGGGCAAGCTTGGAGGTGAGGGTTGGTACTCTGAATGTTGGCACTATGTCTGGCAAAGGGGGAGAGATAGCCGATATGATGGAGAGAAGGAAGATAGATATACTTTGTGTACAAGAGACCAGGTGGAAGGGGAGTAAGGCCAGGAACATTGGGAGAGGGTACAAACTGTTCTACCATGGTGTGGACGGGAGGAGGAATGGGGTAGGGGTAATCCTAAAGGAAGAGTATGCCAGGGGCGTGTTGGAAGTGAGGAGAGTTTCAGACCGAGTGATAGCATTGAAGCTGGTGAGGGAAGGGGTGATGGTAAATGTTATCAGTGCTTATGCCCCCCAGGTGGGGTGTGAGATAGAAGAGAAGGAAGAATTCTGGAGTGTGTTGGATGAAGTGGTGGAGAGTGTACCTGCGAGGGAGAGAGTTGTGATTGGAGCAGACTTCAATGGGCATGTAGGTGAGGGTAACAAAGGAGATGAGGAGGTGATGGGCAGGTATGGCGTCAAAAATAGAAATGTGGAAGGTCAGATGGTTGTAGATTTCGCAAAAAGGATGGGAATGGCTGTAGTGAACACATATTTCACAAAGAGGGAGGAGCACAGGATAACATACAAGAGCGGGGGAAGGTGCACACAGGTGGACTATGTCCTATGTAGAAGGCGCAACCTGAAGGAGGTCAGGGACTGCAAGGTGATCACAGGAGAGAGTGTAGCTAGACAGCACAGGATGGTGGTCTGTAGGATGACTCTGGAGGACAAGAGGAGGAGGAGAGCCAAGGGAGGGAAGGTAGAGCCAAGGATAAAATGGTGGAAGTTGAAGAAGGAGGAATGCTGTATAGAGTTCAGGGAGGGAGTAAGACAGGCACTGGGCGGTAGGGAAGAGCTGCCAGGTGGCTGGGTAGCCACAGCAGAAGTGGTGAGGGAGACAGCCCGGAAGGTACTTAGTGTGTCTTCCGGACAAAGGAAGGAAGATAAGGAGACCTGGTGGTGGAATGAGGAAGTCCAGGAAAGTATCCAGAGGAAGAGGTTGGCGAAAAAGAAGTGGGATAGCCAGGGAGACGAGGAGAGTAGACAGGTCTACACGGAGAAGCGGCGCGAGGCGAAGAGAGAGGTGGCAAAGGCAAAGGAAAGGGCATTCAGTGAGCTGTACAAGAGGTTGGACACCAAGGAAGGAGAGAAGGAGCTGTTCCGATTGGCTAGACAGAGGGACCAGGCAGGGAAAGATGTACAGCAGGTTAGAGTGATAAAGGACAGGGATGGCAAGGTGCTGACCAGCGAGGACAGTGTGATGAGAAGGTGGAAGGAGTATTTTGAAGAGTTGATGAATGAAGAAAATGAGAGAGAGAGGAGGACGGATAATGTGGAGATAGTGAATCAGGAAGTGCAGGAGATTAGCAAAGAAGAAGTGAGGGCAGCCATGAGGAGGATGAAGAGTGGAAAGGCGGTCGGCCCAGACGATATACCTGTGGAGACATGGAGATGCTTAGGAGAGATGGCAGTAGAGTTTTTAACAAGATTGTTTAACAACATTTTGGAAAGCGAGACAATGCCGGAGGATTGGAGACGAAGTGTGCTAGTGCCGATCTTCAAAAACAAGGGAGATGTACAGAGTTGCAGTAACTACAGGGGCATAAAGCTGATCAGCCACAGCATGAAGCTATGGGAAAGAGTAGTGGAAGCTAGGCTAAGAGAAGAGGTGATGATTAGCGAGCAACAGTATGGGTTCATGCCAAGAAAGAGCGCTACAGACGCGTTATTCGCTCTGAGAATGCTGATGGAGAAATATAGAGAAGGTCAGAAGGAGTTACATTGCGTCTTTGTGGACCTTGAGAAAGCATATGATAGGGTGCCAAGAGAGGAGGTGTGGTATTGCATGAGAAAGTCGGGGGTGGCAGAAAAGTATGTGAGAAGCGTGCAGGCCATGTACGAGGACAGTGTGACAGTGGTGAGGTGTGCAGTGGGAGTGACTGAGGCGTTCAAGGTTGGGGTGGGATTGCACCAAGGGTCAGCCCTCAGCCCCTTCTTATTTGCAATGGTGATGGACAGGTTGACAGACGAGGTCAGGCAAGAGTCCCCGTGGACCATGATGTTTGCAGATGACATTGTGATTTGTAGTGAGAGTAGGGAACAAGTGGAAGAAAGCCTGGAGAAGTGGAGGTATGCACTGGAAAGAAGAGGAATGAAAGTCAGCAGAAGTAAGACAGAATATATGTGTGTGAATGGGCGGGAGGATGGGGGGGTTAGGATGCAAGGAGTAGAGGTAGCGAAAGTGGACGAGTTTAAATACTTGGGGTCAACTGTACAAAGTAATGGGGATTGTGATAGAGAGGTGAAGAAGAGAGTTCAGGCTGGGTGGTGTGGTTGGAGAAGAGTGACAGGAGTGATCTGCGACAGAAGGGTACCAGCAAGAGTGAAAGGGAAGGTCTACAGCAGGGTAGTGAGACCAGCTATGCTGTATGGGTTAGAGACGGTGGCACTGACAAAAAGACAGGAGGGGGAGCTGGAGGTGGCGGAGTTGAAAATGCTAAGATTCTCCCTGGGAGTGACAAGGATGGACAAGATCAGGAATGAGTACATCAGAGGTACAGCTCATGTTGGGCAATTTGGGCAAAAAGTGAGAGAGGCAAGACTGAGGTGGTTTGGACATGTGCGGAGGAGGGAGGTGGGGTATATTGGGAGGAGGATGCTGGACATGGAGCTGCCAGGCAAGAGGAGGAGGGGAAGGCCCAAAAGGAGGTTCATGGACACGGTGAAGGAGGACATGCAGGCAGTGGGCGTGACGGAGGACGAAGCACAGGACAAGAACAGATGGAAACAGATGATCCGCTGTGGCGACCCCTAACGGGAACAGCTGAAAGAAGAAGAAGAAGAAGAAGAAGTAACATCATATGCATGTCCTCGAAGGGTAGATCCCGAGCTTTCATTTGGTATACACCATGCATTGATGTCTGAATGCGGAATGTGATTTTTGGGGCTTGGAGAGAAAATGGACACCATTTCATTCCAACAGACTGATGTAATTAAAACATGATTTTGATTGACTTGTCATTGAGTCATCAACGACTGGAGATACTCATCTTAAACTGAGAGCTCTGCACTTTCTAAAGGTGAAAATCTCATCTTGATGTCTTATTCCGTTAGAGTTATAAGGGGCTCTGAATGATAACTAACTTATGGTAAATGTAATGGCCAAACTTGATTGCAGTCCAAATAATGCACAATTTCCGCGTGAACTCATAACATCATGTATACGTACTCGAAGGGCAGCTCCAGAGCTTTAATTTGGTATACATCATACCTTGATGTCTGAATGCGGAATGTGATTTTTGGGGCTTTATATTCAAATACATTCATATCCTCTCCAACAGGCTTTTTCCATTAAAATATAATTTTGATCAACTTATAATCGAGTCATCAAGGATTGAATATACTCATTTTAAAGAAGAAAATCTGCACTTTAAAAAGTTGAAAACCTTATCTTGATGTCTTATTCCAAAATGTGATGAGGGGCTCTGAAACATGTCTGGTAATGCTATTAGTTTTGATCAATTTCTCATATATTTCAAATTTATATTTCATGGAAATTCCGTGCTCAAATGAAACAACATATGACGCCCATTCAGAAACTGTTAAGATTGTATTGATGCGCATTCCACAGCGAGTGCTGCAAGCATTTGAACTGAGGTCCTTTTTGGCACAGAGCACTATTGGCCATTCCGAGCTTCATTCCGCCGTTCAATTCCGGCTTTTACCCAGGCCCGTAGTTTAGGCCATTTCATAAATTCACAGACAAGAAACAACTGAATACGAGCAATAGAACATAAGCAGCCTAATATTTACAGGTAGGCCTTTGTTACCATAACAGATGACAGCTTAGCTAAATAATTTAGTTATTCGATAATGAGACGGCACCCAGCGCTTTAATTCCAATGGCAAGTATTCATATTTATTCAAGAACTTTAATTGCAGTTTCACTGTGGAACGATTCAGGGGGCTTAGCCAAAGTCGCGTAGCAAAAGATAAATATTGACTACCCTTAACAATACAAGTCATTAAATAATGTAAGTCAGTATTAAAACGACCTTCAATCGTTCTCCTCCATTTCTTCAAGATTTTGAAGTAAAAAGGACATCTCTGTCGCCTCCAAGTCCTCCGCAACAACAAACAACACGGCTAACTCCTCCATATTGTTTTTCTCCCTGCCGGTTTCAGAAACGTCCGAAACTGTCCCAGTTCGATCTGCTCAGGCGTTTGTCATTTCCGCCTGAGGCAGGCAAGCCAACTGCTCACCGATGTCTACTCGAACACGCCCACTGTTTTAATTATGAAACCACGATTAAACAAGATTTACTTACTTTTTATGTTATATATCGGTTAAAAAACTATGAAGTAGGTCAGTAGGACTTGCCACCTTCACGCCTGTAATTTCGTCATTACTAGCCTCGGTACTCGCGAACAAGCAAGCTAGTCTAATTATCATTAAAACGACGTTATCTCCATCATGCAACTTACAAATATGCAATTAATTTCTGAAGCAGGTAGATACGTTTTGCATGGATTTGGTAGTTTAGTGATTAGTCACCCCCTTTTCTTTGTAGCCAGTTTTCTAAAACGTGATGTTAAGTGTATTATTGTTTGAGCATGTCGCAGTGTGTTTTCTCTGTTAAAATAAAAGTTTCAATCAATCAATCAATTTTGATTGGGAAATAAGAAGCAGCATAAACACTGCTAGAAGAGGCAAATACACCTTTCTCCAAAACTTGTGTTTTTAGCTATTTTATAGTTAAGAATGTAGGCTATAGCTGACTGTTCTATGTTCATTACTAGTGATAACTCCTACGTTGTTAGAAGCAGTGTTATTTTTTTGTTTTAGTCACGTGAGAAAAGTGCAAGTGAGTTTTAATCATATTTAGTCAATTTTATCTATCCTTCGTTTTAGTTTATTTTAGTTGACAAAAAACTATCTTGACATTTCATCTCCTTTTAGTCATCAATAGCCATGGACATAGGGTCTAGTTTTAGTCCACAAAAATTCTGTGGACATTTTAGTCTAGTTTTAGTCAACAACAAATATGGACATGTTGTTCTAATTTTAGTCAACAAAAACTCTGGGCATTTTAGTCTCGTTTTGGACAACAATAAATCTGAACATTTTAGTCTAAAAAAACTAAGCATTTTTGTTGACAAAATCTCAAGTCTAGTTTTCGTCAGATGTAAATCAGGCTGTTCAAATTGGACACAAAATGGTAGAAGGTTGTAGGAAGGTTGTATAATCAGGTACACTATTTTTCAGTGAAGGGGGATACCACTCATTTTAATAATTCAAATGTGTTACTCATATCACCACGGACAGCTGAAGTAAATATATATATAGTGTTTGCTACTTTCTCCATACAGCAAATAGTTAGCCTTGCCCCCTGTGCCCACCAAATGGTAAATATTATATTACATTATATAATATTGTATGTTCTCTTATAATATTTGTCCACACATTTAAACCCAAATGAACTTTATTTTTTACACTGCTTACACATTGAACTCGTAAATTAAGGTAATTTGGATGTAAATGTTCAAAGGTTTAGCTCCCATTGAGAAAGTTCACACCATTACAGACTAAGGGATAGGGATAACTATTTTCTCTTGTTTCTGTCTTGAGGGATAATGTAATACATATGCAGAAATATTTATTCAACTGTTCAACACTATATTTTTGATTTTATAGATTTCATGATATCCCCCTTTAAGTTGTAGGCTAATGCTGAGTGGCTAGCTGATGCAGCACCTGTTTTATTATTAATAAGTTGAGACATGTAACATTATTTCTTTGGCATATTTGTATTGATTTATTGAATCCACCAAAAATACCACACATCAGAATAAAAAAACAAAACCTAAAACATAAATAAATGAATCAATCAATGGCCTTGCAATGCCAACTTGCTTACACAAGTAAATTCCCCCATCACCAGTTCCATTCATTACCATTACTTCAGTGATTAATTTTAAGCAAAGCACTCCTTTCCAGGGTGAGCCTTGCCCTGTTTTGGTGGCCACAGGTAAGGCCACCTGTGGCACTAAAAACCCGCCCTACAAAGGCCTGGGATGCAGGCATCTCTAACAGGTCCAGTGCAAGAGGTTTTAGATGAGGATAAATAGTTGAACTCTGCTTATATCCTACAGGAGTTGTCAAAATGTTGTTTTGTTTTTAAAGTAGTAAATTAATTTATAATTTCAGAGAAATATGAATAGGCTACTATAATTGGGATGTGAAGTACTACCACTAGGGGACAACCGTGGATAGGGTAAGCATAATTGACAAGGAGTAATAATGAACGCAAACCCATAGTTTTCTTATTCCAGGACATTACATTGTGCAGAAATATAGCCTGGCTATAATTACAAAATCAGCTGGAATTCTTAGAGCAAGTTGCAAGTATTCCAAGTGGCCCTTTACATGTTTAGATTCCTAAGCTTTTCTTATCAACTCATAGGCTACGGCTAAACGTCCCATTTCACAACAGTAGGTCTATAGCCTACATAGCTACAGTATTTGCTGTGTCCTGATGGAGATATTGTATTTATGCCAAAACATGAAGTTAATTTATTCACTTATATAATGTAGGCCTACTCACATTCTCAGTTTGTGCAGAAAAATACCTATATTTATTATTTAGGTTTTATTTATTTTTATTTATTATTTGGCTTGTTATAAGGCCTAAATGCGGCCTAAATTTCTCATAACACAGGTTACTTTATAAGTCACATGCACACTGCAGCAATTCGTGCAAGAGTATTTTTGAGTAAAAACTCTGTCTGCCTAGGATAAAAGCATGTGCCTTGTTCGCCCAAACTTCTTGTGGCAACAAATAGTCAAAATGTTTTGACATTTTAAGTGAAACATTACATGCAGTGAAATTGTGTCTACGTAGACCGGATTTCGCTTGCCAAAGCAATTACTTCTGAGAAATGCATCCACATTAATCAATTTCCATGCTGTCTTTGAATTTGCAACTGATATGAAACTTATGAAATAAAATGTGTTATATGTTGTAGATGCATTTTAGCCAGGCTACAAAATAGCTAAAAGATATCTTAGATGCTTAGATCTGATTTAGCGGTTCCTTGGATGATCTAATAGACGTCTAGTGCCCAGTGGGGATTATGATACAAGTTATGGTAAAGGCATAAAAGTATGGTAAACTTTTAAATGTTGGCTACGAGTTGGTAAGAAAAGTGAAGGTAGTCCTATCTAAACATATAAGAAGAATTTCAGCTGATTTTGTAATTATAGCTGGGCTATATTTCTACGGAATGCGATGTCGCACCTGGAATAAGAAAACTATGGGTTTGCGTTCATTATTACTCCTTGTCAGTTACCCTTACCCTATCCACGGTCGCCCTCTAGTGGTAGTAGTTCACGTCCCAATTATAGTAGGCCCTATATTTCCCTGAAATTATAAATTAATTGTCGTTTTGAAATATATAAATTGTTTCAACTCTGTCACATTTTGTCTTTCACATACAATCACTATCATCGAAATCAATTTATAATGCGTTGAGTGATACAGCAGGTGGGATACTGTGCAAAAAAAAGTTCAAATGCAAACTGAAATGTAGGCCTATTGAACATCGTTAGTGATGTCGATTAGACAATAAACAATGACGTACAAAATACTTCACAAAACAATGAATAAATACACCTAATACAAGACTTAGAACACTGCCCTAAACTCTGGCCATAGGCTTGGGGAATCAGGGTAAAAGCACTCACCTCCACATCAGGGAACTTTACCATGTCATATCAGATAACAAAACCAAACGTTGGCTTTATAAATCCTTATTCCGATATGAATCCAATCATTTCCCCTATGCTACAGTACAGTCTAAAGCCGGCTTCACTATATAAACATTAAACATACAAATATTGCATGGCCGGCAGATATTCTGACAATGTCGCTTTTTTTGACATACTAGTTTAGGCTTATGCTAGTATTATATGTCACCCCCTCACATTAGTTGGTTTGCTTTTTTGAAGTTCGCGCGAAT
This sequence comes from Synaphobranchus kaupii, assembly GCA_029718625.1. Taxonomy (NCBI): domain Eukaryota; kingdom Metazoa; phylum Chordata; class Actinopteri; order Anguilliformes; family Synaphobranchidae; genus Synaphobranchus; species Synaphobranchus kaupii. The sequence goes on along the minus strand of CM056383.1, from coordinate 49,106,689 downwards.
ATCAGGATGTTACCCAGGCAGGTAGGCAGAAAGAGGAGTTTAAATTAATACCATCAATGACGAGAATGCATATTCGTCAATTGGCGTCACCTCTCTCTTTTGAGGTCTAATAAATATTAGATTTCATTACTGTTTTTATTTAGAAATATACATTTTCATTTATTTTTTACTTCAACGATAACAAACATATCGTTCACGTTTTTATTTTGAAATATATGTTTTAATCTTGTTCTTTTCCGTCAACGATGATAAAAAACATATTTAGTCACAGTTTTTATAATCTAATATCCTTTTTCGTCATATCTTTATTTTTCAACAATATTAGGAAGGGATTTAGTCACAGTTTTTATTCTCTAAAATTTCCTCATATAACATTTTCTCGTATTCATAAAAAAAAATGCCATTGACTAAAATGTTTTTATTTTTTTCGGGTTGACAAAATTAACACTGGTGAGAAGTTGTGCTTCCATGACCTTCGATATGCACTTATTGTACGTCGCTTTGGATAAAAGCGTCTGCCAAATAATTGTAATGTAATGAAAGTGTAATGGGGCGTGACGTGTGAGGAAGGAGGAGCCAAACGCAGCAAGGGGATTCATTAAGCCACTAAGGCGGGATACCCGCAGATAAGGGAGGAGACAAGACAAGGAACAAACACGCCACAGCTACAGACCGGCTCAGTTACACACCAAAAGTAGAAGCAAAAACGCCTGGTTTAACGACAAGAAAACCAAACAAGGCGAAAGGGAACAAAGTACTACTACCCCTTACTTCTACGAGCTAAGTAACACGTTAACTAATGAACGAGCCGGAAATAAGCGCCCTGTCTCGGAAACGAGACGCATATGAACAGGCGAGTAGCGTAATGGCACAAACAAAACAATAGTTACACCTAAAACACACAACAAACCCTGAAAACTAATGCGAATTAGTAAATGAGGAGGCGAAAAGGAACGGAGGTAAAATTCCCTGGTTAGATATATATACTAGCAGTCAAACGCAAACATGTCTACAACATCGCCCGGTCTCCCTAAGAGACGAATTGCACCGAAGGGCGAGCAGAACTACAGTTCTGAACAGAAACGCCCAAATCTCCATAGAAAAAGCACAAAAGACGATTGGACAGCTGCACCGAAACTATCGGCTAACTGACTTACACAAGCACAAACACAAATACAAGCCCTGCCTCTCAGTAAGGGAAAATGACGAGGCGAACAGGAACAGAGATTTAACGTTCCATGGCTAGTTTAATAAGTTCGCAGTCTAATGAAAACAAGAGGTAAACACCCGATCTCCCAGGAGGGAGAAACATTTTACAGGTGAGCCGACGGAGCACCGTCGTCCCATAACTTTACTATCCAAATAGACTCACGCAAGCTTAATAAAACACACGCCCTAGCCTCTCAGAAAAATAATATGTAACGAAGCGAAAGGAACAGAGAGCGTTCCTATGCTACGCGCAGTCACACACAAACATGTCCACAACCTCGCCCAAACTCCACACAAGGAGAAACACACCCGGAAAACGAACAGAACAATAGTTCCGAAACAAAATCGTCCCGTAGGTAAAAAGGACGGAGGACAGCTGCAACAAAGACCAACGCAAAATAGCACGACAGCTTCTCAATATAAATAAAAACCCTGAGTCAACAACAAAGGGGAACGTAGTCCACGAGAAGGAGACAACAGGGAATAAACGTACCGAAGCTACTTACTGGCTCACAGTAACACGGAATTGAGTAGAAGCAAAACGCCAGGTCTCTCAGTAAGAAAACCAAATAACAGGCGAAAAAAGGAACAAAGAACTGCTACTCTATACTTCTACGAGCTAATAACTAAGTAGAAGCGAAACGCCTGATCTCCCAATGGGAAGACATGTGCCGAAGGGCGAGCAGAACTACAGTTCTGAACAGAATCGCCCAAAAACTCCATACACGGAGAAAAAGCACCAACAAGGCAAAATAGAGCAGAGATTTTACGGTCCCAAACTTCTACGAGATAATCAACTACCAAGCCAGTAAGAAATAAGCCCTGCCTCTAAACAGAGACGCAAAAAATAGGCGAGTAGCCAAAACGGTACGAGAACTCACAACCAACAACACCACAGTACAAACAAAGAACAATAAACAATTAATGTCGAAGCCCCGCATGAAGGGAACGGTAGGCTTATATAACTCTCAGTGACCACGAACAGGTGTAAACGCTCAAACAGAAACTCCCCCAACTCAGCAGGGCGGAGCAAGCATCTACCAACAGGGCAGCGCCCTCACGTGGCCACCGAGGAACACGACCGCATAGGGAAACAGGGTCAAAACCATGACAGAAAGGCAAAATACTTCCCACCCCCCCTGACCTTGGGTCAGTTTTTCAGCCATATGCATAGATTTAACAAGTATATAAGAGCGTGTGTGTGCGCGCGTGTGTTCGCGTGCGTGCTCGTGTGTATGTGTTTTTGAATATTATATAATACTGTGGTTTCTTTTCCTCTCAGTGCTCAAAAAAATGTTACTAAAATCAAACTGTAGTTCAGTAGTTGTACCGTATGTCTCATTTATAAAATGCAGTGTAACAAACATGTCAGAGTAGGATTGCTGATCTAGAATCTTATCATTACTTATAATGAAAAGTAAAACAGGTCCCAGGTCAGCACAACTCTATGCTGATATTTTGGTCCAGGTCTAGGCTTTTAATTTGTGTTTGGGATAAACATGTCAGTCATTCATTTTGATCATCTGCTCTGCTGGTTGCAGAAAGGAAAGGCTTAAGAAAAAGAAAGAGCAGGAGCTACAGCAGGCAGCCCAGAGTAACAGCTCCCTCCTTTCATAGGCCAGCTAGTAGCAGTAGGGCGGATGAAAGCACAGGAAAAGATGATTCTGATTTGGAGAGAGATATATTGTCACCTGATGAAGAGCCCTGTGACTGAATTCTAAACAACTGAACACATGACTGACTGCATTACTTACACAGACTGACTTACTACACCACATCTGTGGTTTCTTCGTGGAATAATGTGTTTCAGTAGAATTTAAACAGGTCCCATGTTATGAACATAGTGTGTGATTATGGATGGCGGCGGTGTGGCAACATCGGGGTGGGAATAGTGCGTGTCGGTGGGGTGAGTGCCCTTTATTTTTTTGAGCCCCTGCCCCCCAAAATGTCTGTGCACGTCCCTGATTGGACATTTAACGTTGATCATTATACTATATTTATTTTTGTATAACGTTGAACAAGTTAACATTAACTAACGTCTACTAACTACCATTTTCGGTTGATTTTGCTGTGGTGACCCATTCCTATGTCAGCTAAACACACGTGGTCACCCTGAGTAGCGTTATTTTGAGTGGGTGGGTGCATCAGCAACGTGAAAGTCTAGTTCTGATTGGCTGTTCGTGTTGTATTTGGGTTAGTAGAAGAAACGGACGCAAATGATTGTTTTATCGAAAATAAATCTCATACGTTTATTATTGTTATCGTGGCAAATTTTATCGTGAAAATTATCGACATTGTTTTATCGCCCAGCCCTAGCTGAACATTCTGGCTTCGTGAAACATACCTCAAACAAATTTAATGAAATTATTTTAATTAATGGCATATTTTTTTCCAGATCAAGTAGAGGAAAAATTATGGAATCACTCAATGTTGAGGAAAAAATTATGGAATCATCAACTAAAAAAATCACAATTAGTACTTTGTTGCTCCTCTTCAGGCTTTATGACGGCCTAAATCCTTTGAGGCATGGACTTCACTGATGAAAAACAATATTCTCCATGAAGCTAGTTCCAACTTTCTCGAATAGCGATTGACATCAGCTTTGCAGAATGGAGCCTTGTCATGGACCAATTTTTAAAATTTCCACCATAAATTTTCAATCGGATTGAGATACGGACTGTTTGCTGGCCATGTCATTGAGTTGATATGCCTTTCCTGAAGAAAAGCTTTAACACTTTACTCTGTGGCAAGATGCATTATCATCCTAAAAAATGACTTCATCATCACCAACCCTATTTTCTATTGATTGAATGAGAAAAGTGTTCAAAATTTCAATGTACACCTGTGCATTGACTGTTGAGGTAATGATTGCCATCTCCCCTGGTAATTTAAATCAAATCTGCCCAGATGGGAGGGCCCCTAGCCACCGTCTGTACAATGTGGGCCCCTAGCCCTGGTCTCTACAATGAGGGCCCCTAGCCACGGTCTCTACTATGAAGGTACCTAGATAAAGACCACAGTCTCTACTATGAGGGGCCCCTAGCCACAGACCACAGTCTACTATGAGGGACCCCTAGCCACAGACCACAGTCTACTATGAGGGATCCCTAGCCACAGACCACAGTCTACTATGAGGGACCCTAGCCACGGACCACAGTTTCTATTATGAGGGCCCCAGTGTGTTTAGTCCCAGAAAGAACATGGTTTAACCGAAAATTTGCATCATTCGTAAACCGATGTACTAATGTTGTGTTCTAATAACGCTGGTGTTACGCTTCAGGGACCACTCAAGCTCTGTAACACCGATTTGACCGTATGCATCAAAGGGTTAATATCAGGGGTGGCTAGCCGGGCTAGTATAGACCAAAATTTCCACAACCCCGGCTGAAATGTTACTAGCCGTGTTTGTAACTCTATAAACTAATGTTTTCTATTAATTTGTTCCGTTTCCTTAACATTTGCAGTATTCATGTTAAGTTATAGATAATAATAGAATTACACAATAATAGAACTACTATAGCTAGATCTGTTCTAATGGACAATATATAACCACTTAGAATGAGAGCACAATTTTGTAACTGAAGTGACCCAAGACTATCCCAACAAGTGTACATTGGCAACAGAATATAATAAGGCTACTATGCAAGGGGATTAATGCAAAAATATACATTTTATATACAGTATACAGTACATCCGGAAAGTATTCACAGCGCTTCACTTTTTCCACATTTTGTTCTGTTACAGCCTTATTCCAAAATTGATTAAATTCATTTTTTCCCTCAAAATTCTACACACAACACCCCATAATGACAATGTGAAAAAAGTTTTTTTTGAGATTTTTGCAAATTTATTAAAAATAAAAAAATAAAATTTCTCATTGACATAAGTATTCATACCCTTTGCTTTAACGTATTTTTAAAGTATCATATTTCATATTTGGTCGCATATCCTTTACATGCTGTTACTTCCTGAAGTCTGTGACCATCAACATCAAAAAACTGTCGATATCTTATATTCAGGTACTGTTACAAGCGATACTATAACCTCTCTGCATTTGAATGGATCTCTATGGAAATTGGGGGGTGAGACTAGATTCAGCTGTAAATTACACTGGTACAGTATGGAACACATGGCTGGCTAAATGGTTGTAAGTTATCAAGGGTCTGAGCTATCAAACGAGCCCCAAACCATCACTCTGTTGCCAGATATGGAGTAGATGTGGATGGATCACTGCAAGGGTTATTTCTCCGGACTCATTTTCCTATAGAACTCTATGGGGAAAAAAGTCAGGAGAAACAACCCTTAAAGTGATGACATTGCCATCTCAACGAAGTTGAGACGGAGCGGCACTTTATCACAAAATTGGAAAAATACAATCAAATCAGGAATAAATATTTTCCCAAAATAAATTAGAGATACCCTCAATTAAAAAATGTAATAGACATCCAAAAACTCCCCATCCTCTTAGGAGAGGAGAGGACGTGCTGTGACCTGGCAGCACAATATATAGCTGTCTGCCATCGTTTTAGGGATAGTGAGTGACAGAGATCATTATAAACCAATTTAAATTTTTTATATTTATTATATTCACTTTATAAGATCATATGTGTCGTTCTCATCATCATTATTATCATTTCTATTGATAATTATTATTTTTAATTGTACTTTATTATTTTACATTATTATTATTTCTAAATCCATAATCAAAGAAAAGTTCTTGTTTTCATGTAAGGTTACTGTTCATTAGTTTCTAGTCTTTGCTGTTTTGTATTGTTCAGTGTTAGATGTATGTCTTCGACTGTTTTAATGAAGTATGCTTTGACAATACAGATGCAATGTCTTGTCATGCCAATAAAGCAAATTGAATTGAATTGAGTCCACGGTCAGAGAAAATATGTGTGAAACGTCACCACAATGCTCGTGCGTCGTTGTGCGTGTCTGAGAAGAACACGTGATAAGCAATTTCCGAGGAGCCCTTTTCTCCTACGTGCTCTGTATCGCCATCTAGTGTTCTGAAACTACATAGTATACCTTTAAGTAGGAAGAATTTGGTTCCTCTTGTATTGAAGTTTTACCAGCGTTTGTTTAATCCTCCTGGGAATATGGTGTTGAGTTTTCTTATCCAATGTCTTTCTGTCCTACGTCTGTCCTCCTGTGTCCAGTTAATGTTTGAATGGAGGCCCGTTATTTCTACTGCTTCAAGTCCATGGTGTAGGAAATGAGCCACTATGTGTGTGTGTGTCTGTTTTCCTATGCTTTCTTATGTTATATATGTGTTGTGCCAATCTGGTCTTGATTATATTTCCTGTCTCTCCCACATATTTTATGTCGCAGTGTGTTGACATACCCTTAAAGTGATCCATACATATCTACTACATATCTGGTAGCATAGTGATGGTTTTAGGCTAGTTTGATACCTCATACCCTTGATGACTTACAGACATTTATCAAACCATGTGTTCCATACTATTCCTGTGTTATTTACATCTTAATCTAGTCCTACCCCCCAAATTCCCATAGAGATCCATTCAAATGCAGAGAGATTGTAGTATAGCTTGTAAGAGTACCTGCAAATAAGATATCAAGAGTCTTTTGATGTTGTTGGGTCACAGACATCAGGAAGTCATGACATGCAAAGGATATGCAACCAAATATTAAATATGATAACTTTATTAAAGTTTATGTTAATTTGTCCAATTACTTTTGGTCCCCTAAAATGGGGGGGACTATGCATAATAACGGCTTCAATTGCTACACCATTCACCCGGTATGGACGTAAAAACCCTCAAATGAATGCTGAAAATCTGCACTTTAACCTCATAATCACTGTTCCATTTCAAATCCAATGTGCTGGAGTACAGAGCCAAAACAACAAAAATTGTGTCACTGTCCAGATACTTATGGACCTAACTGTATATGCAGTTATATGTGTTAACTGTGAGTGTTTGTTTAATAAGGTATGTTGTGTTTGTAGTGATGTTTTTCACTGTAGTGGCCTGTTTGTAAAATATTGTGCCTTGTGTGGGTAAAATGTTGATTTCCGGTAGAAAAATTATACGTGTCTAAATTGTGTCTACATGTAGACCAGCTTTCGCTTGTCAAAGCAATGACTTATAGTGAAATAGATCAACACATTGTTTCCCTTTGAACTTACAAATGAATCGCGTGTGGAAATGGTTAAATATAATGTGTTATATGCCACATCTGTTGTAGACGCATTTTAGTCGGCCTAAAAAAAAGAGCTAAAAGAGATCTTCAGATCTAAGCATCGATTTAGCGGCTCCTTAGATGATCTAATAGACGGCTAGAGCCCAGTGGGTAGGTTTGATAGCGATCCAGCGCTGCACGCTGCTGAATGGGACAGCTATTAGGAACGGTTGATGCGCCAAAATACGCAGGATAAATCCAGCTTGTATAATTTCAAACAATTATCCAACTTTTAGGTAGCCTAGTAGAACATTCAGTGACTGACACATTGATAAATAAGTCATTAACATTAAATACGTAAACGGAATACACATCAATTTACAGAAGTCATTTCGTAATTCTTTTATTTTTTTGGGGGGGGGGGGCTTGGCCGTGCGTGCGTGCCCCGGAGCCCTTGGTTGGTAGATCCGGCCATGATTCCGCTAACGTGTTTATCTCCCGCATGTGGGATTGTACACCTTTGTAGGCTTCCGACATATTGCTTGCATTGTCATAGCATTGACCTCGACAATTGTCTATGTTAATGTCCATCTCTTTTAATACTGATATTACAGAATTGAATAGAGATTCCCCAGTGTGACTGCTTATGGGAATGAGCTCAAGGAAGCGTTCCTCAATGATACCCCCAGGTGAATCATAGCGCAATATAAAAGTCAGCTGATCAATGAGGGAAATGTCTGGGGTTGAGTCCACACTTATAGAAAAATACTTCGCCATTTTAATCCGATTTATGATTTCAGATAGAACATTTTCACCCATCAAATTGACAAATTCTTCGCAAATTGTGGACGACAGGTATGACGGTTTGCCCCTTCCAGCGTTGCCAAATCGAGCAATGTGTTTGCTTAAAAATGGATCAAATTGACTTAACAGTTCAAGTAAACCCATATAATTACCATTATTGGGTAGGGATGGGAATCGTTAGATTTTATTGATACCGATGCCATTATCGATTCCGCTTATCGATCCGATTCCTTAATCGATTCCTTAAATATTATTTGCTCCCAGCCTATTAAAAGACCAACTATTACTATTACTATTGGGTGGTCATCTAAAATTGATTCAATGACACAATATATAGAAGTATAAAACATTTGTTTTTCATTCATATTTCATTCATTGAATTCATTGATTCATATCATGGAAAATATTTGTCTGCTATATTTTTGCCTGCACAAGTTGCAGAGCATCCAATACAACAGTCAGAATTGTATAATTCTGTAAATTGAAATTGGAAATTGGCATTATAAATGTCATTTGGCTTGATTAATACGAGTGCTTAAAAATATCAGACATCAAAGAAAATAAGAGACACCGGAAAATAATGAAAAAGGACGAAGAGAGGATAAATTATCAGTTTAACATTATGTCAAAAAAGATGGCTAAAATATTGTTGTTTAACCACTGCTCTGTGATTGGGATATTTAGTAGTAACGAAGATCGCAAACTTTACTTATGAGTTAGTTACGCTTCTAGGCGTGGTTCATAAAGCTGCACCGTAACGTTTGCGTTGGTTTCTGTATTACCAGAACAGTTTAAACTGTCACCATTCTCCCCCTATCTGATTTAGCCTATACATGTACATGGAAGAAAGATTAGATCTTTAACGTTACCTGAGGCAAGCTGGCTTCTCTTATTAGTTAAAGATGACGAAGATTGAAGATTATCATTTAGCTAATTTAGGTTAGTATTCGCTTTCCAAATCTAGACTACTCATCTGTGCATGGCCAAGCAGGCAATCGTTGTCAGATTAGTCTACCGCCAATAAAGACTGTAGTTTTAGTTGGTTATAGGCTCCCAAGGGAAGTCCACACACTCCACAAATCTGTAGAATAGTTGATAATTTCCGAAGACGATCACAAAATGGAGCTTACGCGACCAGATTTTCTATTGATTTTTAAATGATAGTAGCCTAAATGAGTTTTAAAAAAATTACGTTCACGTTTTATATTTTTAGACGGGGCGCCAAACTCTGCCTGCCAGCATGCTCTGACTGAATGAAAAACGACGGCGCGCATGGCGTGACGTTGTTTTGCTATGCGTAGGCTAGCTGTCGGGAATACATGCTGGAATCGATAAGAGAATTGATAAGCTCGAAGGTAACAGGAACCGGTTCTCGATTCCCACCCCTATTATTGGGCAATCCAAAACAATTCGTCTCTCCCCTAAAAGACAGGGAACAATTTCAGACAAAAATTTCACTACAGCAGCCACCCTTTTTAAGACATTGGTCCAATACTGACGCTCTGTTTCAAATTGTTGTGCTAGTCCACAATCAATCTGACCTTTCTCACCAGTTCTTGCAATCCATACCGACATGCATTTACGATGTGACTCTGTAGCGTGTTTCCAGTCACTATATCCACATGTGGAGAATTTTGATTGCTGCTCAGTTCCTCCAAATAAATTGCAAACAAAACAAAATGCAGCTCTGTTTGAATGAGAATAAAGGAGTCACTCCCAGGGCACTGACTCACCATTCACAAGTTTTCTCGGAAAAAGGGTGTGGTAGGGGGGCGTGGTTTTAGGCGCTGCCGGCAAGAGAGAGAGTGAACTTGTGTGGTTTGTGGAGCCGACACAGCTCTCGGGAATCACGCAATTGGTAACGATTGATTGTGTTATTGATTGCATCAATTAACCAATTGCCTTGATTGTTCGACAGTGAGCCTGAGTGCATAAAAGCCTGCCGGAACATCTGCGGAGAAGGAGAGCGGAAGACCAGGTGTCTAAATGTGTACTGTTTACGGAGAGAAACGAATAAAAACGTGTTCTCTCACTATAAAACGTCTGTTTACTGTCTCTGCACGAGAGCGGTGGTGCTCACTTCGCCACAAAGGGTTTTTGAAAAGCTTCTCTTTTGGTGCTTATACTGCTTTTCAGAAGCAGAAAATGTACTATTCTGGCAGGACAGTGGTCCTTTACTGATCCAGAAATCTTGGTCATCTTTGTTGATAACACCCCAACATCCCGGATCAGTGTTATCGTAGACCATTGTAGCCTGCTGTCCACTGTCGGACTCAGACGGGGCAGAGTCAGCTTCCGCTGTAGCGGTCGTCGACGGTGATGATAGGCTAACGTTAGGCTTATTAACGTCATTAAGGTTACTGGTCCTAGGCTGTGATTATCCACTGGCGCTGCTGGCGGTGGCTTGGATGGTGTCTCCCTCAGTCCCATCTCCCTCCTCCTGATCTAGTTTGAGACGGACAAGCACCAGCATAATCACTAAGTACGTTAACGTTAGTTTGCAGCAGTTTATTCAGACATGGCTTACAACTGATGACTACTAGCTAGCTAACGTTAACATCCGCTATCGACGATAGCAAGCTCCCAGCTAACAAAATTACGTCCCTGGGATGTGATTATTATAATTTCTGCAAAACCTTTAATAGCTTTATCAAATTATTTTTACAGTAAAGTAACATTACAAATGTAATAATTTCATATTAATGTTTTTCATTCTCCCAAATAAATCTTGTTGTTTACCACTGTCACACGAAAGGAATGAAAAGACATGAAGTTCAGTTTTAGCTTGATTTTTTTTAATTTATTTGTATTTTATTAATGTTTCAATGGAATCATCCAAAATCGTACATTTATTTCATAAAAAAAATATTTCACCAAAATGAAGGTTTCACTATTATTGGCACCCCTGCTTTAGTACACCCCAAGTTTTGTACAGGTACTTTAGTACCTGGTTTAGTGCAACCACCGGGCAAGGATAACAGTATTTTCCTGTAATGTTTGACAAGGTTAAGGAACACATCTATGCTGATCCTTTCAAGATCCTTCACAGTCTTGGGTTTGCACTTATCAACTGCTCTCTTCAGTTCAGCCCACAGGTTTTCGATTGGATTGAGGTCCGTTGACTAAGATGGCCATTGCTGAAAAAAAGTAAACCTGTCACATATTTTGTAGTCTCCCTTAGTGGAAGGAGAGAAGGTTCCTGCAACGGTGAATAGAATAATTGCAGAACTTAATGGAATGATTGATTGGTACTCATGGTGGGAATTGAGTAATTGATACGGGGACGTGAGGGGCTGGGTTTCTGAGGGATTTAAGCGCATCTGGGGTGAAAGAGAAGTGCGGACGGGAGGCGAGTGACAGAGGTTGGCTTCTTCTGAGCTCCCAAGCATTTGGGCGGTGTGTTTTTCTTTTCCTTTTGTTTGGTTTGTTTGGTTATTTTTATTTTTAGTGTGAATGGGGACGTGTTGTGTTTTGTGTACGGAAAACCTTACCTGATTGTGGCGAGCGGCTGTGGAGATCCGGAGCGGCCAGTAGCTGTGGAAGCAAGCGGGGAGAGGACGGCATTATATCCGGAAGCTGACAAGCAGCATCGGCAGCGAAATGCAGAGCCGGTCGGTGTGACGGAGCCAGCGGGTCCGGAATATATTGTGGAGCCTCTGCTGGGGGAGATCACCTCTCCAAAACTGTAAGCTTTCGCCGTACTTAACACAGAGTGTGCGGGTCCCAGTCCGGTGTGAGTGGGGAACTGAGTGGCAGTCGGTGTGTCCTCCCCCCTGCCTAGAGCCAGTGTCCCGCGGCGAGCCCGGCGAGTGTGACGAAGGCGACGGCCAGCAGCAGAGGGTCTGCGACCTGGGGCCCTCCGCCCGATTGGGGGGGCAGCCAGAAAGCCCATTGGTGACCACCTAAGGGGTGGAGAAGCTGTCCCGCTGTGTGTGTGTGTGTGTGTGTGTGTGTGTGTGTGTACTTTTCTTCTGCCTGTCTGCTTATATTTTCTTTCTTTTATTTGGAGGTAGTCCTACTAGCAGTATAGTGTGGTTAGGACTCCACCACCCTTAATTTATTTGTGCTGAGTGTTGTTCCTCTGTGGTGTGGAGTGCAAGTGAGTTTGGTTGACAGCGCACAGGAGCAGGACGGCTCTTGTTTTGATGGGGAGAACTCCCTGGTCCTCTCCGAAGGGGGCAAGGAGAGCCTAGCCTGGGATTCTCTGGTGGATGGCCCACTTATGTTGGAGGAGCAGCTCACTGACTCAGAGATTGAGTGGCCTGTGTCGCTCGATTCACTCTCGAGCGAAGAGAGCGCTAAAGTAGGGGGGGGTTATAGTATTTTCCCTCCCTCCCAATGTCCCTGAGCAGTACAGAACTCTCTCTGAGGTTTTTAGCAAGCAACGGGCCACTACGTTGCCGCCTCACAGGGCTTATGATTGTGCTATTGAGCTCTACCCGGGCACTGTCCCTTCCAGAGGGTCCTTGTACTCTCTATCTGCCCCGGAGAGCGCAGCCATGAAGGCTTACATTGAGGAGTCCTTAGCCAATGGGTTTATTAGACCTTCCACTTCACCGGCAGGAGCGGGGTTTTTTTTCGTTAAGAAAACGGACGGGGGTCTTCGCCCATGTATTGACTATCGGTCCCTCAATGACATCACGGTGAAGAACCGTTATCCCCTCCCCCCCGATGAACTCGGCGTTTGAACGGCTCCAGGGAGCGTCTATTTTTACCAAGCTCGATCTGCGCAATGCGTACAACCTTGTGCGTATTCGCCAGGGTGACGAGTGGAAAACCGCTTTTAATACAAATAATGGATACTACGAGTACCTGGTGATGCCATTCGGGCTCACTTGCGCCCCCTCTGTTTTCCAAGCGGTAGTTAACGACGTGCTTAGGGAGATGTTAGAGAAATTCGTCTTCGTTTATCTTGACGATATTTTAATCTTTTCTTCCGATCTCCCGACACACGTTGTTCACATCAAGCAGGTTTTGTCAGCGCTCCTTAAGGCTCAGTTATTTGTGAAAGCGGAGAAATGCGTTTTTCACACTAACTCGGTTTCTTTTCTTGGGTTCATTGTTGCTGACGGCGAGGTACGGATGGACCCTAAGAAAGTGTCCACGGTAAAAGACTGGCTCGCTCCGTCTTCTCTCAAGCAGGTTCAGCGTTTTTTGGGGTTCGCAAATTTTTATCAGCGGTTCATCCGCAATTTCAGTGTGGTAGCGGCCCCTATTACTGTGCTCACCAAAAAGACACTCCCCGGGTCCTTTCAATGGAATTCCAAGGCGGAGGCGGCATTTTCAGAGTTAAAGAGGAGATTTAGCTCCGAGCCCATACTCGTGACCCCCAACCCATCCCTTCCCTTTCTGGTAGAGGTGGACGCCTCTGAACTAGGTGTCGGAGCCATTCTTTCCCAGCACTCCCCGCTTAATCACAAGATGCACCCCTGCGCGTATTTCTCTCGTGCATTAACACCCGCAGAGAGGAACTACGACATAGGGGACCGGGAGTTGCTGGCTGTAAAGCTAGCACTGGAGGAGTGGCGCCACTGGCTCGAGGGAGCTGAGCATCCGTTCACTGTATGGACGGATCACAAAAACCTTGAGTATGTGCAGCAAGCTAAGAGGCGTAACTCCCGTCAGGCTCGGTGGGCGTTGTTTTTTTTTACGTTTCAATTTTTTAATCACATACCGCCTTGGCTCCAAAAGTGCCAGATGCGCTTTCTCGTGTGTTCGACCGTACTGACAAGGATCCCATTCCTGAACTCATTGTCCACGCCGACCACATTGTGGCTCCTGTTATGTGGGCGGTCGAGGCAGCAGTACAGAAGGCTCTGCAGTCTGATCCAGATCCAGGTGGGGGTCCTCCCCACTGCCTGTTCGTTCCATCCCGGGTTAGGTCTCGAGTTCTCCAATGGGGACACGCCTCCCAGTTGGCCGGCCACCCGGGCGTTCACCGTACTAAGGACTTTGTTTCCCGGCGTTTTTGGTGGCCCGGTCTTGAGAGAGACGTACGGTCCTTCGTTGCTGCCTGTCCTGTGTGTGCTCGGAGCAAGGGATCATGTGCCCAGCCCTCGGGTCTCCTGCGCCCTCTTCCCATCCCTAGCCGCCCTTGGAGTCACATCGCACTCGATTTTGTCACCGGGTTGCCGGTGTCCTCTGGTAACACGGTGATATTAGTGGTCGTGGATCGCTTCTCCAAGGCGGCTCATTTTATCGCACTTCCGAAACTCCCTTCAGCACCAGAGACAGCGCAGCTCATGGTGGACCACATTTTCCGAGTACACGGCCTCCCTGTGGACGTGGTATCCGATCGCGGTCCCCAATTCACTGCGAGATTCTGGCGTTCCTCCTGCTCTCTATTAGGCGCGTCTGTCAGTCTTTCCTCCGGCTTTCCCCCGGAGACTAACGGACAGACAGAACGCACCAATCAGACCTTGGAGAGCACCTTGCGTTGTTTGGCTGCCTCCAACCCCACATCTTGGAGCCACCACCTCGCATGGGCTGAATACGCCCATAATAATTTGCGCAATGCCTCTACTGGCCTCTCTCCATTTGAGGCGCAAATGGTGTATCAACCCCCTTTATTTCCAGAACTGGAGAGAGATGTGGAGGTACCTTCCGCAGGGTCCTTAGTTCGAAGGTGTAGAGCAGCTTGGAGGAGTGTGCGCTCATCCCTCCTGTGTGCTACGGCTAAGCAAAAGATGGCGGCAGATAGGCGTCGTCGTCCTGCTCCCTCTTATAGGGTAGGGCAACGTGTTTGGCTCGCTACGCGGGATCTCCCCTTGCGAGTAGAGTCTCGCAAACTCGCTCCTCGTTTTGTGGGACCCTTCAAGATCCTTCAGAAAATAAACCCAGTCACCGTGCGGTTACAGCTCCCGCGCTCTATGCGCATCCACCCCACATTTCACGTCTCTCGGTTAAAACCTGTGCTTGTTAGCGCCCTCGCTCCGGCAGACAAGCCGCCACCTCCTCCCCGGTTCTTGGACGGAGGCCCGGTTTATACGGTACGGCGTATTTTGGCAGAGAGACGCGTGGGCAGGGGTTTTCAGTTTCTGGTGGATTGGCAGGGCTATGGCCCTGAGGAGCGCTGCTGGGTACCATCCAGAGACATTTTGGATTCGCAACTTATCAGAGACTTCCGCAGAGATAAGGCTTAGGGATCTTCTGGGGACGTCCCTTAGAGGAGGGGGTCCTGTCATGGGTTGTGCTAGCCTTTCCCTAGCTCTGCGGGCGTTTGTTACCTGTATTAAGCACTCTATCGGATTTTCCATATTCCACGCCGAGTTTTCGTTTCGCCAGCACTTAGTGATTTCACCTGTTCGTTGTTTCCGCTGGCTATTTATACTTTGCATCTTCTGGTATCGGCGCTTCCATGTTAATTCGTTTAACTTTCAAGCCGGTAAGGTTTAGGACCAGTACGCCCTATTGAACGCTTTGTTTCAGCTTGTCTAAACAATGCGGGTCTTGATAGCAGTACTTTAGTAATCTTATTATTCTCGCTTTTAGTGCGAGTTAGTTTGTTTTTTCTGTCGTTCTATTTTTGGCTCTTCCCTACGAGCGTTTTGCCCGATACTTCCGGGTTTGTTTTCCTTTGTTTATTTCTGTCGCCTCTTTAGATTCCTCTCATCTTAGTAGAGGTTTTGTTTTCTAAAGTATTTTCTCTCGCTGACTTAATTGTCAGTTCGCCTGATTCGTTGGGTTGTTTTCCTTTTTCTCCCCTTTTAAGTCTCCTTCCTCACTCCCCTGTTTTGGGAGCTGGAGCTTTTCTGTTTCCTCTTTTCCCTCTCCCTCCTACAGAGTCCGCTCTGTTTTATTGCTGTCTCTCCGGAGTCACTTGCCTGAAAACCCTTCTGTCGCATTTGGTCCTCCAAACCAACTCTCTCCATTACACATCCTCCACCTGTCAGGTTTTCATATATTTTGAGTCTTTGAATAATTGCCCTGACAGTGCTCAGTGGTATTTTCAATCGTTTCGTGGATCTTCTTGTAGCCATTACCAGATTTATTTCATTTCATTACAAGGCAGACACTTTTATCCAGTGACATACAATAAGTGCATACAAAAGGTAATTGAAGCAACTACAAAACAGATCAAAGCACATCCTTCCCATAACATAGCAGCTATCCCTAGCAATGAAAATTGAATATAGTTCACACAGTAAGCTATGAGTAAGTCAGCTTTACCTTTTAAACTATAACATAAAAAAAAAATAACAGCAAAAAACAGGGAACAAGTACTATGAAAAAGGTCCTCGATTGGTATATCAGCCAAGGTGGAGTCTGAAGAGGTGTGTCTTCAGGCCACGACGGAAAGCAGGCAGTGTTCGAGTAGAACGTAGAGGAATGGGGAGTTTGTTCCACCACTGGGGAGCTAGGGTGGAAAAGCTCCGCAGTCGGGACGAGCGAGAGCCGTTGACCCGGAATGAGGGAAGTGTGAGTCGCCCTACTGTAGCAGAGCGAAGTGGTTGAGCAGGAACATAGTGCTGGATTAAGTGCTGCTGGTAGGAGGGGCCTGTCCCATTGGCTACAGTGTTGGCCAGGGTCAGAATTTTGAACCTGATCCTGGCTGTGACACTTCACTGGAGAAGTGTCTGAAAGATATAAAAATGTGGATGTCCCAGAATTTTCTCCAGTTGAACGATGACAAAACAGAGGCCATTTTGATTGGACCAAGACCTCAAAGAGATGCAATATCAGAAAACCTAGAGCATCTGGGCCTGTGCAGTAATCAGGAAGCCAGGAATCTAGGCGTTATTATAGATAATGACCTAACATTTGAGCCCCATATAAGAAATGTTACTAAAATTGCCTTCTTTCATTTAAGAAACATTGCAAAGTCAGACCTCTCCTCCGACAAGCAGCTGCTTTTAAAAAAATAACAAAACTGGTATGCCCTATCTACTACGCCCTGTCTCCTGCGTACAGTGCACTGGCAGAAGTGTACTGTTTAACAGTCCGCGAAAAATATCTGCCATACTATTTTCCAACCGTACTGTGGAAGTGTCATAAGCAGGTCATGAGATGTCCTACCAGTGTTGCCATGTCCGCGGTTTTACAGCTAAATTGGGATACTTTCAAAGTGCAGTCACCGGTAAAAATTAAAAGTCGCAAAGCATGCACTTATTTTAAAAAGTAAAAATATGATGATTTCTATTTAAACTATGTTGGTTTCGGTTAAAAATATATTTTGGGCTAGTTTTGAGTCACCATTTGGCTGGAAAGTCTTGCAAGATCTGGCAACCCTGTGCCACACCCTTGCGCTCCATGTCAAATGTTGTTTTTGTTGTATTTGAAGGAAAACGTCAGCGAAACTGCGCCTCATTTTTTTTAAACGAAGCTTCAGGTCATATTTTTGCAACCAAAATGTTTTCGTCCTTCTTGAAAAGTGTGCTCCCGAATGTACTCAGCGAAACCCCGGAAGTAAGTGTGTCATCAGGGTCTTTCAAGTATACTGGAGCCATTTTCTCTACACAGTTTGTGTGTAATGACATGGACCTTGGTGAATTTACATCATTTGAATATCTTGCTCTTGAGCTCAAAGCAGAATTATCAGTGCTCATCATTACATTATATCGGCCACCAAGATATTTATCACTATTTCTACAGGAATTCTCAGAGCTGATCTCACTTGGTATCACTAGATATGATAGATTAATCCTGAATGGAGACCTGAATATTCATATTAATAAAAAGAATGACTCCAAAGCTAGGAGCTATGCAAAGTCAGACCTCTCCTCCGACAAGCAGACGCAGAAAAGCTTATGCATGCTTTTGCATTAGTCGCCTTGACTAATGCAATAGCCTTCTCGCTGGTCTCCCCCAAAAAAGCATTAAAAAACTACAGTTAGTTCAGAATGCGGCTGCAAGGGTATTGACTGGCACAAAAAAGAGAGACCACATTACCCCCACTCTCCTTAAACTACACTGGCTACCTGTGCGTTTTAGAATAGATTTTAAGGTTCTTCTTCTCGTTTTTAAAACGATAAAAGGTTTAGCACCAACATACTTAGGTGACTGTGTTCAGGAACAGGTGCCTAGTAGAACCCTTAGATCCTCCACTGCTTCTCTCTTAGTGATTCTGAAAGTAAACCGTAAGAGAAGCGGTGAGGCGGCTTTTAGATTTTATGCCCCTAGGCTTTGGAACGCCTTACCAGGCAATATCAGAGAGGCAGAAACTCTTAACACTTTTAAGAAACTTCTTAAAACACACCTATTTAAACTTGCCTTCAGTTAGCTTGCTCTGCCTTTTAATTTTAATTTAATTTTCTTACTTTTAGGCTACTGATGTGTGACCGGGACACCGGTGTACAGAGAGACACCAGTGTACAGAGAGACACCAGTGTACAGAGGCACCGGTGTACAGAGGCACCGGTGTACGGTTATCTTTTCCTTTTTCTTTATTTATCTTTAAGCTTATTTATCTCTTTAAAGCTGTTTTATCTTTTTTTTTTTTTTCCAGTAGGGTGCTCAACTTAAAAGTTTGACTAGGGACCGACGGGTTCGTCACTCTGCGGAGTGATTCAAACTGTGGAGGCTGTATGCTGCTCCCATCCATGGGCAAATATACAGTCAAGCCGGAAAGTCTGCACACCCCTTTCACCTTCTCCACGTTTTATTACGTTACAGACTTATACTACAATAGATTGAGTTCATTTTTTGCCTCAAACATCTACACACAATAGCCAATAATGATGAAGTGAAAACAGGTTTTCAATATGCAATTTTATTTTACTGACAAAAATAGGTTATTTAGGGGTTACATATCTGTACACACCCTGAGCCTAATACTTGGTTGCTGCACCTTTGGCAGCGATTACAGCTTCAAGGCGTCTTGGGAAAGAAGCTACGAGCTTGGCACACTTGTTTCTGGACATTTTTGCCCATTCCTTTTGGCATGTCCTTGCAAGCTCCGTCAGGTTGGATGGGGAGCGTCAGTACACAGCCATTTTCAGCTCTTTCCACATATGTTCAATTGGATTCAGGTCTGGGCTCTGGCTGGGCCACTCAAGGACATGCACAGACTTTCTCCGAAGCCACTCCTTTGTTCTCTTGGCTGTGTGCTTCGGGTCGTTGTCATGTTGGAAGGTAAACCTTCGCCCCAGTCTGAGGTCCAGAGCACTCTGGAGCAGGTTTTCTTCAAGGATCTCGGTGTACTTAGCTGCATTCATCTTTCCCTCTATCAGGACTAGTCGCCCGTTCCCGCTGCTGAAAAACATCCCCACATCATGATGCTGCCACCGCCATGCTTCACTGTAGGGATGGTATTAGCCAGGTGATGAGCGGTGCCTGGTTTCCTCCAGATGTGACGCTTGGTATTCAGGCCAAAAAGTTCCATTTTGGTTTCATCAGACCAGAGAATCTTGATTCTGATGGTTTGAGAGTCCTCTAGGTGCCTTTTGGCAAACTCCAAGCGGGCTGTGATGTGCCTTTTACTAAGGTGGGGCTTCCGTCTGGCCACTCTACCATAAAGGCCTGATTGGTGGAGTGCTGCCTGGATGGTTGATCTTCTGAAAGGTTCTCCCATCTCCACAAGGATACGCTGGAGCTCTGTCAGAGTGACCCTCGGGTTCCTGCTCACCTCCCTGGCCAAGGCCCGTCTTCCCTGATTGCTCAGTTTGGCCGG
Source organism: Synaphobranchus kaupii (assembly GCA_029718625.1). Classification (NCBI taxonomy): domain Eukaryota; kingdom Metazoa; phylum Chordata; class Actinopteri; order Anguilliformes; family Synaphobranchidae; genus Synaphobranchus; species Synaphobranchus kaupii. The sequence goes on along the minus strand of CM056383.1, from coordinate 49,086,921 downwards.
GCGGCCAGGTCTAGGAAGATTCTTGGTGGTTCCAAACTTCTTCCATTTATGAATGATGGTGGCCACTGTGCTCTTTGGGACCTGTAAAGCTGCAGAGATTTTTCTGTAATTGTAGAATATGTCTGTAACGTAATAAAAAGTGGAGAAGGTGAAAGGGGTGTGCAGACTTTCCGGCTTGACTGTACCTCGAAGGAGGCAGGTATATTATCACCCAGAGAGAGAGGCTGTACGGTGCGTAGCAGATGGCAGGTAGCAGGCTGTTTGTGGTAGGAGTGTTTGTTGGGGTATTTGTTTTGTGCTGCGTTTTATTATAACTGTTTTAACTTTTTATTAACATTGTTCAATTTTAATTTACTTTTTATATAATGTCGTTGTATTTAGTTTTTATTGTTGTGAAGCACTTTGGGCTGCATTTTATGTATGAAAGGTGCTATACAAATAAAGTTTTTTATTATTATTACTGCAATTAGAAAAATTTTCACCTACTCAACGACTTTCTCGTCCTATCTACTCACCAAGGCTACTCAATAGTGTGGAAGAGTGCTGAGTGCTGACACGGCCCAGCTCTGCATGCTATGTGGTCCTCGACAATATCCTGTACTTCCTGGTTTATTGGGGTCCTTCAAGTCCAAAGTGGAGTCCAAATAGTAGCCCATCTTTTATAAAATATTTTAAACACACCAGAGGACGTGTGTTTTGCTGACAAAATGTTCCTAAGTGAAACTTTTTCAAAAAGCCGTGAATATAAAAGAATATAAAAGATAAAAGTAGTAGTTCAAAATAATGCCTCTGATATTAAAATGCTATTTAAACCTATTTATTTTCAAATAGTCAAGGTTTAGTTTTCATGTAATTTTATTCGGACGCGTCACACCATAGGAAATTTCACTGTATAAATGACTATAAAATGCATGTTAATTTTATACTGTGTTTACTTCCATTAGGTCCAGATAAAACACACAGGGCTCTATCTTGACGATTTTAGTGCATGGTCTAAAACGCATGGCGCAAGTGTCCAACTCCACTTTTGATAGTTAGAAGGCACATATTTTGAGCGCAACGTAAGGTGCAAGGTTCAAATGGGCTGAACTTAATTATAGGCATGTCTTCGGCGTAACATGCAATAAACCAATCAGAGTGTCATCTCCTATTCCCTTTAAAAGCCACCTTGCACCTTGGTGGAAACAGAACTATTCGTGCGCAAGGTTGAAGTGTGCGAGTAAGGAATATATGGATCGATATTACAATCAATATTATTCAGACTTAGCATTATGACGTGTTTTAATATACACAATAATAATCTTAAACATTAGGGTTTAATGGCATGGGTTCCCAGTAATTCCCAACCAAACTATTTCCCGTTTCCCAGAAATATAATAATGGGAAAACAGGAAATATTTTCCATTAGCTTACACCAGTGCTGTATTTACAAAATATATGCGTTTAATTTCGTTAACACCTGCAGCAGCTGAGCATATAAGCTACCAGAACCTGGCTTCCATCTCACCTTAGAAAAAGGCAAATTAGCCTGCTTGTTTAACGAATTTCGTTTGATTATACAATGAAGCATTGTCAAACATAAATTCCATGAGGCTGTTCTCACAGCAGACAGATCACAGGCAATGAATTTCGGATTACGTTGAAGTTCGTTATACGTGCATTATAATATTGATAGCATAAATAGCGTTTTACCTTAATGATGACATAAATACACAAATTTACATAATTAAATTTGACATTATTAAAGTGACAAAGGGAATGAAAATGCAAGTCCGCAAACCAAAGCAGTTTTTGAAACGTTTATTATTTGACACACTGATCGAGGACACATGTCACTGAGCCCCCTAAGAAAACCACCAAAAATCAGCAGCAGAAGATTAATTCTTCATGAGTAAGAATGTATGGAAGCATGTCCGTGCCAAAATTCAAATGAAATGGGTGATTGCATTTTATTTTCATTCGATGTATGGAAAAACCATGACATAATTCAAATGAAAATGCAAAAGGTCACTTTTTGATAAACCATATTCTTCAAGGTGGGTATAATTTTTCTGATAAAAATCCTCACAAATTGCATTTGTGAATCAAGGCCCTGACTGGATTAAAGTTGGTTGGGTGTAATTTTCCTAAAGATCATGTTTTGTCATGTCTTGGTGAAACAGACAGACATCAGAAATCTGGTAAAGTCTGACCCACTGATATTTTCAGCCCACCCAAATACACACATTGAATTACATTAATTAAATAATTTGTTTAAAAAGAATTTAATTATTAAAATATGGCTTGTGGAAGCGGGTGTAATATCTTGTTATGTCAAGTAATTTTCTTTCATTGTTAAGCCAATTTGTTTCATAAGATTTCCTGAGGTAATGCTTCATCATAACTATGATGTATATAGCTTGTGAGCGATTTAATTCATTATCATTAAAATAATTTTTAAAGGTCCATAACATAGAGCTTGTTTTCTGACAGATGGTACCCATCAGTGAGGCATTTCCACAATTAAGTTGGCAACAGTTACATCCTTTTCAGCAATTTTGACTTCTGTTTGTGAGGGAACAGGCACACAATATACACCAGCCTGTACCAGCACCAAGCATGTAGTCAATATCAGCATCAGAAATGACCATGAGAGGAATAATCAGTGAAATCTATTGAATCTTGCATATATATCAATAATGGTTGAATTTGTTTGAAGTACATGAAACGTTATTCATTATTGCAGGACTTTAAAGACATTTTGATAGAGAAATTATTGTTTATGGGTTAATTCAGCTGAAATCATGTTAATTAGTGTGCTTATTTAATTTTTGCAACTAAGCAATGTTCACAGAAAGTCCAGTAAAACTCCAAGAGTGGTTGATTGATTCATTTGACTTTGATCTTACTGTAAATTATGTATAATAATGGACAAGATAGTTCATTCTTAACAACATTATCCAGAGCGGTGTCAGTTTTTTATAGATCACTGCATTCTTGCACCTGGAGAGACTCCCGATTAAGTGGGCCTGTCAGAATTATATACTCTAAATTATGCTTTTAAAATCTTTAAAATCTTTTTTTAAATATTTTTTTTTAAAGAAAACTATTTCAGCAAGGATAAATCTTGCTTTAGTGCTATATTGAACATGTAATTGGTGATAAATTAATACATTTATGTTTTTTTAGCCATATAGAATATCCAAGGCCCCTTCACATAAATTATTGTAATTGAATTATTGTTGTATTGGTGTATAGTGCAATTGGGAGCATAATTGGGCATTGACAGTAGTTTTTGACCCTGTCCTGTGTCCGAGTTGCATACTTTGAGAAGCCACAAGATGGAGCTTTTGTTCTTTTGGCTTAGTCAGACCATTTCAGCCATCGTGTTAGATCTGAATTAAATTTCTAAGCATTTATTAGGTATTCATCTTAATTGTTTTTGAATGTATATGAATGTATGTGAGCTTTTTAGCCATTTGTATAATGTAGGCTAGTAAAAATGAAATCAGTGAATAAGCACACACAGACAGACACACACACATACACACACATATACAGTGCCCTCCACAATTATTGGCACCCCTGGTATAAAGATGAGTAAAAGGGGTTATAAAAAATTCACCTTTTGTGAATTAGCTTAATCTCACACTGAAAAAATGAGAAAAATCCAATTTTAATTGAATTTCACTTTAATTGAAGTGAATTTATTGAGAAAAAAAAATCCCTCGAGAAATTATTATTTTTAACAAAATCATGTGTGCCACTATTATTGGCACCCCTAGAAATTCTCATGAACAAAATGTAACTGAAGCTTTTTGTCCATTTATATTGAACTTTCTAAACGTGATCAGAGTGTTTTGGAACTTTCAAGCAGTAATCCATGACTTCCTGTTTCACTGGGGTATAAATATGAGGTGACACAGAGGCCATATTCCTTTATTCATACGTCAACATGGGAAAGATAAGAGAACACACAAATCAAAAGAGGGAAAAGTGTGTTGAGCTTCATAAATCAAGGAATGGCTATAAAAAATAGCTAATCACCTGAAAATGCCCATATCTACCGTTGCGGCAATACTTTAAAAAGTTCAAAGCAACTGGAACTGTTACAAACCTGCCTGGAAGAGGACCCAAGTTTATTTTGCCCCCACGCACAGTGAGGAGGATGGTAAGAGAGGCAAAAAAAATCCCCAAGGATGACTGTTTGAGAATTACAGAGGAAAGTAGCATCTTGGGGTCATCAAGTCTCCAAAACTACCATTCCAACAAATTATTTGGAAGGGATGCCAGAAAAAAGCCTTTCCTGTCATTTCACCACAAATGTAAGCGCCTGGAGTTTGCTAAACGCTACTGGAACTTTGACTGGAACCGTGTTCTATGGTCAGATGAACCGATAATTGAGCTTTTCGGCAACCAACACTCAAGGTGGGTTTGGCATAAAAAGAAGGATGGCTATACCAAAAGTAACCTGATCCCCACTGTTAAGTATGGTGGAGGTTCCGTGATGTTGTGGGGCTGTTTTTCCTCCAAAGGCCCTGGGAACCTTGTTAGGGTACATGGCATCATTAACTCCATGAAATACCAGGAAATTTAAAATCTGAATCTGGCTGCCTCTGGCAGGAGACTAAAACTGGGTCATCGTTCGATCTTCCAGCAGGACAATGATCCAAAACATACGTCCAAATCAACACAAAAATGGTTAACTGAACACAAAATCAAGCTTCTGCCATGGCCATCTCAGTCCCCTGACCTAAACCCCATTGAAAACCTCTGGGCTGAGCAGAAGAGGAGAGTGCACAAGAGAGGACCTAGGACTCTGGATGATCTGGAGAGATTCTGTAAAGAGGAATGGTCTGATTCCTTGCTCTGTATTCTCCAACCTTATTAGATGTTACGGGAGAGTTGTATTGGCAAAGGGAGGGTGTACAAAGTATTAAATGCAGGGGTGCCAATAATTGTGGGACACGTGGGTTTGGTTAAAGGTTTTTGTTTTTTTCTCAGAATAAATTTACTTCAATTAAAGGTTGGATTTTTCTCATTTTTTCAGTGTGAGATTAAGCAAATTCACTGTTTGGTGAATTAGCTTAATCTCACACTGAAAAAATGAGAAAAATTCAACCTTTAATTGAAGTAAATTTATTCAGAGAAAAAAAAATCCCTCATCAAGAAATAATTATTTTTAACAAAACCATGTGTGCCACAATTACTGGTGGCACCCCTGCATTTAATACTTTTAATTTTTTGACCCTGTCCTGTGTCCAAGTTGCATACTTTGAGAAGCCACAAGATGGAGCTTTTGTTCTTTTGGCTTAGTCAGACCATTTCAGATATCGTGTTAGATCTGAATTTAATTTCTAAGCATTTATTAGGTATTCATCTTAATTGTTTTTGAATGTATATGAATGTATGTGAGCTTTTTAGCCATTTGTATAATGTAGGCCAACAAATAAAATCAGTGAATAAGCACACACAGAAAGACAAATTCTCCTATTGAAATCTTTGGAAAAATAAGTCTGGAGAAGAAACCCTTCAAGTTATCCATCCATATCTACTGTATTTCTGGCAGCAGAGTGATTGTTTGAGGCTTGTTTGATACATCAGACCCTTAATGACTTACAGCCATTTAGCCAACCATGTGTTCCGTACTGTTCCAGTGTAATTTACAGCTAAATCTAGTCCCACCCCCCAATTCCCATAGAGATCCATTCAAATGCAGAGAGGTTATAGTATCGCGTGTAGGAGTACCAGAAAATAAGATAAGAATTATTTTGATATTGTTGGGTCACAGACATCAGGAAGTCATGGCATGCAAAGGACATGCAACAAAATATTAAAAATGATTACTTTACTCTATATTATGTTAAACTGTCCAATATTTTTTTATGCCCAAAAATGGGGGGGGGGGGGGGGACTATGTACTAAAGGTTCTATAATTTCTAAACGGTTCATCCGATATGGATGAAAATACCCTCAAATTAAAGCTGACAGTCTGCACTTAAACCTCATTGTCACTGTATCATTTCAAACTCAAAGTGCTAGAGTACAGAACCAAAATAACAATGAGACAACTAAAATCCAACCATTCATTGAAGTAAATTTATTCTGAGAAAAAAAAAAATCCCTCATCAAGAAATAATTATTTTTAACAAAACCATGTGTGCCACAATTATTGGCACCCCTGCATTTAATACTTAGTGCTGTTTTATTGGCAAAGGAAGGTTGTACAGAGTCTTCTCCCATAACATCTAATAAGGTTGGAGAATACAGAGCAAGGAATCTGAGACCTTTACAGAATCTCTCCAGATCATCCAGAGTGCTAGGTCCTCTCTTGTGCACTCTCCTCTTCAGCTTAGCCCACAGGTTTTCAATGGGGTTTTAGGTCAGGGGACTGAGATGGCCATGGCAGAAGCTTGATTTTGTGTTCAGTTAACCATTTTTGTGTTGATTTGGATGTATGTTTTGGATCATTGTCCTGCTGGAAGATCCAACGAGAATCCAGTTTTAGTTTCCTGGCAGATGCAGCCAGATTCAGATTGAAAATGTTCTGGTATTTCATGGAGTTCATGATGCCATGTACCCTAACAAGGTTCCCAGGGCCTTTGGAGGAAAAACAGCGCCACAACATCAGGGAACCTCCACCATACTTAACAGTGGGGATCAGGTTATTTTCGGTATAGCCATCCTTCTTTTTATGCCAAACCCACCTTGAGTGTTAGTTGCCGAAAAGCAAAATTTTCGGTTCATCTGACCATAGAATACAGTTCCACTCAAAGTTCCAGTAGTGTTTAGCAAATTCCAGGCGCTTATGTTTGTGGTGAAATGACAGGAAAGGCTTTTTTCTGGCATGCCTTCCAAAAGATTTGTTCGCATGGACGTGACGTCTAATGGTAGTTTTGGAGACTTGATGATCTGTAATTCTCCAACAGTGATCCTTGGGGATTTTTTTGCCTTTTACCATCCTCCTCACTATGCGTGGGGGCAAAATAAACTTGGGTCCTCTTCCAGGCAAGTTTGTAACAGTTCCAGTTGCTTTGAACTTTTTAAGTATTGCCCTAACGGTAGATATGGGCATTTTCAGGTGAGTAGCTATTTTTTATAGCCATTCCCTGACTTATGAAGCTCAACACCTCCCTAATCTGTGGCCATGTTCCTGCTGCCTTTAAAACTGCCCGTGTAACCCCACTCCTTAAAAAACCTAGCTTGGATCCCACTGATGTCAGGAACTACCGTCCTGTATCTCTCTTGCCCTTCCTGTCCAAAACAATTGAACGTGCTGTCCTTAACCAACTGTCTGTTTTTCTCCACCAGAACAATCTGCTTGACCCGCATCAGTCCGGCTTCAGAACCGGCCACTCCACTGAAACTGCTCTCCTGGCTGTGACGGAGGCACTCGCCACTGCTAGAGCCTCCTCTCTCTCCTCTGTTCTGATTCTCCTTGACCTGTCTGCGGCATTCGACACGGTCAACCACAAACTCCTGATCTCCACACTCGCTGAGATGGGCATTTCTGGAACTGTCCTCTCTTGGTTTGTATCGTATCTCACAGATAGATCCTATCAAGTCTCCTGGAAGGGTTCCATCTCTGCTCCCCATCCCCTGTCTACAGGAGTCCCGCAGGGATCTGTACTGGGTCCTCTGCTGTTCTCTATGTATACTAAGTCTCTTGGCTCAGTAATTCATTCACATGGCTTCTCATACCATAGCTATGCTGATGATACTCAACTCTTCCTCTCTTTCCCTCCCTCTACCCCACAGGTTAAGGAGAGGATATCTGCTTGTCTGACTGACATCTCTGAGTGGATGGCTACCCATCACCTGAAGCTCAACCTTGACAAGACAGAGCTGCTCTTCATGCCGTACAAGACCTCCCCACTACATGACCTCTCCATCACCGTTGACGGGACCGTGGTGGCTGCCTCCCGCTCTGCAAGGAACCTGGGGGTGGTCCTGGACGACCGGCTGGACTTCAAAGAGCACATCAGGGCGACGGCTCGGTCCTGCAGGTTCCTCCTGTACAACATCAGGAGGATTTGACCGTACCTGACCACCTACTCCACCCAGCTTCTTGTCCAGACCATGGTCACCTCACGCCTGGACTACTGCAACTCTCTGCTCGCAAGCCTACCGGCCTGCACCATTCTGCCTCTCCAACTGATCCAGAATGCAGCTGCCCGGCTTGTGTTCAACCTCCCGAAATTTTCACATGTAACCCCCCTGCTGAGGTCACTCCACTGGCTGCCAGTTGCAGCCAGGATCAGGTTCAAAGTTCTGACCCTGGCCTACACTGCAGCCAATAGGACAGGCCCCGCCTACCTGCAGGACTTAATCCAGAACTATGTTCCTGCTCGACCACTTCGCTCTTCTACAGCAGGGCGACTGGCACTTCCCCCCCTCCATGTCAAAGGCTCTCGCTCGTCCCGACTGCGGAGTTTTTCCACCTTAGCTCCTCAGTGGTGGAATGAACTTCCCATTCCCCTACGTTCTACTCCAACCCTGCCTGCATTCCGTCGAGGCCTGAAGACACACCTCTTCAGACTCCACCTTGACTGATATCCTAACCTAGGAATATCAGTTCCCTGTGTTCTCTAGTTCCCTGTGTTTTCCTGTCTGTTTATTATAGTTTATAATAGTATTTAGAATAGAAGTGTAGTATTGCTGATTTACCCACAGCTTACTGTGAACTACAGTCAATGTTCATTACTAGGGATAGCTGCTACATTATGGGAAGGATGTGCTTTGTCTTGTCTGTTCTGTAGTGATCTTGATGATGTCTCTGTATGCACTTACTGTATGTCGCTTTGGATAAAAGCGTCTGCTAAATGAATGTAATGTAATGTAACACACTTTTCCCTCATTTGATTTGCGTTTTCTTATCTTTCCTATGTTGTTGTATGAATAAGGGAATATAGCCTCTGTGTCACCTCATATCTATACCCCAGTGAAACAGGAAGTCATGGATTACTGGTTGAAAGTTCCTAAACACTCTGATCAACTTTAAAAAGTAAAATATAAATGGAAAAAATGCTTCAGTTACATTTTGTTCAGAAGAATTTCTAGGGGTGCCAATAATTGTGGCACACGTGGTTTTGTTAAAAATAATTATTTCTTGATGAGGTATTTTCTTTTCCATCCATCCATCCATCCATCCATCCATCCATCATCTAACCTACCGTCTTTGGACTGTGGGAGGAAACCGGAGTACCCGGAGGAAACCCACGCGGACACGGGGAGAACATGCAAACTCCACACAGAAAGGTCCTCGGCCAGGATTCGAACTCGGTACCTTCTTGCTGTGAGGCGCTATTTTCTTTTCTCAGAATAAATTTGCTTCAATTAAATGTTGTATTTTTCTCATTTTTTCAGTGTGAGATTAAGCAAATTCACCAAAAGGTGAATTTTTTATAACCCTTTTTACTCATCTTTACCAGGGGTGCCAATAATTGTGGAGGGCACTGTATGTATACGTATATACACACACACTAGATCTTTAGTTTATATCTTATTTCTGTTGAACTGCTGTATGTACTGCTGAAGATATTATGTACCAATAGTTGTGAATCAGTGCTAAGCAATAGCTACTTTTTAGGAGTAAACCTTAATAAATAACTACTTTGATGTAATTAGACCTCCATGGACAAGGCAATTTATGGGTTTATGTTGTTCATTCTTTTAGGGTTAAAAATGAATTTTATTAAAATACAACAAAAAATTTAAAGCTCCCATAAGTAAGTACAAGACCGTTAATTACAGGGAAATTACTGTGCATACCAGCACTTGTTGTGGAGTTCTGCTCGCTTAGCCCAACCTGAAGTCATGAATACCAGGTAAACATATTGAATTAGGACCAGATTGAAATGGTTTTCCTTCTTTTTGTCTTTAGCCTTTCCTAGACTGCATTGGCAATTCAGCTTAATTGTTTCTTACTACTGGTTATCGTACACTGCCTGGCCAAAAAAAAAGTCGCCGTTGCACCCGTCATACATAGTGCCCACTGTACAAGCCTCTGGAGGCAGTGTTATGATCTGGGGTTGCTTCAATTGGTCAGGTCTAGACTCAGCAATGTTATGCAGCAATAAAATGAAGTCAGCTGAGCACCTGAATGTACTGAATCACCAGGTTATCCCATCAATGGGCATATTCCAGGACGACAATGCCAAGATTCATCGGGCTCAAATTGTGAAAGAGTGGTTCAGGGAGCATGAGGAATCATTTTCACACATGAATTGGCCACCAGAGTCCTGACCTTAACCCCATTGAAAGTTTTTGGGATGTGCTGGAGAAGACTTTACGGAGTGGTTCGACTCTCCCCTCGTCAATACAAGATCTCGGCCAAAAATTAATGCAACTCTGGACGGAAATAAATGTTGTGACGTTGCATAAGGTTGTCGAAACAATGCCACGACGAATGCGCGCTGTAATGAAAGCTAATGGCGTTCCCACAAAATATTAGATTGTGCAATTTTTTTTGGCCAGGCAGTATATGTAGAAGAACTGAGAATTAGACATTGCTCTTTATAAAAACCTTTTAATGCATTTACTTTTTCATTGTAAACAAGGGCTTAAGCTGATTAAACTGATTAAACATTGCCTGCAAAATGCTGACAAGCTCCAGTACTTTATAAATTAAAGCACAGTAGACATCCAGTTTTCAGAAACTTGACTCTTTTTGTTGAAATTGTGAGACATACCAGCAAACCATTTTTATCTCACCGTAGTGAAGGAGATGGGTGAATATTGTATTTAAATTAACATTTTCTATTCCTGGCAAATTAAATCAATTCCAGCCTTTATGTTACTTCTGCCCTGCCTTTTGTCTTGTTGCGGAATCTTTTCTGTTTCTCCCTCATTCATCTGTTTTGCCCTTTCCTTGATCTGATAGCATTAAACATATAATTAAGTCATAAAGGAGGAAACTGATGAGTGTAGCAGATGGTAATTGCCTCCTACATTTGAATGAAATGATATGTATTGCTACAATTTACAGCTTTTGCCTCATATTTTATTCAGTAACCTTTTATCTCCTTTCCCACAGAATTATTCTGTTGAAAATGTAGACATCTTATCAATAGCCAGTGTGATAGTGGCGGGAATACTGGGAAAATGTAACCTCCAATATTTTTGTTTTATATAATTTTCCATAATAAAGGAGCTATCAGCTTGCTTCTATCAGGGCAGACGGCTGATGGATATTATAGTCTTTTCTTTGTGTTTATTCTCTGGAAATGTAAAAGTACTTCACAAGAAAGTTTTGGTAGAGCTCTGCTCTTTCAACAATGGTGCTTTTGGTATAGGTTGATGAAAACCTCTCATTTAAAGCTCCAAAACAGTCCTCAGGAATGCAACCTCTTATTAATTTGTTCCATGCATGAATAACCCAATGTGAAAAAATACTGTCCAGTGTCCATTCACATTTACCTTGAACTATTTTCACCCATCCCCTTATTCTTCTGACAAATCCATCAGTCTTGCTCAGTCTCCTTTTGCTGAGAATAAACCGCTGAACCCCTTGGAATCTGTAAAACATTTATCCTTTCACCAATTAAATTCAAATTACTCAAACACAAGCTAGGTAAGTGATGACTAGAATTAAGAAGAAATGTGTCATGCTGGTTAAATACATCTGTGCTGACTGTTTCTCAAGTGCTAGTTAGTACACAACAATTCCTGCAAGCTTATTTAGTTAAATATGGGATTCCTAAAATCTGAAAACAGATCTCAGGCAAATCATGCTGTGTGTATGCTCTTTTGCATACACACCTTTGTTGCCAGTGGTCAATGTTTGGGGCAGTAATTGAACTGTGCAATTGAAGATGCCCTTACAAAAAGAAAAAAAAATACATGCTATATTAGTAAAAAAGGTTCAAGCAATTTATAATATCTTGTGAGTGACTTAGAAACAGACTTCGACTGTTGCACATCGGTACTGGTCAAATGTCCACTGGCGCTGAAAGCGGTTTGTCGGGAAACTGACTCATGCCATATATGAGTCCCCTGTTGGGGGTGGGGGTTCGATCACCTGCCCTGGTGCCCTCTGAACATTCAAATGTCTTCACTTGAAATTAGAGCGTCAGCCCTCGAACTCCAAAAAAGAAAGTGTTGAAATAATGTTGAAATAACTGTTAAAGAAAGAAACTGAAAGAAAATAATGCACGCACACACACACACACACACACACACACACACACACACACACACACACACACACACACACACACACACACACACACACACACACAGACACACACACACACACACACACACACACACACACACACACACACACACACACACACACACACACACACACACTAGGCAATTTTGCCTCCAGAACAGCCTGAATTCTTTGCAGGATTCAACAGGTTCTGGAAACATTCCTTATTAATGGGTTTTAGTCCATGCTGACTTGATAGCATCATGCAATTCCCAATTCCTGCAGATTTTTCAGCCACACATTCATGCTGCGAATCTCCTGTTCCACCTCATCCAATTGGATATATTGGAGACTTGGGGACTGCAGGCCATTGGAGTAAACTGAAGTCACTGTCATGTTTTTGGAACCAGCTTCAAATGATACATGCATTGTGACATGGCACATTATCCTGCTGGAAGTATCCATTTGAAAAAGGGTAGACAGTGACCATAAAGGTATACATGCACATGGTCAGCAACGGTGCTTTTGTGAGATATACTAAGACACCCCATATAAAAAAAACAGTCAATGTCCATCTCATTCTCTATGTATTTACTTCTTATCATCTACCTGCATTAATTACTTGTATTCATGTGAATTAGTGGCTTCCAGCAGATGGTACTGTGACGTCAATGGCAGCACCTTGGCAGTGCCCACACAGTGGCGCGTGCCAGATTAAACGTTAAAGTTACAGACTTATGAAGTATGTAGAAGTATGCCCAAGTATACTATTTTTCCCAAGTATGCCCACATATGCATCATTTACAGGCATTCAGCCTCTACTATCCTTACAACTGTAGATGACATATACCAATCTGCTCTAAGATTCAGCACAGGTGATACATTTCAGGCACACATCACTGTCTTCTCTATGAAAAGGTTGGCTGGCCCTGTCTGTCTGTTAGACGTGATCAGCACAACATTATGTTTTTATATATAAAGTCATTCTGGGCTATGGCGTCAAATCAGTGTCACAATTCGCAAGTTGAAACTCTGAAAAAAAAGTTTAGAAACTCTGAAAAAAAGTTTTGAACTGTCTGATGAGAAATCACTGGAGAAAATCTCCATCCGTTATAGGTCTCAATAGAGGGGGACAGAGTGGCGAGGACCCAAGTGAGGACTGCGGTGAAGAGAGATCAGGGAAGTTATAGAGGTCTATCCATTTTAGCTCAATAATATATCAAGTAGCCTAGCCTATCTTAATATCTACACGTTAGGAACTCATGCAACTCACTGTAAAATATGATGGGATAGCATAGCCTATGAGTTGCCTTATTTCCTAACATGTAATATTAGATATTGTGCCTATATATATTGGGATAAATTTGATAAACCTCTGTAACTTCCCTCACCTCTCGTTATCGCAGGCCTCACTTGGGTCCTCGCCGCTCTGTCCCCCTCCAATGATACCTATAACGTATGGACAATTTTCTCCGGGCAACGATATATTCATTACCAGTGATTTCTCATCAGACAGTTCAGACGGAGGCGCCGCCCCACCTAGAGGAAGAATAATCAATAGCTTGTTAACTAGGTTTGGTTAGTTGTCTCGTTGAAGCCAGAGTAGGTTCACGTTATGAGGTTACACCATAGCAAAGGATGAGTAAGTTGACTGACCTGCAACCTAATGTCACAACAATGCAGGCTAACGACAAAACCTCCTTGCTGAAAACGGTGACTTTAGCAAGGCTAATGTCGCACATAGACTGACTAGTGTAGACACTATGTTGGTTTGGCTCTAGCTAGCCCGTTTCCTTCCCAGCCAACATTTTTGTGTTGAGAGCTTTCACATTTATGTCTGCTCAGGTAACTACGTTATATACATAGCCTAATGTCCGTACTGCCATCGATGGCATCTGACAACGTTATGTGTAACATTAAGTCCCGGTGGTGCCGCAACATTGCGAGGTAGCTAGGCTAACGTTAATTCACTCTCATCAGACCTGAACTATCCATTTTATAATTATACCATTTTGTTTTTGCTCTTATGCCCCCCATATTTGGAATGGTTTCCAAAAAGTTTTTTTTTTTTTTATATTTAGGAAACCAAGTACTTACCAGTATATTCAGCTACAGCAGTTTTCTGATTAACCCTTAAGAGTTTATCTTGTTACATTTCGCCAAAGTCCTGTACAGTAAACATTTCCACAGCGACCACCTGTCACACTTAGGGCTGAAATATGTTGCTGTTCTTGTGTAAATACACGTGGGTTCGTACCCCGCCTGGTTGATACTAATGTGTAATTTAATTTTGGACATACAGTGTGCACATGTTCTGGTTTTCTCATACAAGAATGCTTGTTTTTATTGCAAAGGCAAAGACACATTTACAATATTAACTGTTCACTTGTAGCATGTTAGTTAAACAATTCAGTAATGCAATAGGCTAGCTAACGTTATGAGAACAGGTATCCCATGGCCATTTGTCAAGCAAAGAAAAATGTTTCAGTGCAGAATATCATCTGGTTAACATCGCGTTGTTGCATCAATGTAAAAAAAATAAAATAAGTTTTGAAACCCTATTATAAATAACTGCCATTGGCTACATGTTTTAATCTCTCACACATGCCGACAAAATAATTTGTCTGTGTGGAGCCTGCTGTGCTCTTGCAGTCATGTCTGACTCACTGGAAACCGAACCTTCAACGCTCGCCTCGGCCAACATTTCTTTATTATGTCTTCATTCATTTCTTCACTTCGGCTGTGTTCAGTTTATCCTTTCCACACATAACACAATGTCACCATAAAATGACCTACTAGGAAAATTAAGAATTTACGATAATACATTAAGAATTGATGATAGCCTACGATAAGCTGCAATCCCTTAAGAGATAGGATTTATAAACCTCCAATTCCCCAAACATATCTGTTTCATGGTTAATCACTTTAAAAAAATTACTATAGCCTCCGAACATTGCTATAGTCTACGCTACTCGGCAGACAATGTAGCTTACTGCAAACACTTTTAATTATAATAATAATAAGAAGAATAATCTCTGGTAGGCTAATTTCTTAGTTATCTATTGTTTTCTTTCTGGCTAAGATTCCTGGGAAATATGCATTGTCCAATTAAGCTTGTTAGCCAACGTTAGTTTTGCCAGAGAAACGTCAGTCAGCTGCTAGTCAGGAAGCAGGTACAAGCTAGGCTACTACGAAGCGAATCATTCCTTATACATCCATTGTAGTACAGAAAACTAAAACTATTCATTGTATTTCATTAGACATTAAATACAGCTCATCTACAAACTCTTTTAATGTAATTGTGTGTGTCGGTAATAGGAGAAATTCTCATTCTCGTCAGCACAGTGCGTTATGGTTACGCAAATGTCTGCGTGCATTTATTTTGAATGCATGTATTCTGTATGCATGTCTCTCTCTGTCATTATCTTCATGCATTATTCATCATTAGTTAGCTATCAAAAATAAGTGATATCTGATCAAAAATGTCTCCGACGTAAATGAAGCCAAGTTACTCATGCATAGCCTACAGAGCACTGTCTATACGTCCTTAATTCAAACTTGCAAAAACTAGGCCTGCCTTTAAAAGTATTGATATCAAAATGTGGCTAACAATATTAAAATCTAACAATTAAAATCTAACAATATTGCCTATCGTAGCTCACACTAAATAAACTAGCTCTATTCCAAAGCAATGCTATCCAAACTTTTCTAAATTATTTAATGCAACTTGGCCCTGTGTTTCTTCATCTTACCATCTCAAGAGAATGTGGTCAATGAAACTGTATGTTCCACATCGAACTGCAAAATGAGAATAATTTATAGTGGAAATACTCCACTTGTGTTGCACTAAAAACAGAAAAACTATTACACTATATGGCATGTTTGAACAATTGTCTGCATCCACTGCTTTGGGTCTATGAAAAGCACAGAATTAATAAAATTTATTATTAATATTATTATGTATTTATTTATTTATTTGGATTTCTATCAAATACTGTGTGGTCCTACAGAGCATAGACATCCTTTTGTTCACAAAATTCTGTTCGCAAATATCATAACTATTGGATACGTTCGTAAAAATGCTATATCTACGCTATTTTCTAGGTAAAAATATTACTAATTTTTATCTGCATTTATTTATTCATCCCCCTTTTCTCTATTGTAGATGATGTTGCTTGATATAAATGTCTGTTTGTGAATTGTAATGAAATCTGTAGCAGCAGTTAACATTTTAAAATCTGTACATTTCCTAAAGTACACTTGCCAACAAAGTATAACCATATCCTTTCTGGAATGTAATTATTCATCAACTGTTAAAAACATTCATTGAAATCATATGTTCCATGAGGCACAATCTCTTCACATGCTAAGATGAAGAAACACAGGGCCAAGTTGCATTAAATAATTTAGGAAAGTTTGGGTAGCATTGCTTTGGAATAGAGCTAGTTTATTTAGTGTGAGCTACGATAGGCAATATTGTTAGTTGTAACTTGGCCACATTTTGATATCAATACTTTTAAAGGCAGGCCTAGTTTTTGCAAGTTGGAATTAAAGGGATAGTTTGGAATTTTGGACATAATGTCTCAATTACGACTTACCCATGACCTAGTTGATTGATGGAAACCATTTTCAGCTAATTCCATGCTGTCCCTTCTTTTGGACATACACACGTTGCTAATGCTAGTGCAACTCTAAGGTAACCGGTAGCATCCACTACCAACGCACTTAAACACTCCACAGTGCACCCAAAGCAAATATAATACGACAAGTCTATCGGGGTTATTTTGAGTGTTTATACCATCATTTTTTAAGTCAAACTATCGTTGAATCCTTTACTTTGTGCTGACCTATATTCTCTGTGGAAGTACGGCGGTGGAGCGATACTTTACGTTACCTACGAATGTAGTGCTGGCACTGCTCATCTACAACAACAAAGAAGAGCAACAAGTTGCAATGGCCACGTTCGCTCCGTCGCCATACATTATTCCCTGTTCTGCCATAATTATTTTGGGTCTATAATAAAGTATTCCATTATTCGATTGCATGTTCTGTATCAATTACATATATCATTTTCATGAACGGAAATCAATAATGTTTGGAATTGCATTGTCCTATCAGATCATATCCAGCACACAACTGTTGAATAGTGAACACACTATACACACTGAACTATCAGCATTGAATGCTTTGCATAGAGACTGCTATGTTCAAATCCAAAACTACAATTATTTATTTTTAACATGAGATCTGCTTCATGTCTTCCAAGATCCAAGTGCTGTTTCTTTGGAATGGACTGTACTGATCCCCTCCACACACATTATTACATATTGTAAGCAAATTTGATATTTTTATCATTTGATTTATCTGATGCCCTCGCTGTTGGTTTGCTCGTTTCCCTTGAACTAAATAAAAACCAGCCAATTGTTTTGGCTGAGAAACACTTACTGGCAGATCCACAGCAGAAATTAATGAGCTTCCTGTTATTTAGCAGCTAAGGCAGGCTCATGCTCTAGGCCTCATGGGAGGTACTTGTACAGTGGAGTATTTCACTGAGGAAACAGACGTGGACTTTGTGAAACAATTTCTCTCTCTAACTCTTCTTCAGGGGCAGTGCTGTGCATATCATACTACACCATTGCTCATTGTCTCTACACATTTCATGTTTTCTCCTGCCATCAAATTATTTTTCTGCCAATGCACCACCGATGTATACATGAGGGCTATGAGACAGTTCTAGTTACATGCTTTACCACAACCAGCTCATATAATATGCTCTGTGTTTCTTCATTTTGAGGTTTATTTTGTAAGATGGCTCTTGAATACATTATTTTAGCTCCTGAGTTTTGCAGCTGATAAGAAGTCCTTCAATTTCCATTTCCAATGTGTTAGATCCAAACAACTATTCCTGCTTGTCACATTATTTCCTCCCCGGAATTCCCCCGTGCACTGCTGGTCTCAGCTGATATTAGGAAACTAATGCAGGTTTAATTCTCATGTTCCATTGACCTGCCAAGCAAGTGCCTCAACATGCCAGCTGGAAGGCTTACATATGAGAGGGAGAAATATTAACAGGGCAAAAGGAATAATGTGTGCAAGGACTTGGAAACATGTTGCGCTCTCTGCGCTATGCAGTTCTAACGCATACCTGAGGCACTTGGTCTTTACCAGTGGTGCAGGTCCATTGCCTTTAGGTACATGTATGCTTGCACCTCACCAGCTATAAAGCGGGAGCTCAGTGTACCTTGAGTGACCTGCTCAAACTTATTTACATCTCTTCATTTTTCACTTGCCAGTAATAGGGAACAGAGTAAGTAACAAAGTATTTTTTTTAATTGAACAGCATGAACGAGAGGTATGGTTTGTTAGTCAACAGGACTATGTTTTTCTATAATTGAGTAAAGTTTTTTTTCTCTCACTAGTTGGGGTTGGATGTGTCAGGCACTCCTGACCATGTCTGAATGCCTTGCAGAGATCCTAATATCCCCAGCAATCTGTATTTATAACTAATATTGGCGTGCCTTGTGGCCTGGGGCTGAATTCGTCCAGCCAATCTGATGTATGAGTTTTTGCAAGCTCTTTGTGATATGAATTACAATCTTAGAAGTAACAATTCCCCCCACATTTGTATTTCACTGTAATTCATTTGTTTTTCATTCAAGGGTAAAATGATTGGATTTTGTTTACAAAGAATACATAATTTTTCAATGTGGCAGAAGTATATTATAAAACTGAAATGACCAGACAGGAAACATAGCCATAGTGTTGCAGAAAGCCTTGCTTTCTGCATTCACCATTTTATATTTTCCTCATACACCTCCCATGATAGCTAGTGTGGCAGGGAGCATCAACAACATGCGTTGTAATGTGCCATGTGACACATGAACAGATGCATTATTTACTTTATTTATTTATGGTGCACTGTACGTGGCTACTGAATTTCTATATTTTCGTTACCAGAGGCGAGGAGCACACAGCTCATTGCACAGGTTGGAAATGGGTTGGGTTCGGCTGAATATTTATCAGTGGGTGTGTTTCAGCTGGATTCAACCATAGCCAATCAAATAACCTATTTTCAGTCCCTTTAATAGCCGTGCACATAGCGATCCTGCATACTGCCAATTTCCCACTACCACTACCCACTAACGCATGGCGTAAGTGCATTTAGGGCGTGTCCAAGTCCACTTTTGCTAGTTAAACGGCGTGTTATGTAAACACTAAGTACGGCGCAAGGTGCAAATGGGCTGAACTTAGACTCTTCATTAATTGTAGGTGTGTCTTAGGCGTAACATGCAATAAACAATAAATCAAAAAAGAAATCAAAATGTCATATCCCATTTCCTTTAAAAGCCACCTGCGTTTGCCCCTTGGCAGATTGCTAATATGATGGCGTACAGTAAGACTGTGAAATCAGTGATTTACAACTGGTGAAAAAAACATGCTTGTGCGCATAGTTAAAGCATGCGAGCAAGCGATATGCTATATGGATCAGTATTAATATGATCAATGTTATTTGGACTAACCATTATGACTTGCTTTTTTTCAGATTTTTCCATTTTTCTCCCAATTTGGTAGCCAATTAGACCCTGTGTAACTCAATTCCCCCCTGTGTAGCAACCGCTAGAGAACCGCCACTACAACCCCTTCGTCCGGTAGCAGGATAGAGGGCACCACGTCCTCTTCAGGGCGCGACTCCTAGAGCTCCTAACCATGAGTCCAGCTCTCGCAGGGCTGTCTTATGTGTGACGATTCTCTCCAAGCTCCTCCCCCCACCTCGAAGCAGCCGCCAATTGCTGCTCCCACAGGGCACCGGCCATCTGGCAGGACCGGGGCGCGAACCCCGATCCTCGGAGTACAACTGCACCAACAGAAAGTCGACGCTTTTACCGCTGTACTACCGCCGCGCCTTATGACGTGTTTTGATATACACAATAATAATAATCTTTCACATTAGGGTTTAACACCGGCACGGGTTCCAGGTAATTCCCGACCACACTATTTCCTAGAAATATAATAACAGGAAAACAGGGACATGTTTTCCATTAGCTTACACCAGGGCTGTTATTTTACAAAATATATATGCGTTTTAATGTTGTTGTTATACCTGCAGCAGCTGGCTTCCCTCTCAGCTTATAAAATGCCAAATTAGCCTGCTTGTTTAACAAATTTAGTTTGATTATACAATGAAGCATTGTCAAACATCAATTCCATGAGGCTGTTCTCACAACCGAAAGATCACAGGCAACGAATTTCGGCTAGCGAATCTCAAGCTTAATCCGAAATTCATATTACGTGCATTCTAATATTGATTAATAACATACATTGCATTCTTTTTCCTTAAAGGTATACTATGTAGCTTCATTGTAAACAACTCGTTCTTTGTTTACATTCAAATTTTCTCCCCAAAAAACATTGTATGTGTCCTTTGTCATGGTTTTTTGGCAGCCCTCGTTTATTTCTGTGGTCGTTCTTTTCTTTGGCGTCGTCGAGGCACTCCATCGGATTTTCCGTCTTCCTTTCCGGTATTTTGATCTCGCCCGGCTATTATTACTCTCACCTGGCTATTATTACTCTCACCTGTTTTGCGTTACCTGCCGGCTATTTAAGCTCCGTGCTTCCTCCTTTTCGGCGCTGCTGTATTGTATTCATTTGCTTTCAGAGCCGGTATGGTATAGGACTAGGCACTTAAGGAGACCACTTTGCCTCATATGCTTTTTGGGGTAACGCGGGACTTGCCTTTTGTGCAATTAGTTTTCTTTAGAAACTTTTCGTTCGTTTGCACTTTCAGTCTTTCGCCCTGGTTTTCCTTCTCTGCCTGCCGACTACTAGTTTAGTCTGGCTGTTTCCTGTCCACCTCTCTCTGCCTGCTTTCGTATTGAAAGCGAGAGGTTTCCTTTCCTTA
This sequence comes from Synaphobranchus kaupii, assembly GCA_029718625.1. Taxonomy (NCBI): domain Eukaryota; kingdom Metazoa; phylum Chordata; class Actinopteri; order Anguilliformes; family Synaphobranchidae; genus Synaphobranchus; species Synaphobranchus kaupii. Next base: position 49,065,889 of record CM056383.1, on the reverse strand, counting down.
TTTTCATTTATTTTGTTTCTTATCGCCTCTTCGTTTTCCCTCTCGGTGTATTGAAAGGAGGAGGTGCGTTTTTCTGTCTCTCGTGTCTACGAGTTATTTCGCCCGTTTCCCCGCGGGTCGCTTTTATTTCTCCTCTCTCCAGTCTCCCTTATTTGTTACTCTCCTGTCGAGAGTGGGAGCTTCGTTTATTTTCTCGTTTTATTTCCCTTTATTATTATCGGAGTTTCTCCGTCTTGTGGTTCCTATTCGTGGGAACTTTCCTGTTTCCGCATTTGGTCCTCCGCACCGCACACGCCCCTCCCCCTTACATCCTTGTGGTCTAATAAACATGTTTAATGTATTTCCTACCTCATAAGTCGTTCGCAAAGTGTTTTTTTGTTAATGTTTTGAATGCTGCACTGTTGACATCCGCCGCCATTTTTAAAGCCAGAGGCAGCTAAAATTGTGTAGACGTCATGAACGGCGGCATAGAGCAGTGACCTGGCCCTCTCGTTCATAGCTAACAATTAGTAAAAAAACAGACCACAAAAACAATAAAAAAGATAAAACCCTCTGCTTAGAAAAAAAATGGGAAGCAAACTATAGTTACTGCCAATGCTAAAACACCAGCTAACATTACAGTAATGTCTACTGAGGTTGTTGTGAGCCAGCAAATGTGACTTACCAGTCCAGTAGAAATAATGTCATCTCTGCGTCTGTACGGAATGCCCTCTCCGACTCCAACTTTCTCCACCTGGGAAAAGCCTCTTCACCTACGTAGTTTTTTTTTCCATTAATTTTCTCCATTCCACGTCTCGGCCTGGCTTTCTTTTTTCTCCTCTCGCATCGCTTCCTCCGGTCGGCATCTTGGCTGTGTATACTGAAGAGCCTGTCAGGTTCGCCGGTCAGGGAAAATATGTGTGAAACGTCACCACAATGCTCGTGCATCGTCGTGCGTGTCTGAGAAGAACATGTGATAAGCAATTTTCAGGGAGCCTTTTTCTCCTATATCGCCATCTAGTGTTCTGAAACTGCATAGTATACCTTTAATGATGACACTAAATACACTAAAGCTGCCAGGTTGGGAACCAGAGGAGGTTTCTCTAAGACAACAGGTGAAGCAGTGCTTCACCAAAAAAAAGGGGTGAAAAAGAACATGCATATCACACAATCACACACACAACATTGGCTTTCTTTAATATTGAATCATCACCGACTTTCGACTTTCCCTTGTGAAGCTAAAAAAAGTGCTTAGATTAAAAAATATGCCTTGTACCTTCTTATATAGTTGTGTGCTTGTATCGTGAAAAACAGCGCCAGCCTTTGACTTTTAAAAGGAACTTCAGTGAGGCACAGTGTCTGACTGCTTCACTTGACCTGTCACGATCACCTCCGCCCTTCCAGTTCACCTTCCCTTTTGTTCTCCGTGTTTTCCCCATTCCTCTCGTTTCATGTCATGTTTTTATGTTTTCCTGTTGGTCTTCCATGTTGTGCAGGCTGGGCGTGGTTTTCCCTGCTCGTTTCCCCATTATCCCCTCATTACCTCTCAGCCAATCACTCGCCTTCCCCGCTCGCATTCCACACTCACACTCATTATCCTATTACTCTCGCATACATTCCTCACGCCTCATCTCGTTACTGATCTCACATCCACCTGCTCCTCACCCAATATGTATCGCCTTCCTTGTCATGTTCTTTGCCAGTTTGTTACTCTTGTGTTCTAGTGTTAATCGTAACTCGGCCTGTGTAAACCCGTGTCCTGGTTGATTTGTTTGTTTAACGTGTTCCAGTTTTGTCTCCGTATCCCGCCAGCCTGCTCGTTCCCGTCTTGCCACTGCCCGCATTCTCCTGCTGCTGTTACCCTCCGGTTGTCTGTCATTCATCAGCCCCGCTCCTGTTCCCGCGGCATCCAGCCTGTCCCTTCTAGCCCAACCCCGCTTCCAGACCCTCACCCTGTGAAGTCCCTTTGTGTTGTACAATAAACGTGCTCCACTGAGCTTATCATTGAGTCTGTCTCCGAGTCCTGCGTTTGGGTCCACACCAGTGAAGGGAGTTATAACTTGACAATTGGAAATCAATGGGGGACTTTATAAAACATGATTGGATAATTGTGGATTATGACACGTTTTTGAGCCCACCCGTGAAGCAGAGCCTCACTAAAGTATTCAATAGAGTTCCAATCATGCGTGTTCTTGTGCGCGTTCCCGTCCTGATGATTGACATAATGTCTAACCATTCAAAATGTGAGCTGTCCAGCAATATAAGCATCTTCACTGCCAATTTCGAGTCGACCATTACTGTGTTACTATATGGCGTCAAATCAGTGTCACAAAAAAAAGAGTTGAATCTGTGAAAAAAGGTTTTGAATCTCTGGGGGGGGAAAAAAAATCAGAAACTCTGAAACACTTTTCAAAGACTACAACACGCATTTTTACAAAGATTCGCCACTACGTCTGCAAAGCACACAAAATGGTATATTATATTATAATGGTAATTATGGGTGGCAGTGTAGTATAATGGTTAAGGAACTGGCCTTGTATCCGAAAGGTTGCAGGTTCGATTCCCAGGTAGGACACTGCTGTTGTACCCTTGAGCAAGGTACTTAACCTAAATCGCTTCAGTATGTATCCAGCTGTATAAATGGATAATATGTAAAAAATAAAAAATAAAAATTGCTAAAAAGTTGTGTAAGTCGCTCTGTATAAGAGCGTCTGCTAAATACCTGTAATGTAATGTAATTATAAAATGGATAGTTCAGGGCTGATGGGAGTGAATTAACGTTAGCCTAGCTACCACGAGGCACCACCTGGACATAACGTTACACATAATGGCACGATGGTAGTACGGACATTGTATAGTTACCTGAACAGACATAAATGTGAAAGCTCTCAACACAAAAATGTTCACTGGGAAATAAATGGGCTGGCTAGATCCGAACCAATGTAGGCTAGAGTCTACACTAGTCAGTGGCTATGCGACATTAGCCTTCCTAAAGTCACCGTCACCTCCGCAAGGAGGTTTTGTCGTTAGCCTGCATTGTTGTGACATTAGGTTGCAGGTCAGTTAACTTGCTCATCCTTCGCTATGGTGTAACCTCATAACGTGAACCTACTCTGGCTTCAACGAAACTAACCAAACCGAGTTAACAAGCTATTGCCGTGGGACAGTGGCGGATTGAGGGGGGGCTGACTGGGCTGAAGCCAGGGGCCCCAATATTTAGGGGGCCCCCAAAATTAGTTAACAGAAAAAACTATTGTTTGTGTGTAAAATAAATTTCATACCTAGATAGACCAGATGAGGAGAGAGTGATGCCGACTGTCAGCAATGCGGTGTGTGTGGGATAACTAGACCTTGTACTGAGATCTTATTTGATGCTGCAGTGTTTAAAAGTTTGCCTGAATGCCTGAAAATCAAAATGTAGGGAGAACCGGGACGGAAAAAACACTTTTACATTCTTCCGGTTTACTCGAAAGTCAGTAGAGATAAAGAGGCCATATTTTCTGTCTGTATCCCTCACTAATAGCAACTGGAATTTTGTTTCCAGCATTAACGAGTCGGATATAAATTAGCCGCAAACCGGATGAGTGCAATGTATATAAGAGCGCTAAAGCACACTTTCTTCGTCCTGAATCAGGACGAGAAGGTGTGCTTTAGCGCTCTTATCTATGTCTTGGTGTTTTTTATGCTCATTCCTTTCAACAAATGTACTGTCAGCCAAAATGCCATGTTAGTGACAAGTCAATGAATAAAGCTATAAGTTTAAAATCCATGAAAATGAACCATGCATCAAGAGCATAATGTTGCATAATTAATAGAATTTTGCCTCACATCGTTAAACGGTCTATATATCTGTAGACATCGATGTATTGTAATGTATATATCATATCTATCGTGTCTATGTATTCTTTATTTTAATGAATTGTTAAACACTGCCATTAATTACTTTTTAATTGTGGGTTCAAATCAAGAACTGGTTGAAATAGGCTTATAATGTGACATTATTTAGGCTAAATCACTTAAAATAAGAACTGTGTTCCAAATACAAAAAACTGACGCTGGTATTTTGTTAGGGAGGTGTCTCTACCATTTATGATACTTGTTGCTATCTATTTATGAAAAGCCTATGGTAAAAATGAATGGAAAAAATATTTACAACCATTGGGTGTGCTTTTTGACATCAGGGTACTTTAGGACTTAGTCCAAAAAATGTCAGCTGCTTTCAGTATGCTACTCACAGAGACTGCTCTACAAATTACACCAAAAGAATACATTGTAAGCTGGTGCGGTGCAAAAGAAATTCTGAGAGGGGCGAAAGAAACAAACTTGGCTAGCAGTGAAGCCTCGCAAGCATTACCTATGCTGTCCTTTAGTCAACAGTTGTGTTAAGAAAATTATGCATGTTTGGAAAATTCAAAACATAAACACACTTCTACAACCGAAAAACACTTCCGGTTTCGATATTTTACTTAAAGCGGTCAAAAAGAACTTTGTTCTAGCACTCCGCCAAAATAAGACGCATGTCACTGGTTTTTTGCAGAGTGAGAGGGTTACACATGACGTGTCACATGCTGACTTATCTACGGCATCTACTCACTTATCTAATCACTGAGCTTCACTGACTTGATTGATGACTTCGCCATGAGAAAAGTTTGTAAACATACGATGTAATAATAATAAGTATGTGGATGAAATTCAATAGAATTTCTTGTTTACTTACACTAATAATCTTTTTTAAATTTTTAAAAAATAATTTCTTTCTGATTTTTCCCCATTTTTTCCCAATTTAGTAGCCAATTGAACCCCTATTCTAATTCAATTCCCCCCGTAGCAACCGCTAGAGAATCACCGCTGCACAACCCTGTCATCAGCCGGCAGTAGGACGGAGATCGCCACGCCCTCTTCAGGGCGCGACTCCTCCAAGGTTCCTGACCGTAGTTCCAATTCGCCCAGGGCCGTTCTATGCGCAGCGATTCTCTCCGAGCCCCTCCCCCCACCCGGAAGCAGCCGCCAATTGCTGCTTCCACGGGGCGCCGGCCATGCTCGGATCTGGCAGGGCCGGGGCGCGAACCCCGATCCTCGGAGCACAACCGCACCGACGGCCCCCACTAATAATCATTTTGATGGAAGGGCCCCTGTTTGAATTACAGCCAGGGGCCCCATGCAACCTTAATCCAGCTCTGCCGCGGGACACCGACTCCAGGCAGGGGAGAGAAGGACACACCCACTGCCGCTCAGTTCCCCACTCTGGGACCCACACACGCTGTGCTCAAGTACGGCGAATACACATTCCTTACGGTCTGGGGGAAGTGGTCTCCCCCAGCAAAATCTCTACACAATATCCCCAGATCCACTGGCTCCGTCACACCGACCGGGTAATAATAGTAGTGTTTTTTCATTAGAATGGGATTCAACTTTTTTATTGTTGTGTATTTTCGCATGTTCTTGCTTCATTATTATTGCCCTATTATCATTTATCACACAGCAGACGATACTTCAACTCGAGCGCCTACATTCGCCATATAGTTACAGCAAACGGGAGATGTTGGATGAATAAAATAAATAGCTACATTTTAACAAGTAAAGAAAGTCTTGACAATTTGATTGACTCCAAAATTATCAATCAGCACTACATGTAAAAATGCAAATTAGCCTACTGTAAATACACACACAGAGACATTCTTTTCTTTTTCTTTTTTTGCGCAGCCCGAGGCCTACCCGACCCGACTAATTAGCATAAATTGTCGGCTCGAACCCGGCCCTACCCGACGGGCCTTTTCTGGCCCCGTCGGGCTCGGGCTGAAACTGAGAACTCTAGTGCGGTGTGGTCAAGACTCCATTATTCTTGATTTCTTTGTGTTGAATGTTGTTTGTCTGTGGCGTGGAGTGTAAGTGAGTTTGGTTATTGTGTGGGTGTATGCCGCCGTGTCAGTCTGTGCGAGTACTCCCTCGTAAGTGATAGCTGGGCCGGCTGCCCTGGAGGTGAGCTATTGACGGTGTGGTAGTCATGAGTGTGTGTGTGTGTGTGTGTGTGTGCCCACGCCAGTAATTTAAATCTATTTTGCACAGCTTTTACAAGTGTGGTAAGTGTGCACTGTGTGGTGTGTGGGACGGGCACGCTTACCTGCGGGAGGGGTCTGGCTTTGTCCAGCGGAATTGTAAGAGCAGTGGGAGGGAGAACAAGAACCCACAGACGGGCATTATCCACTGTCAGATGTATATGTTACAATTTTATGAATTTGTATAAATAAAAAAAATTTTTTACCTTTTACTTTGTGGTGGTGGATCTTGTGAAAAACCTGGTTCCTCTCTACAGTGTGCGCGTTGTGATATCAGAGTGTGTGATTGTTTTGCCAGTACACATGCCAGTGAAAGTGTTTAACTTGAGCTCCGGTCTCTGTATCTTTGTTATTTGACACTAGTCATGTAAAGTGAACATGCATAAGAAATTGAAATTTTCTGAGCTTCCAGTTGGCTGCACAGGCAGACGTCAGTCTGAAGGGAAGGGAAACTGTGCTAATCTAAGTGTAGGACTGTGTAAGTGAATCCTGAATAAACCTGTCGGGAAACATAAGCGAGTTTGATAGCTCCAGTGAAGACTGGGCTACATATATTGAATGAGTGGAACATTACTGCCTGGCTAATGACATAGTTGCCATTTTACTAAGTGTCATGGGTCCTAAACCATATAGCCTGCTAGGTTAGCTTGCTAACGCCAGAAAAGCCTGCGGACAAGGCATTCAAAGACATTGAAGATGTCAGACCCATTTCAGTCCCAAGCCGTTGATTATAGCTGAAACGTTCAGATTTCATAAACGCAACCAGTTAAAAGATGAAAGTATATCTAAGTATGTTGCAGAATTGTGCAGGTTGTCTGAACATTGTCAATTTGAAAGAGGCTTAGCTGATGCGCTGAGGGACAGACTGGTGTGCAGAATGCACAATGAGAGCACGTAAAAGCACAACCAGTGTTTGAAGGGGGCATTGGTACTTTGAAGGGCATGAAGGCAACAATTGAACTGGATGAGACGGCGCGACTAAGAATCCACAAAGCTCGCCTGGTACCGTATGCTCTTTGTCCCAAAGTTGAGGCAGAAGTCCAGCATCTGGAGGACACAAGTATCATGGACAAAGTACAGTGGAGTCAATGGGCCAGTCCTGTAGTCTTGAAGAGAGGAAAGGTATCAGCAGTGCGCACCTGTGGAGATTTTAAAGTCTCTATAAACCCTGTGCTCCACATTGTACAATATCCCCTGCCCCGAATCGAAGATATTTTTGCTTCATTAGCAGGAGGTGGCCGCCATTCAAAAATGTATTTAGCCCAGGCATATCTTCAAATGGAGGAGACATCAAAGAAGTTTTTCACAATAAACGCTCATAAAGGTCTACCAGCAGAAAAATTATTCAGTGCACACATGTATCTTTGATAGAGGTGCAGGTTGCAGCAAGAGTACGTCCAAAAAAGAAAAGGCACACTGGGGTTTGTCCAATAATTTAAGGTTCAGTGTAAACCACACACTCAACACAGGAACAACTTTATTATAAATATATTCTTTTAATTTATCAAAATTCAATTGGAAGCATAAACAAACAAGAAAGAGACGAATAAGGCGTTTCTTCAGGTTCGCTCCCATAAAGGTGTCTTCCAGTACAACCGGCTTCCCTTTGGAGTGACCTCTGTTCCTGCAATCTGGCAAAGAGAGATGGACCAGTGCTCCAGGGTATCCCTGATACACAATGTTACCTCGATGACATCATTATGACAGGTCAAAATGACAAGGACCACCTGGACAACCTACAAAAAGTACTCAACAGGCTATGTGAGTATGGCATGAGGGAAAACAAAGAAAAGTGTGAGTTCTTCCAGGACAAAATCACATACTGTGGCCACACAATTAACAAAAATGGCTTGCATAAGTCGCAAGAGAAGACTGAGGCAGTGCTGCAAGTACCAAAATCACAAAATGTGTCTCAATTGCGATCCTACTTAGGATCAGGGGTCAGCTGGAACTGGTCTGCAAGCTGTGACAAGGCCTTTCAAGAAACAAAAAGACTGATCACATCAGACAAAGTTCTAGTAAATTTCGACCCTTCAATGCCCATCACAGTAGCCTGTGATGCTTCCCCCTATGGGATTGGTGCGGTACTAGCGCACAGGCTGAAGGACGGCTCAGAAAGGCCAATGGCATTTGCGTTTAGGTCACTGACAAAGGCAAAATGCAATTATGCACAAATTCACCGCAAAGACCTAAACCTTGTGTGGGGCATAAAGAAATTAATCCATTATCTTTATGGGCAGAGATTCTTGGTGTCAATCTTCAATCCAAGAAAAGATGTTCCTGTGATGGCTGCTGCACATCTAAAGCGGCGGTCCCTTTTCTTAGGTGCACACAAGTACAGCAATTCAAAGGCATGATACAACATGGGAATGCTGATGGCTTGTCTCGTCTACCATTAGTGACAGACACAGAGAAAGAGTCATTTGACCCATTGGAAATGTATCACACCACACTAGTTGAACAACTACCGGTGACAAATGTTCTAATTCAGAGAGAAACCAGAAACGATTCGACACTACCCAAAGTATATGACATTACCCTGAATGGTTGGCTAAGCCATGGTGTTAGTATGTTTCCAGCTTTCTCTGCACAACGCGATCAACTGTCCATCTGCCAAGAAACCCTAATGTGTGGCTCGAGACTGGTAATTCCCTATAAACTCAGACGCAGCTGAATAGTTGCAACTGTGCTATTGGGCAATAGCATGTGCTATTGGGCAATATCACTGTCCCTTTATCAGACCTTCCTGACTTCCTGCCAGCAAGTCAGTTCACCTTTGGTAGTCCGGATAAGGGATACACTTCTGTAAACCACCCTACAGTAGTGTAGCTAATGCCTGCAATGCCCAGGGAAGAATATGACATCATAATGGAATAAATAATGATGATTAGCCTACATTTTAGGGCGGGGGAAAATATATCTTGCGTAAGGTAGAATCAAACCCAAGTTCACGCCTATATGAATCTGACTCTATGGATAGACCATGAAGACAGTCATTTAGCTATGCATTAGTTTTGTCTATTACATTGGCAATCTGATGACAGCTTGACCCACAGTGCTTTGCACAAAGGCTAGCTTTAGCCCTTGCAAGGTTTTTTAGAAGAGGTTTTTTGAAATTGAGTAGACTGTCGGATATCTAATATATACAGTAGATATAAGTAAACGACCCGGCTCCTCCATCTCTTGCTCTCCCCCCTCTCCTTGTGTGTCTCTCTGTCTCTCTCTCACTCACTCACCCCCACAAACATCAAAGATAAGCCAGTCTTTGTCATAAATGACCCGACCCCCCCCCCCCCCCTTTCTCACACATAAATGGATAGTTCGGAATTTTGGACATAATGTCTCAATTACGACTTACCCATGACGTAGTTGATTGATGGAAACCATTTTCAGCTAATTCCATTCTGTCCTTATTTTGGACATACACACGTTGCTAATGCTAGCGCAACTCTATGGTAACCAGTAGCATCCACTACCAAACGCACTTACGACAGTCTATCGGGGTTATTTTGAGTGTTTATACCATCATTTTTGAAGTCAAACTATCATTGAATCCTTTACTTTGTGCTGACCTATATTCTCTGTGGAAGTACGGCGGCGGAGCATTACTTTACGTTACCTACGAATGTAGTGCCGGCACTAGTCGACTACAACAACAAAGAAGAGCAACAAGTTGCAATGGCCACGTTCGCTCCGCCGCCGTACTTCCACAGAGAATAGAGGTCAGCACAAAGTAAAGGATTCAACGATAGTTTGACTTCAAAAATGATGGTATAAACACTCAAATTAACCCCGATAGACTGTCGTTGTATTTTATTTGCTTTGGGAGCACTGTGGAGTGTTTAAGTGTGTTTGGTAGTGGATGCTACCGGTTACCATAGAGTTGTGTGAGCATTAGCAACGTGTGTATGTCCAAAAGAAGGACATGGAATTAGCTGAAAATGGTTTCCATCAATCAACTACATCATGGGTAAGTCGTAATTGAGACATTATGTCCAAAATTTCGAACTATCCCTTTAACCCAATCAGGGCAGGGATGCCCTTCCTGTGGAGAGTAAGGTATTTATGGGGGCCGATGGAAAGAAGCTTCAGTTCAGTCTGGAGTTGGTGAATTAAGCTTTTCCTCTTATTTTTGTGGTGGTTGCTCCTTTCGTTCCTGTTCAACTAGAGGATAAATAATATTGGCAACTTCTGGCTTATTGGTCTCTCTCTCTCTCTTTGCTGGTATATTCTAATTAATGTCTGGTTTAATGTCTTCCTCTTGTGAATTCATAGTGAATGTATGATTTTAAGTCATTATTCTAATCGACTGTTTTTAATTTAATTTAATTATTTAACCTTAAGACCTGATTTAGACTTTGTTTTGACTTGTTAGTCTGTTTGATCCAGCAGGTTACTGTTCGACTTACCTATCAAAGAATTTGGCAATTTAATTGATGATTATCATTTTTAATAATAATTTTTCAATTAAATCACGTAAAACTGATTTTGAATGTAGGTTAAGTGAGGGGTTCTAGCACACAATATCGCTTGTGTTCAGTATTCAGAGTGCCGAACGTTTTAACAAGGGCATTGACTGTTGGAACCGCTGGATTCAGAAAATATACATTTTACCTAATCCTCAATTACCCGACTAGACATTTAAAAAAAGAGATGCTTTATTTAAAAAGACAGTGGCTTCCTAAATAGACAACGCATCTTTTTTTAAAAGACAGTAGCTCATTTAAATGCATACTGAATTTTGTTGGAACATAATGTATAGCTACCTGGCCCCGATATGAGTCGTAATATTTAAGCTCACCTTCATGCGTTTCTCTCTCCATTCACTCCCTTTGCAAAGACAGCCCCCAGTGTAAATTGACCTGTACTTAAATGAACACACGTTCACGTGAATTCTCTATTCGCAAAATTAACACCCCCAAATTGCCATACAGGGCCAGCTGTTCTCTCCCCTTCATAAAACAGTCATCTTGCCTAAAAAGGGGTAGAGAAAAAAGATGACAATGAATCATGAGCACATACAGTGTGTCATGGTTTTTGGCAGCCTCCTTTTTTTTTCCTGTGGTTGTTCTTTCTTTTAGCGGCGTCAGGGTAATCTATCGGATTTTCTGTCTTCCGTTCTGGTATTTTGTTCTCGCTCAGCGATTATCCCTCGCACCTGTTTTGGGTTACCTGTCTGCTATATAAGCACGTAGTTTCAGTTTTTCCGGTGCTTCAGTGTTATTTCGTCACCCCACTAAGCCGGTATTGGTATAGGACTCGGAGACTCGCATTTCTTGTTGTTGCAAATTAAGAAACACAGCAAGCTCCGTTTAGATTTAGAGTTAGGATTCTTTTATTTCCTGTTTGTTTACTCTGTTTCTAGTTCGCCCTTATCTCGTTATTCCTCATGGAGGATTTTCCTTTGTTCTTTCCTTTGTTTTGTTCTAGCTCTCTGACAGCTAAGAGCTTCAGGGCAAGCTGCCTGTTTATTTCAGTTTCTGTGCTCAGTTCTACGAGCGTCGCCCTCGTTTGGGGTTTGTTTTTTCTTTGGCTCTAAGCCAGGAGTTTTGTCCCTGTTCTTTGTTTTTTCCTTTTATGTTGCGGACACTTTTTCCGCTCTGGAGTGGTATTCAACTCCGTAGTTTACTTTTTCTATTCCTCTCTGTTGTGTCTGGTCCTCTGAACACTCCTCATTACACAGTGAGCACCATAATTTATTTGACAGTGACACATTTTTTCTTATTTTAGTTCTGTAAACCAGGAAAGCACTGACCATCCTGTGCTACTTCTTAATCTTCTCATTCACCAAAATGATTTAGCCTCTAGGCTAACGTTACTGGTAAACTATTAGTGCGCCATGCTGTTGTGAAGATGTCATTCATAGTCTATCCTAAATAAACTTGGGGTGCATTTTGATTGCCCTTTACTCAAACTCTAACAGTTGTGGACGGCGGGGATGTAACATTAATGTGTCATGGGGTTTGCTATCAGTTCCCTTTTCTGCGATCATCCTTTTTTTCGTTCTTGTTATATCGGGGCAACTCTATCGGATTTTCCGTCTTCCGTCCCGTGATTTCTCTTTCACTCGCCACTCATTCCTTGTACCTGTGCTTGTTACCTGTTAGGTATTTAAGATCCTCACTTCCGCTTCCTGGGGCTTCTGTATTGTCATTACCACTTGACATAGTAAGGTAAAGATTTCTACAAGCGAACATTTTCCTTTTTAAGCTTGCTTAAGAGTAACGCGGCACTTACTTGTAAGGGTTTTTAGAGTTTTCCTTAGTAGGATTTTGTTTTTGCTCTCGTACGCTTGCGGTCTCTCATTTTGGTTTCGCTTCTGTTTTTTGTTTAGACAGATAGCGCTTATTTTCCTTCCTTACCTACCTCTCTAGTGCTCTCCCATATAAAGAGCGGAGAGGTTTTCTGTTCCAATTGTTTTCTCACGTGCCTATATGCCGTTTCGCCCCAATTATATGGGTTTATTTCTGCAGTCCTCGTTTCACACCTCATTCTCACCTCTTATTTGTTAGCTCGTTGCAGCTACTGAGTGAGAATCTTCTTTTCCATTTCTTTTGTTTTTTCACATGCCTACGTGCCGTTCACCCTATTTTAAGGGTTGATTTCTGTTCTCCCTTTTCCTAGTCTCCCTGTTAGTATTTATCTCCAGTCGAGAGTGGGAGCTAGTTTATTTGTTTGCTTTTTTGTGTTGGTATTGTTCTTCCCTTTATTACGGGGTCTCTCCGTTTTATTGGCTCTTTTCGAGCTTAAAGAATTCCTTCGCTGCGTTTGGTCCTCCAAACCCCCCCCCCCCCCCGCCTCACGTAATGTTTCGTTTTTGATTGGCTGCACTTTACTTTCTCATGCTCTGATTCTTTAGAATTTTTTGCAGAAGTATATTTGCAATATAGGCTACAGGGCTATTGATAGCGAGCTTAGCTGAGCTAACTTTAATGGCTCAACAGACAACGTGAACACATCATTGAAACAATTTTATTGGTTGATGTACACTGCATGCATTTGATTTGTGTAACAACGGACTTTGATTGTGGCGTTAGCCTAGTCTGGGAAGGTCTTTTTACCGTAATTGTTGCGATTATAGGGGTATTAGCGGGGATACAGGGATTCGTGAGGACGGTAAAAGTGGGGGACCAATGGCCCCCTGCCCCCCCCCCCCCCCCCCCCCTTTCCAGCGCCCCTGGTTTGAAAGCCTGGGTCGTAACACAAAGATTTGACAATTTTTCATGGGAAAGTTGCAGTGATTGGAAAAAAAAATCCAAGCTCTTGCAACTTTTGCAGAATTTTGTTGATTTTGCATTAATAGATCAATTGCAATCACAAAATCCTGGAGAGACTGAATAATAGTGGCAATACTATGAATACCCCAAAAAAGAGTCAAAACTGACAAACACCACAACATTACAGTTTGCAACAGATGCAAACATTTGTGTAGTAGGAGGGCCTTCCAACAGTCTTGTTTTTATCATGGCTCAAGCCAATAATCTTAATTTCTAATAATTTCTATCATTAAACTCTCCACGCCATCTTGTGAGGGAATATAATATTAATAGTTTCAACTTGCAAGTGTGTCAGGGAGGTACTGTATGTGTGTAGAAAGATAGTGAACAACCTGTCCATCAGAAAGAGGATGAGTACAGATAACCAGAATTTACGTTTAGCTGTGCTAGCTTGCTAATATTAATGCATTCACGTTATTTGCCATGTGGGGAAAAACAAGCTCTTTCTGTATAATCACTTTTTAGATGCAATTTAAATTGTTGGCCTATTTCTTCGTCACCTTTTCTTCTCCTCTGAAAAAAGCTAAGAAGACTCATTTGTTTTTTACTTTCCATGATTATGCTATAGCGTACATTGCACAATGCTATCTAAACAGAAGTACAGTGCTTGTGTAGCACTTTAATGCGCCCCCAATAACAATTGAAAGTACAACTAAAGTTCCGCTCTACTACAGTACATTAAAATCAGCTCCTGGGCAGAGCAACACAAACCTTTTATGGACCAAAAATATTCGGGGCTAGGCTCGAGCATAACGATGCCCCTGCGCCAGACCCTTGATGACTTAGAGCCATTTAGCCAACCATGTGTTCCATACTGTTCCAGTGTAATTTACAGCTAAATCTAGTCCCACCCCCCAATTCCAATAGAGATACATTCAAATGCAGAGAAGTTGTTATGATCCTGGGGACGGTTAGGACCTAAATGCACGACTGGGAGGCAGATTCAAGAAAAGGGGTTTTATTCAACTAAGTTTTGGGGTAGTCCCAAAACTGTACAGGAAAGGCAAGCACAAAAAATATAACACAGGGTAATGTCAGGAAGCCCGGAACGGACTGCTCCAAGCCGGAGCTGGACTTGAGATTCCGGAACGGATTGTTCCAAACCGGAACTGGACTGAAGAGGTAGGTGCACGACTCACACCTGGACAGGACTGGAACTGGACCGGGAGGTCCACTCTGGAACTGGACTCAGGAACGGATTGTTCCAAACCGGAACTGGACTGAAGAGGTAGGTGCACGACTCACACCTGGACAGGACTGGAACTGGACCGGGAGGTCCACTCTGGCAACGGGTTCAGGAACGGATTGTTCCAAACCGGAACTGGACTGTACAGGAAGGTGTACGACTCACACCTGGACTGGACTGGAACTGGACTTGAAGAGTCACTACGGCTGGACTGGAACTGGACCGGGACGACTACACCGGTATGGGGCAAAAAGCAGAGGGAGGTTAGTTTGGGAGTAGGCACGGGAAGGACCGGGAGGTTCTCACAGGGGTGCAGGGTTTGACAGGTAGGTAGCTGGTGAAGCACGGCAGAGCTGGGAACAACTGGAGGGTAGCCAGGTTATAACGCCACCACGGATCCTACACGAGCTGGAGGTGGAGGTACCGCAACACACACAAACAAACACGGGGAAAACGAACACTGCAACGGAGGACTGGAAGCCGGGTAAACTGGAGGTTGAAGGAAGACAGGTTAGCTGCATGCAATACTGAAATGACAGGGGAGGTAAACTACCAATCCGTAGTTCGCGAGAACTAAACACTGTAAGGGGATAATATCCCACAACCAAGCGAATAGCACTTTAAAAGACCAGGAGCGAAAAGCATTAACACCGAGTGAGGATAGTTAGCGAACAGTAAACAGGGTCTGAAGGGTTACACATGTAATGAACCGACAAAGAAGGGGAGACAGCAGGTGGGTTAAATAAGGGAGTGAGATAGGAATCAACAAGGCACAGGTGCGGAAAGTAACCGGGAGTGCTTGCTAATTAGACAGGTGAGGAATGCAAACAACGAGAGGGGAAGGCGATAGGCGGAAACCAAACTGGGAAACAAAGAGAGCCAAACAGAGGGGAAACGCCCAGCCTGAAGCAGAGGGGAAAACACGGACAAGGGAATCCAACAAGACACGGAGGGGCATGACAAAACCGGGAAAACGGACTGGATGGGAACGGAACGTCACAGAGGTTATATTATCGCTTGTAGGAGTACCAGAAAGTAAGATATCTTTTGATATTGTTGGGTCACAGACATCAGGAAGTCATGGCATGCAAAGGATATGCGACCAAATATTAAAAATGATTACTTTATTCTACATTATGTTAAACTGTCCAGTATTTTTGATGCCTGAAAATAGGGGGGACAATGTACAAAAGGTTCTATAATTTCTAAACGGTTCATCCAATATGGATGGAAATACCCTCAAATTAAAGCTCATCATTGTATCCTTTCAAACTCAGTGCTAGTGTACAGAACCAAAATAACAAAAAATGTGTCACTGTCCAATGAATTATGGTGCTCACTGTAGTTCAAGAGGACTGGTTATGGTATGAAACTGAAACCTTTGTTTCACCTTTTACTTTTTGCACTTTTTCACATGAGCATGTTGTTTTTGGATTTTCTCCTTATTTTACGTCAGTGTGTGGGTTTCTTTCATTCATTTTTTCCTTCATTATTTTTGCAATCTACACACCTGGGGCCACATATATAAACAGTGCTGAGCAGATGCCCTCAGAAAGCTGCTTAAGTTAGTTTCCACTGGGAAATTCAGATGCATAATATAACACGTGCTGTGAGAATCTGCGTACCTCTGCACATGATGGACACCATATGTACGCAATGTTTGGAGTCCGTGTGATATGGCGACACTGTGACAGAAAGGCAGAGGTAGAAAATGCAAAAAAGAATTTAAGCAGATTTCCGGCTTTCACCCTGAGCGTTCTTTTGTGCATTCTTTAACTCAGAGTTTTATATATGTGGCCCCTGGATTATGCCTCTCAGGATTACATGATTTGCGCAAACTAATTAAAAAAACTTTTCCCATAGTTCATGACACATCCCACATACACTGTCAAGCAGTCGTGTGCTTTCCTGGCCTCAGCCAATGAAATGCATGGGGGAAAAAAGAAGAGGCTGTTCTAGGCTAGTTAGTCATTGTGTGAAACGACATGTATTTCAGGTTGATAATATCAGGCAAGTCATACACTCCTCTAGACCAGGGAGCGAGTGAGACTGAGCTGTGTTTTGCATCTAGGCCAGGTATGTCAAACTCCAGTCCTGGAGGGCTGCAGTGTCTGCTGGTTTTCGACGTTTCAGCATGAGTGATTCAATAGGGCCATTGATTGGCTAAAGAGTCCACAAACCTTGTTTTCAAGGCCTTAATTAGCTGCTGTTTGAAAGGAAACCAAAAACCTGTAGACACTGCAGTCCTCCAAGACTAGTTTGACACCACTGATCTAGGCTATTAACTTGGGCATTGAGGCTATTGTTTTCAATTGTGGAAGGTAAATGCAGGTTGCTTGTTATTCATTTATGTGTAGGCTACAATAAATATTTCAATATCGTAATGTGATTATGGTCAGCAATTTATAAATTCTAACTGATATTTTATTTTAAATAATCAAAACAACCCAGTTGCTGGGAATAAAGTTTAGGCCCATTTGTATTGTGCATAACCCATACAACAGGTCGCAACCACTCTTAAATTTTGTTCTTACCTACGAGTAAATCCAAAATAAGAAAAAAATGCTAAATGCCATGAACCTGCATAAACCATTCTTACCTTCCACAAAAGAACAAATTTGCGCGTACGGGCGGTTTTTGCATGAGGCCCATTGTCTTTATAACCTGCTGCACAACAACATGTAGTAATATATTTAAAATATTTTAAGATGAAAACAGTGGGTGGCACGGTGGTTAGCACTGTCACCTCACAACAAGACGGTACCAAGTCTGAATCCCGGCTGAGGGCCTTTCTGTTTGGAGTTTGCATGTTCTCCCTGTGTCTGCGTGGGTTTCCTCTGGGTACTCCGGTTTCCTCTCACAGTCCAAAGACATGCGGGTTAGGCTAATTGGAGACTCTAAATTGCCCATAGGTATGAGTGTGTGAGTGAATGGTGTGTGTGCCCTGTGATGGATTGGCGACCTGTCCAGGGTGTATTCCTGCCTCTCGCCCAATGCATGCTGCGATAGGCTCCAGTCCCCCGCGACCCTGACCAGGAATAAGCGGGTCAGATAATGGATGGATGGATGGAAGATGAAAACATAAACATTAATGCCCAGATTGTGACTCCAGAATTACATTTTCCTGACTTCTGGTTCCTATTTTTTTTTAAATTATAGGTATGTTTTTTTATCAAAATATGAAATGGATTATATTATTGGGAACACTCATGCTATATGGCACATCAATGTCCATATTTATGCAAGTGGTCTTTCTTATTATGTACAAAATGCATTCACATTAGTAAAAGCGCCTGCGGTTTTTATAAAGAAAAAAAAAATTAATTTACCAAGAGGGGAAAATTAAAGTCTACGTCTCTCAATTTATATTTGACAGAGGGTGGGTGGGAGGCCAAGATGCATATTGTTTGTGTTCTCTTGAATAAGGACAAATGTCAGATTTCCATGGCTGCAGGCGAGTCAGCTGATCAGCTCTTTGGGGCTTCTGGTTGTGGGGTCATTGGTGGTTCTTCCAGGTCAACATCACCACATGGCAGTTTGGAGCTATAATTGACCTTTTGACAGAGCTCACAGAGACGGCCCTTCTCCTCAGGCATGAATAATCACACTTCATTTGCACACCATTGAGACACTGCCTTAAATCAATTAAAAATTTTTGAGCCTGCTACATCTGTGAATATGTAGAAATAAAATTCTGGTTACCATTATAACGTCATTAAAACATACACTCAGTCAGAGACATGAATAAACGCATTACACAAAAAGGTTGTTCACTTACATGATGTTGTATTGTGGGAATGATCCATCCTTGAATATTTCAAAATAAGACTATTTAGAGGTAATATTTAAATTATGGGGTAAGAATACCATTGTCTAATAAATGTGTTTGAATTGTTTTGGCTTCATAGCAAGCTGTAGCTTCCAAAAATCCGGTTCACAGGTACTCAACAATGTACATGGACACATAATTACAGTCAGCACCATAATTCATTGGACAGTGACACATTTTTTGTTATTTTGGTTCTGTACTTTGAGTTTTAAAGGATACAATGATAATGGGGTTGAAGTACAGACTGTCAGCTTTAATTTGAGGGTATTTTCATCCAAATCGGATGAACCGTTTAGAAATTTCTAAATTTCTTTTTCGGGTATCAAAAAATATTGGACAGTTTAACATAATGTAGAATAAAGTCATAATTTTTAATATTTGGTCGCATATCCTTTGCACGCCATGACTTCCTGATGTCTGTGACCCAACAATATCAAAAGACTCTTGATATCTTATTTTCTGGTACTCCTAAGCGATACTATAACTTAGCTGTATATTATGCTGGAACAGTATGGAATACATGGTTGGCGAAATGGCTGTAAGTCATCAAGGGTCTGAGATATCAAACGAGCCTCAAACCATCACTCTGCTGCCAGATATGTAGTAGATATGGATGGATCACTTTAAGGGTTGTTTCTCCTGACAAATTTTCATATTGAACTCTATGGAAAAATAAGTCAGGAGAAGAAACCCTTCAAGTTATCCATCCATATCTACTGCATATCTGCCAGCAGAGTGGTGTTTTAAGGCTTGTTTGATACGTCAGACCTTTCAAACTCAAAGTGGTAGAGTACAGAACCAAAACAACAAAAAATGTGTCACTGTCCAATTAATTATGGTGCTCACTGTATATCCATATCCATAGAATATAGTGAAGACTGATAAGAAGTGATAAGTACAGTATCTCAGTATCTGTGGGCTCCTCCCAATGTTTTACATTATCTTATTTTATACAGATTTGTGTTTTCTTATTTATTAATGTAAATAATTGGTCACGTAATTAAAATAATTTACAATCGTACAGTCAGCATAGGGAAACTCTGTAATTCCTTCATAACTTTTCAGAAACTGCCCCATTACAGAACAGAACCAAGTAAGCAAAAAATCCATGAGACAATAGGGTAATAACAGTACATTAAAAAAGTATTGGTTTTCCATGGTGTGATTGTAATCATGAAAGCAGGACCACAATGCTTTGCAGCAAAAACATACTTTTGTAATATGTCGATGTGTTGGGATTCAGAAATATGCTTTCTGTACATGCTTCTGTACAATAGCTTTGCTGATGTCTAGAAAGTGTTCATAAGAAATACACAAAAAAAGATAATCAGAGCCCTTAAGGCCTAGTTGTTGAGAATAGGGTAGTGAGTTATCAATTAAAACACCAGTCAGTTCTTTTCATTCATAGTCCATGGACATATAGTGTATGCATTTGGCTGAATCAGGCATTTTACATTTTTCCCTTGAAGCAATGAAGGAAATGTGAAGAATTCATATTTTTCTTCAGGACTAAACATTCAACGTACAGTAATCATGATGTAGAGAGAAATCAACACTACAGCTTGCAAAATATTTTAACAATGTATTTTTAAATCTCTGCTTTGCTACTTATTGGACTACTGGCTATTACCATTTGTTTGTTTATTTATTCTTAAATTAGACTTTATTGTGCTAAAGTATTGTTAGGCCCCAATGATTGGGTGCTAGAGAGGTATCGGGCTTTTTATTTGGCCTTAATGTGAGAACATTGGAAATACTAATACAAATCATAGGAGAAATAATATGTAAAAATAATAAACAAGCTTGGGTTATTTTTGTGCCTTCGATATGTTTTGAAAACCCACTCTCTCAGGAGAAAGAAGCAGCATATAAATGTGGTTAAAATTACATTGTGAGTCCATAGAGGGGGCTGTTGCATTTGAGCCCCACTGTGCACTATAAAAAGGCAACAACATTATCCTCTTTGGAGGTTTTGTTTGCACATATTTCTGTAAACTCTTTGTGCGTGTGTAAATGTTGGTGGCTGAACGCTTTCAGGTACACTTTAATACTTTAATACTCGTGGCTTTAATACTCAAAGCGGCTTGCTTTATGTCAACGTTTTGCTTTATGTTTTATTGTGTATTTCCATTTTTTTCCTTTTGAAGTGTAACAGAGCCTGTGCATTTGACTGCTGGATTACAAGGTAAAGGAACAAGAACAGCAAGTTTTGTTTTTGTTAAAGTAAGAGAAAGGCCAATATGAAGGGTCATGTAGCTAACTGAGCACAGGAAAAGGAGGCTAATGTCACAATCCAGAAACTGTGTAATATTCACTGCTACTGACCTATAGAATAGGAGAGCTGCATTGCAATCCTAATTCCATCAGCTAACGCTCATTATTGCTTATAAAATATGCCTTAAAAAAGTGGGGATTGAAAAAATGATATTAGTCTCTTGTCATCCTCATTAAAGAGCTGTCCTGTGGAGCCCCGAATATGCATTGCTATAATAAGGTGTGTGACAGAATGAAGGCGATTGTAATTGGTTTTAATGCAGGGAAAGGATAGATAATATTACACTGAGGACAATACGGCCCCTCTCTACCATAATGAGGCTGGGATAAGGGGCGTGTGTCTGAAATATCTCTCTTCATGTTTGAGATGGAAGGGGAATATCAAGACCTCCTTTCTCCCACCTCTGATTCTCTCTGACCCTTGGTTTGGGTCTATTAGATATCGTCCAGGTCATATCAGATGAATCGCTGAAATACCAAGGCTTGCCCAAGGCTTTTACATTCCGTTTTATCCTTCAGGTATAAAGTGCTCAGTGGAGGCAGACAGTGTCTTCCCATGCCCTCCTCTACTGCCCTGGTTCCGGTGTTTAAATTTCTGCTGTCACCAGAATCAGTGGGTTAATTAAGTCTTAATCCAGAATGGCTGCTAATATATAAAACAGCACGCTCTCTAATGTGATTGAATTAATAAAAAAACGCGTGCCTGCAGCAGTTCCCCAGCTAAAATGCTATGTTGTGACAAGGCTGTGGTTTTCTTGATAGAAATGTAACGCTAACTACATTTCGGAAATGGGAAATTAGGATGTGCCTCTACATATGCCTTTATATAAATATTGTAGTAGAATAGTTTTTAGTTGTTTCCAATGGAACTTGCAACTTTTAACAAAGTTGTACTACAGCAGCAAAGATGCAATTAAACAAAGTATGATTATTGCCAATTTATATTGTAAAGTATTTTTAATGTTACAATGTACAGTGTTGATAATCATACTTTGTATGTGAACTGTAAAAAAAACCTGCCATATTCCCCTTCAGACACCCTAATTCCAAAGATTTGGGGGGTGTAACCCTCCCACTGACTTTTTTATACAATTATTTATCCAGCTCTTTCTGTCTTGCTGACTGTAATCATAAGCATTGGTGAGAACAATGAGCAGTTTGCTCTGCTTTCCCCACAGATTGATGGTGTGTATGATTTCTCTGTAGGATACAGACTGGCTGTGAACGGTGCATCAATAGGACTGTGCAACTAACCTACCATGGGCACAAACCAAAATCACATGAATGTAAACTGTGGGCACACTTATCGGCTGGTTTTGAATAGTTGTTTAAGAATAATACAATTAATATGATATATGGCAATGTGTGGTTAAAAACACAAAATAAAGAAATCAAGGTTGTAAATGATAAATAATATGTTTTAATGCTACAAGGACTGTCTATAATCGCTTGCCGTATTGTTACTTTGGCAGACTGTAACCACTGTTGATATGGACAGCCCCTGACCTGACTGTAAAAGAGCAGGGTCTATTCTGTCAGAACAGCCTCCTAATTTCCTGGATACCTCCGGCATGGCACAGTATGGGGCTAAACACAATTTTTACAGCACACATATGAGATGGGTCGACAGGTCCATATGCTTCATGAATACAGGGAAGTACAGTTGAAGTTGGAAGTTTACAAACACTTAGGTTGAAGTCATTAAAACTCATTTTTAACCACTCCACAGATTTCATGTAAGCAAACTATAGTGTTGGCAAGTCAGTTAGGACATCTACTTTGTGCATGACACAAGTAATTTTTCCAACAACTGTTTACAGATTATTTCACTTTTAATTCACTATATCACAATTCCAGTGGGTTAGAAGTTTACATACACTAAGTTGACTGTGCCTTTAAATTTTTAATATTTGGTCGCATGCCATGACTTCCTGATGTCTGTGACCCAACAACATCAAAAGACTCTTGATATCTTATTTTATGGTACTCTTACAAGCGATACTATAACGTCTCTGCATTTGAATCGATCTCTATGGGAATTGGGGGGTGGGACTAGATTTAGCTGTAAATTATGCTGGAATGGGGCAATTTAGGCACAATGGGGCATTTAGTTTAAAGCTGAAATTTATTAAAAAGGCAATACAACATTAACTATATGGATTAAGAGTGGAAAACAAGGGTGCATCAGATATGTTTATTGATATTAAATCCAGGCTAATGATCTGTATGACAGATTTACAAGAGGTCCATTGATGACATAACAACTCAAATTCAACATTTGCTTTATCTTAATGTTTCCTTAATTTCCAGCCCTAGATCAGGATCATTTTAGGTCTCATCCCATAAAGACTGCCCACCAATAATGTAATGTAATAATCACATTCTCTCAATTTTGTCGATTTTGGCCTTTTTTGTTAAACATCTCCATTCGTCTCAAAATATCGATTCAGTGGAGAAATGCAAATGAGCAAAAAATAGTTTAAAATAGTATTTTTAATGTGAACTAAATTTGATCCAAGGCATTTGAAATAAGCCTATATACTGTACACATACCAATCAAAACAGTGTAATTACCCTGAATGGTGTGCCAGAAAAGCATGCATGGTGTCAAGAGGTGATTTAAAACACTATGGGACAGATCCAAACAAACTGATAATGTTACGATCCTGATACGGGACGAACCCAAGTGCAACGACCAGGAGACAGATTACAGAAAGTGGAACTTTATTAAGCGTTGGGGTGGTCCCAAAGCTGTACACGGGAGCAAAACAGGTTAGTTAGTTAACACAGGATAGCGTCCAACTGAGGACTGCTCCAAGCCGGAGCTGGACTTGAAGAAACACGGAACTGTTCCAAGCCGGAACTGGACTTGAACGGAGGTGTCTAAAACACCGGAACTGGACTGGAACTGGACTGGAACTGGACTGGAAACTGGATCGGAACTGGACTGGTAACTGGACCGGAAGGTCCACTCAGGAAACGGGAACGGCACGGAACTTGTTCCAAGCCGGAACTGGACTTGAACGGAGGTGTATAAAACACCGGAACTGGACTGGAACTGGACTGGGAACTGGACTGGAAACTGGACCGGGAGGTCCACTCAGGAAACGGGAACGGCACGGAACTTGTTCCAAGCCGGAACTGGACTTGAACGGAGGTGTATGAAACACCGGACCTGGACTGGAACTGGACTGGAAACTGGACCGGAAGGTCCACTCAGGAACACAGGGGACGGCACGGAACTTGTTCCAAGCCGGAACTGGACTTGAACGGAGGTGTCTAAAACACCGGAACTGGACTGGAACTGGACTGGAAGCTGGACCGGAAGGTCCACTCAGGAACACAGGGGACGGCACGGAACTTGTTCCAAGCCGGAACTGGACTTGAACGGAGGTGTCTAAAACACCGGAACTGG
Source organism: Synaphobranchus kaupii (assembly GCA_029718625.1). NCBI lineage: Eukaryota > Metazoa > Chordata > Actinopteri > Anguilliformes > Synaphobranchidae > Synaphobranchus > Synaphobranchus kaupii. Next base: position 49,041,873 of record CM056383.1, on the reverse strand, counting down.
ACTGGAACTGGACTGGAAACTGGACTGGAGCTGGACAGGAAACTGGATCGGAACTGGGCTGGAACAGGACTGGAAACTGGACCGGGTAGCTTGAGTAACCGGGCAGAAAGCAGAGGTTAAAGGCAGGGTGTTGTGACAGGACTGTAGCTGGTGAATGCACCGCCGAGTTGGAAGGTGCGGCGTAGCTCGGGCAATACTGGCGTAAGCCGGCTGGCATGCAGAGGTCCTGGTACCGCAACACGAGTACGGGAGGTACGTAACACGGGGAGGACAAACACAGCTGCGGGAAGACTGGAACTGCGGCGTCTGGAGGTTTTGAAGGGAAACAGGTAAATGCATGCAGCAGCGAAAGTTTAGCAGAGATAGCTACCAGTCAGGAAACCAGGCGAACAGGTATGAACCAGCAGGCTCACAAACACTGGACCAGAAACGGGATACGAAACAAACACGGTAGGTTAGTCAACGAACTGGCGCTGAATAGCAGCCAGCCAGGGGTTTAAATGGTGCAGGAAGTGAAGGAGAAAACGAGAAACAGGTGTGATGTTAAATCAGGAGTGATTGCCGAAGCACAGCAGTGAGGAATGTGAGTAACGAGAGGGGCGAGTGATAGGCGGAAGCTAAAGTGGAAAATGAAACCAAAAGTACCCGAGGGAGACGCCCAGTCCACAGCCAGGAGGGAAACACGGACAAGGGATCCAACATGACACGGAAGGAAACAAGGAAAACATGGAAAACGGACAGGACGGGAACGGAACGTTACAGTACCCCCCCCTCAATGTACGCCACCTGGCGTACCCGGAGGCCTGGTCTTGTCAGGGAACTGTTCGTGGAAGTCTTGGATTACTGAATGGTCCAAGATCAGGCTCTTGTGGAGCCACGACCTCTCCTCAGGACCGTACCCCTCCCAGTCGACGAGGTATTGGAAACCCCGGCCCCTGCGGCGGATATCAATAACACGGTTCACCGTGTAGGCCGGGGCGTTGTCAACAACTCGGACGGGAGGAGGCGGGATGGTAGGGGTACTGAGGGGGCTGGAGGAGACAGGCTTAACCTGGGACACATGAAACACAGGGTAAACTTTGAGGGAGGCGGGGAGGGAAAGTTTAACAGACACCGGGTTAACTAGACAAATGATGGGGAAGGGACCAATAAAACGGGGCTGAAGCTTTCTGGATGAAGAGGGAAGGGAGATGTTTGCAGTGGAGAGCCAGACCTGCTGACCGGCCCTATACTGTGGGGCTGCGGTCCTGTGAAGGTCCGCCAGACGTTGGGAGCGGGAATTGGCGTGAAGGAGTGCGGTGCGTGTGAGTCTCCAAATGTTTTTACAACGAAGGACATGGGCCCTAACAGAGGGGACAGCTATCTCGGCCTCCTGGGTCGACAGAAGAGGGGGTTGATAGCCTAAAGCACACTCAAACGGGGATAGGCCAGTAGAGGCACTTTTAAGGGAGTTATGTGCGTACTCGACCCAGGGGAGAAACCGGCTCCAAGAGGCAGGATTGCGCACTGTAACGCACCGCAGGGCGGCCCCCAGGTCCTGGTTCGCCCTCTCTGCCTGACCATTAGACTGGGGATGGAAACCCGAGGAAAGACTAGGAGAGGCACCCAGGGCTGCACAGAACGCCCTCCAAACTCGGGAGGAGAACTGGGGCCCCCGGTCTGACACGATGTCAGAGGGGATCCCGTGCAGCCTGACCACGTGTAGCACCAAGAGCTCAGCGGTTTCAAGGGCGGACGGGAGCTTGGGGAGGGGAACAAAGTGAACCGCCTTGGAGAACCGGTCCACTATTGTCAGAATGACGGTGTTACCTTCTGACAACGGCAGACCGGTTACGAAGTCCACACCAATGTGACTCCAAGGACGGCCAGGGACGGGGAGGGAAAGGAGAAGACCGGAGGGAGGCTGGTGGGAAGCCTTGCTCCTGGCGCACACCGAGCAGGCCAGGACGAAGGCACGGGTATCCCCTTTAAGGGTAGGCCACCAGAAACTCCTCCTGACGAGGGCGATAGTTCTGGCGACACCTGGGTGACATGCCAGGCACGAGGCGTGAACCCATTCGAGGACCTGGGAGCGGACGGAATCGGGGACAAAAAGACAGGAGTTAGGGTTATTGCGGGGGTCCGGTTGGGAAGTCTGGGCGGCCTTCACAATGCCCTCAATCTCCCAGGAGACCGCAGCCACCACACAGGAGGCCGGCAAAATGGGCTCCGGATCAGCAGGACTGGAGGGAGGGGAAAAAATGCGGGACAGGGCATCTGCTTTAATATTACGGGAACCAGGGCGGAAAGAAACAGAGAAATTAAAGCGTGCAAAAAATAACGACCATCTAGCCTGACGAGAATTGAGCCTCTTGGCAGATCTTAAATAAATGAGGTTTTGATGGTCGGTAAAAACAAGAAAAGGGGTACCTGCCCCCTCCAGCCAGTGGCGCCACTCCTCAAGAGCCAGTTTTATCGCCAGCAGTTCCCGATCCCCGACATCGTAGTTCCTCTCGGCGGAGGACAGCCTCCGGGAGAAGAATGCGCAGGGATGGAGCTTGCTATCAGAGGCGGACCGTTGAGACAGAATGGCCCCCACGCCGGTGTCGGAGGCATCCACCTCAACGACAAACTGCCGAGAAGTGTCAGGGTGAAGGAGGATAGGTGCTGAGGAAAACCGAGCCTTGAGTAGCTCGAAAGCTCGCTGGGCATCGGAATTCCAACAGTAAGGCAGGGCAACGGAAGTGAGTTTAGTCAGGGGAGCAGCAATGGAACTGTAATTGCGAATAAAGCGGCGGTAGAAATTTGCAAACCCCAGGAACTGTTGAAGGTGCTTGCGGGAGGTGGGTTGGGGCCATTCTGTCACCGCCTTGATTTTCACAGGGTCCGCCCGGATACTGCCCTCCTCGATAATGAAGCCGAGGAACGGGACCGTGGAAGCGTGGAAGGAACATTTCTCAGCCTTAACAAACAGCTGATTCTCCAACAGCCGCTGGAGAACCTCTCGAACGTGACGGACATGCTCCTGCGGGGATTGAGAAAAAATTAAAATATCATCGATATAAACAAAAACGCTCCTCCCTAGGAGGTCCCGCAGGACGTCGTTCACCATGCTCTGGAAGACTGCTGGGGCGTTAGTAAGGCCGAAAGGGACCACCAGGTATTCGTAGTGGCCCAACGGGGTATTAAAAGCAGTCTTCCACTCGTCCCCCTCACGGATACGCACCAAGTGATACGCATTCCGGAGGTCGAGCTTGGTGAACGTCACAGCTGGAGAGAGGGCTTCAAAGGCGGTGTTAATGAGGGGAAGAGGGTATTTGTTACGGATGGTGACCTGGTTGAGGCCCCGGTAGTCGATGCAGGGTCGCAGGGAGCCATCCTTCTTCCCAACGAAGAAGAACCCTGCACCGACTGGGGATGAAGAGGGACGGATAATACCCGAAGCGAGGGAGTCGTGGATGTATTCCTCCATGGCTAGTTTCTCCGGTCCAGACAGACTGTAGAGGCGTCCCGATGGCAGTTTAGCTCCAGCCAGTAGGTCAATGGCGCAGTCATACGGCCTGTGAGGAGGTAAGGACAGAGCACGTGATTTAGAAAATACTTGCGCGAGGTCGTGATACTCGCTGGGAACATTCGTTAAATCCGGTATAGGTTGCATGGAACAGGGTTTACTGGGCCCCGGAGGGGGTAGTGCAGAACGGAGACAGCTGGCTAGACAGTGGGCACTCCACGCCAGGATGCGACCGGCTTTCCAGTCAATATGGGGATTGTGGAGGCGAAGCCAGGTCTGACCTAAAACCAGAGCAGATTGTTGGGAGTTAATCAGTAATAGCTGAATGGACTCCCGATGATTGCCAGATAGAATTAACTGGATAGGAACGGTGGAGTGGGTAACTAACCCCAAACTCCTACCGTCCAGAGCTAGAGCTGAAATGGGTGAAGTGAGACGTTCCGTGGGAATGCCGGCCCTCCTGGCGAAGGTGATATCCATGAAGCTGGCGTCAGCTCCGGAGTCAATTAGGGCCGAAGAAGATAGGGTCTTGTCCTTCCAAAGGAGAGTAGCCTTGAACATGAGGCGGTCCTGGGCAGCATGGTTGGGGACGATGGGGCTCGTCAGTACGCCCAGTCTTACTGGCGAGCCCCTTCTTTTGGGCGAATGGGACAGGAGGCGATCTGATGGCCAGGCTTGCCGCAATAGAAACAGGATCTGGTGCGCTGACGGCGCTGACGCTCCTCGGGATTGACCGCAACTCTGCCCAGTTGCATGGGCTCTTCCTCGGACCCGCCCGTAGGCGCCCGAGATCCAGTGATGGAGTGTGAATGAACATTAGAGACGACGGAGGGCGAATGACGCCCGGAACTTCCTCCCCGCTCCCGGGCCCGGATGCGGAGACGATTATCGATGGCTATAGCGAGGCTGATGAGGCTATTAAGGGAGTTGGATTCCTCCCGAGTGGCAAGCTGGTCCTTGAGTTCCTCGCTGAGAGCTTGGCGGAAAGCCCCCTGGAGGGAGGCGTCATTCCATCCTGACTCCGCGGCGAGGGTACGAAACTGAATGGCCATTTCTGCGACACTGCGGTTGCCTTGGCGAACTTGAAGCAGACGCTGGGTAGCGTCACGTCCACAGGTCGGGTGTTCAAACACACGTCGCATCTCTGCCGTAAAGGCTGCGAAGTTGCTGCATAACGGAGCCTGGCTGTCCCAGATGGATGTAGCCCACTCCAGGGCGCTCCCTCCCAGGCTGCTCATAATGAACGCGATCTTGCTGGAGTCAGAGGCGAAGGAGGAGGGCTGCATCCGAAACACTATGTCACATTTAAGTAGAAATTCACGACATCTCCCCAACCCCCCGCGATATAACTCGGGGTGTTGTACACGGGGCTCACGGCTGGAAGTGGGAGCCGGTGCCTCCGGATGGGGTTCGGGAGAGGAAGGAGTAGGGTTGGCTGGAATCCGTAGTAGCGGTTGGTGGAGCGAAAGTTGGGATACTTGCTCCGTGATGCCCCTAACTACTTCCAGCACATCATCCAAACGGCGACCCTGTTGGTCGCTGATCGCAGTTTGGCAGGAGAAGGCGTGGCGAATCTGTTCCAGATCGGCTGGGTCCATATTGTTGGCCAGTTCGTTCTGTTACGATCCTGATACGGGACGAACCCAAGTGCAACGACCAGGAGACAGATTACAGAAAGTGGAACTTTATTAAGCGTTGGGGTGGTCCCAAAGCTGTACACGGGAGCAAAACAGGTTAGTTAGTTAACACAGGATAGCGTCCAACTGAGGACTGCTCCAAGCCGGAGCTGGACTTGAAGAAACACGGAACTGTTCCAAGCCGGAACTGGACTTGAACGGAGGTGTCTAAAACACCGGAACTGGACTGGAACTGGACTGGAACTGGACTGGAAACTGGATCGGAACTGGACTGGTAACTGGACCGGAAGGTCCACTCAGGAAACGGGAACGGCACGGAACTTGTTCCAAGCCGGAACTGGACTTGAACGGAGGTGTATAAAACACCGGAACTGGACTGGAACTGGACTGGGAACTGGACTGGAAACTGGACCGGGAGGTCCACTCAGGAAACGGGAACGGCACGGAACTTGTTCCAAGCCGGAACTGGACTTGAACGGAGGTGTATGAAACACCGGACCTGGACTGGAACTGGACTGGAAACTGGACCGGAAGGTCCACTCAGGAACACAGGGGACGGCACGGAACTTGTTCCAAGCCGGAACTGGACTTGAACGGAGGTGTCTAAAACACCGGAACTGGACTGGAACTGGACTGGAAGCTGGACCGGAAGGTCCACTCAGGAACACAGGGGACGGCACGGAACTTGTTCCAAGCCGGAACTGGACTTGAACGGAGGTGTCTAAAACACCGGAACTGGACTGGAACTGGACTGGAAACTGGACTGGAGCTGGACAGGAAACTGGATCGGAACTGGGCTGGAACAGGACTGGAAACTGGACCGGGTAGCTTGAGTAACCGGGCAGAAAGCAGAGGTTAAAGGCAGGGTGTTGTGACAGGACTGTAGCTGGTGAATGCACCGCCGAGTTGGAAGGTGCGGCGTAGCTCGGGCAATACTGGCGTAAGCCGGCTGGCATGCAGAGGTCCTGGTACCGCAACACGAGTACGGGAGGTACGTAACACGGGGAGGACAAACACAGCTGCGGGAAGACTGGAACTGCGGCGTCTGGAGGTTTTGAAGGGAAACAGGTAAATGCATGCAGCAGCGAAAGTTTAGCAGAGATAGCTACCAGTCAGGAAACCAGGCGAACAGGTATGAACCAGCAGGCTCACAAACACTGGACCAGAAACGGGATACGAAACAAACACGGTAGGTTAGTCAACGAACTGGCGCTGAATAGCAGCCAGCCAGGGGTTTAAATGGTGCAGGAAGTGAAGGAGAAAACGAGAAACAGGTGTGATGTTAAATCAGGAGTGATTGCCGAAGCACAGCAGTGAGGAATGTGAGTAACGAGAGGGGCGAGTGATAGGCGGAAGCTAAAGTGGAAAATGAAACCAAAAGTACCCGAGGGAGACGCCCAGTCCACAGCCAGGAGGGAAACACGGACAAGGGATCCAACATGACACGGAAGGAAACAAGGAAAACATGGAAAACGGACAGGACGGGAACGGAACGTTACAGATAAACTATCTAACATTTTATGCATAGTTGTATACTAAGGAAGAAAATTTGCTGATGAGGTCACCGGATAGCAGAGTGACACCGGATCCTGAAACATTTATCAGTGCACTGCCCACTTCACAACCTGGACAGGCCGCTGATGGCCTCATGACACAGGTTCTCATTCCACTGGGCATGGCCGCCTGCATGAGCTGTTTGTTGCCATTTCACATAAAAAAAATTGTATAGATAGGCTATGCTAATGATCCAGTGTACTCATTCTGGTTTCATTATGGATCAAGCTATTTTCTCTATTTTAGATCATTTGTTCATCGTATATAAAAAAAAGTCTAATTTGTTCTATTGTGACGGCTCGTGTGTGTATGTCCGTCCCGGGTTTTCCTTTTCCCTTTTTAGTTTCTTTGAACGCAAGGACGCTGGGAGCAAAGGGGATGGGCTATAAGAGCCAGAAGATCCAGCCTCCCGGAAGCGAACAGGGGATCGCTCATTTTGACATTTTGACTGTTGTAGCAGCATGGCTGCATTCTGAAAGCTTTGGGCTCTATTTGACCCTGTTAAAAATTAAATATCTTGTGATTTACCTTCAGCCGTTGTTGTTTGTGCCGATTATTTGAGCCGGATCGTCACAAGTGGGGGCTCGTCAAAAAAATAAATCTAATTGTTTTGTGGACTTTCATGTCCAAATTGGAGCCGCGCCCAAATCACAGGTGGGGGCTCGTTAAACAAGACAGGTTGGAGCCGCGCCCAAATCACAGGTGGGTGCTCGTTAAACAAAAATAATTGTTTGGTGGACTTTTATGTCCAAATTTGAAGTTTTCTGCCATTTGTTAAATTGTAACATAAGGTAAGAACTTGTTATTTTGTGTAAAAGGCTTGGCATTCTCCTGTATGTTAAATTGTAACTAAAAGGGGATTTGCTTATTTAAAGGCTTAAACACATTTTTGTAAAGATTTAGGCTTTGCTTGTCGTTGCAAGCCTAAACTTGAATTTTGCATTTGAACTCCGTTGATTACCAACGGCAGCTTAGATTTTGGTGGGGGGGGGGTGAGCATCCTTGCCTAAGCGATGCGAAGTAAAACTCAGTTGGAGTTTGACTTCGGTTAATAGGTTTGAGTGTTTCTCTCAGCTACCGTCCTTTGTTAGCATAGGCCTACCTTGTAGCCAGTGCTATATTTGATGTCTCCGCATTGCGGTGGTTTTGTTTCTGAAGAAATAAAATATTCTTTTGTATTGTTTGCAGTGCATCGCCTTATAGTGGGTTGTTGCTTTTCCGAGTGTTTAGTTGGCAGCGGTAAGAACCAGGCGATTGCAGACTATTGTTTATATTAGGTTGAAGGTTAGGTACCCACAAGAAGGGGGCCAGGGGGCGTTCCTACCGGCAAACGAATTCGCCTTCATGCTGGTTTCAGGGCTCACGCTTAGTTTACCTACCGCCGGGTACAGGGGAGCGTAAAGGGTGAAGTATAGGCCTAGGACTTGTTTGGTCTACAATCACCTGCTCCCACTTTCACGTTGTCGGCCAGGGGGTCGGAAAAGTGTGCGAGTGTTGGCTTTTCGGTGACGTACTGTGAGGTTAAATTATTCTTTTTGTGTGTAGCACTGAATGTATAGGCTTACGCGTAGCACGAAGAGTCTTGTACAGTTGCATTCAAACTCCCGAGTGAACGAATTCTTAACTAGGCCTTCTGAGTTTTTATTAAATAACTTTGTTAAAGAGGAATTGCTGTTACTAGCCGATTACTGGGGTGAGGCGAGTGAGGTAGTAGGTAAAAAGGTTGTTGAACTACGTTCCCTTGTGATTACATTTGCGGTAGAACGCGGTCTTTTGAAATCTGCTAAAATGACGGCCGAATTAAGCGAGATGGAGCTTAAATTGAGAATTGCTGAAATGGAAAACAGTCGGTTAGAGAAAATTGAACTAGCCAAGATTGCTTTTGAGGGGGAGAAATTGAGGCTTGAGTCTGCGTTGGCGGAGGAAAGGTTAAAACTCGAAGTCAACAGATTTAAGAGTGAAGAGTCGTACCGTGAGGAGCGTTTAAGCTTGGTTAGGGAGGGTAAGCTAGATGCTTCTCTGTTGTCGGATACCGGAGTTTCACCAGGGCCAGCTGGTCCAAGTTCGTTGGTTCAGAATTTAAGGTTGTTGCCTAAATTTTCAGAAAAGGACCCGGACACATTCTTTATATTATTTGAGCGTATTGCTGGAGCGCGTAATTGGCCTGAAGAGGAACAGGTTGTTATGTTGCAGTCTGTGTTAGTGGGAAAGGCTCAGGAAGCGTATGCCGCGCTGACCACTGAACAGGCATCATCTTATGATTCTGTTAAGAAAGCAATTTTGAAATCTTATGAATTGATTCCAGAGGCCTATAGATTAAAGGTTCGGAATCTAAAACGTGAGGACAAACAGTCACATGTTGAGTTTGTACGCAAAATGTTATTACAAATGACCAGGTGGTGTACTGCTGTTGGGGCAGACACATATGATTTGCTCTGGGATTTGTTTGCTTTAGAGCAGTTTAAAAATTCAATTTCTGATGCGGTAGCTGTGTATGTGACGGAGAGTAAGGCTCAGACAGCTGCTGAGGCTGCAGTATTAGCTGATGAATATGTATTGATTCATAAAGACCGACGAAGTAATGCGCAACACGATAGCTCTCGCCCTGCTAAAGCTAATGCTGGTCAGGCTGATAAGCCGGACCAACCTCAGTTTGTAGCAAAGAATGTTGCGGGGACGGATGGTATTACCGCCAGGGTTTGTCCCATATGCCGCCACAGGGGGCATTGGCATCGGGAGTGTCCGACCCCTAAAAACTCTAAGACTGCTCAAACGGCTTTGCCTACTAAGCCGGTGGGGTTGATCGCTGCTGGCCCGATTACTTCCCTTCACCAATCAAAAGTAAATGATCTGAGCCAAAGGGCAGTTCCTGCCACCGTGTGTAATAACGGTGTTGGTTTTTCTCCATTTGTGTCAGAGGGGTTTGTCGTTTGGACAGGGGCCTGAACAATCAGTAAAGATACTGCGGGATACTGGTTCCTCTCAGTCCTTGATTCTGTCTCACATTTTACCGTTCTCCTCCAAGTCTTACACGGGGCACAGTGCAATTATTCAAAGTGTTACTGGCCATCTCACTGTTCCCTTGCATTCTGTCACTCTATCAGAGTTAACGTCTGGAGTCGTGGATCTTGGGGTCTGCGAGACGTTCCCTATGCCAGAAGTGTCCCTAATCCTTGGGAACGATTTAGCCGGACGGCAAGTGTCTATACCCGTAAAGGTGATAGACAGTCCTATTGTGGGTAAGGATAATGACGAATTTGATCGTCAATTTCCTAACATGTTTCCCTCATGTGTTGTTACCCTGTTGATGGCCCAGTCGGATAAAAACAACGCTGAGAATAACCTCAGTAAAGAGGATATTTTGCTTGAAGATTCATTTCTAACTAAGCTAGATGAAGTTCCGTCCAGCTACAAACAGGCAACCTCCCTTGATGGTGCTAACCCTACCCCTGAACGGAAAATCGTTATGCAGGCCGAGGAGGGAGATGACATGGCTCTGATTGATGTTTCTGAGGATATGTTAATAAAGGAGCAATTAGCAAACGACACCCTCCGAAATGTTCGTGAAAGGGTGGTTGCCCAAAATTAGTGTGGTACTCAAACAGGTTATTTCTTGCGGAGTGGCGTGTTATGTAGGAGATGGGTTTCCCCAGTGGGAGATAAAATAAGCAAGCAAGTCATACAAGTTGTAGTTCCCTTTATTTTCAGAGAAAAGGTGTTACAGCTTTCTCATGGCGGGCTGACCGGTCATTCCGGAGTCAGGAGGACATACGACCGATTGCGGAAATTCTTTTGGCCTGGAATAAAAAAAAATGTTACCATGTTTATTAAAACATGCCATACCTGTCAAATTGCAGGCAAACCCAATCAAACAATTCCCGTAGCCCCACTGTATCCTATACCTGCCATTTCGAAACCATTCGAGTACTTAATTGTGGATTGCGTCGGACCTTTGCCGCGTTCGGCAGGAGGACGCAGCTATTTGTTGACAGTCATGTGTCAGTCCACCCGATATCCAGAGGCATACCTGCTACTTTCCATTAATGCCAAATCAATATTATGTCTGTGTTTGGTATTCCGAAAGTTATTCAGTCAGACCAAGGTTCGAACTTTACGTCCCGACAGTTCGACAAGGCTCTGAAGCAGCTTAAAATACGCCATGGTATTTCCAGCGCTTACCACCCGCAAAGTCAGGGAGCCCTTGAACGGTTCCACCAGACTTTAAAGTCTTTACTACACACTTACTGTGTTGAGTTGGATCGCGACTGGGAAGAAGGTCTTCCTTGGTTGCTATTGGCTATTTGCGAAGTCGCTCAAGAAAGCACAGGGTTTTCGCCCAATGAATTGGTATTCAGGCACGACGTTCGGGGTCCCGTGGCTGTGGTGGCTGAGAAGTGGGGAGGAGCTACCCCTCCCGAAAATGTAATTGACTATGTAGCCGGACTACGCGTTCGTCTATACCAGGCTTGTGCTGACGCCCAGCGGGGACTCAAAAGAGCACAGTCAAAAATGAAGTGATTATTTGATCGCAAAGCAAAGATCAGAGAGTTTGAGCCGGGTAGTCAAGTTTTGGCGTTGTTGCCAATAGACCATAACCCGTTACAGGCCAAATTCATGGGACCGTATGACGTTCATAAAAAATTGTCAGAAATGAATTATTTAATTCGTACACCAGATTGACGGAAGGAGATACAGTTATGCCATGTAAATCTCCTGAAACCATATCACAAATGTGTTTCTACCACTACTGTACCTGATTGTCCTGTGCCTGACAAAAAATCTGAGTCCACAGAAATTCCTGTGTCTCCGGTTTGCCACATGGTGGCGTCGACCTCCCACCCTGCTCCCGATGAATCTGTGACCAGGGGGGAAAATGGTGAAGGCGACGTCCAGGCACCTGGAGAGGAAGTGATGCAGGGCAGGTTGGAAAATTCTGCTTATTTAAAGGACTTGGCAACTCGATTTAGTTACCTCTCGTTGGAACAACGGGAGGATTTAATTAATTTAATTGAAACCTATCAGGGTTTATTTCCTGACACCCCAACGCGTACTCATTTAATTGCGCATGATATAGAGGTGGTCGACAGTACGCCCATTAAACAGCGATTTTATCGGATTCCAGTCCCGAAAAAGCAGTATGTTAATGCTGAAATTAATTACATGCTAAACAAGGGGATAGCCAAACCCACCATTTCAGACTGGTCATCGCCGCGTCTCTTAGTCGATAAATCTGACGGGTCTTATCGCTTTTGCACGGACTACCGTAAAGTCAACGCGGTCACCAAGTCAGACAACTTTCCGCTCCCTCGTATGGAGGATTGCGTGGACCAGGTGGGGTCCGCACTCTTTGTCACCAAGCTTGACTTATTAAAAGGGTTCTGGCAGGTGCCCCTTACCCCACGTGCACAGGAAATAGCAGCGTTTGTTACACCAGATGGTCTGTACACTTTCTTGGTCATGCCTTTCGGATTGAAGAATGCGCCTTCTACATTCCAAAGGTTGATGAATAAGGTCCTGGTGGGTCTGGATGGCTGTGCCGCCTATTTAGATGATGTGGTGGTTTGTAGCGATTCATGGAAACAGCATATGCAGCGGCTGGAGAAATTGTTCTCCCGCCTTTCATTTGCCGCCTTGACCGTTAACCTTGCTAAATGCGACTTCGCCAAGGCCACAGTGCAGTACCTTGGCAAGATTGTGGGCCAAGTCAAGCCCGTGGAGGCTAAGGTAACCGCCATTTTGCGGTTCCCAGTCCCGTTGGACCGTAAGGAACTCTTAAGGTTCTTAGGAGTAGTTGGTTACTACCGGTCGTTTTGTGAAAATTTCTCCACCATAGTAGCACCCTTAACAAACCTACTACGCAAAAACACCCCATTCGTATGGGATGAAGCCTGTGAAATGGCGTTTCAGGCCGTAAAAGCCCTGTTGTGCAGTGGGCCTGTCCTAGCGGCTCCAAGGTTCGATCGACCTTTCTCGATCCAAGTGGACGCCAGTGGAATTGGTGCTGGGGCGGTGCTGTTGCAACACAATGACATTGGCATTAAACACCCAATATGTTTCTTTTCTAGGAAATTCAACACCTACCAAAAAAACTATTCGGTCATCGAGCAGGAAGCGCTCGCATTGATCTGGGCACTGCAGTTTTTCGAGGTATATGTGGGTTCGGTGATAGGGCCGATCGTTGTCTATACTGACCACAATCCGCTAATTTACCTCAGGAGTATGCAAAACCCGAACCGGCGACTCATGCGCTGGGCGTTATTTCTCCAGGGCCATAATCTGGCAATAGAGCACATCAGAGGGTCCGCGAATGTTATAGCGGACGCACTTAGCAGGGCCCCAGTGTAGGCCTCTGTGTTTGTTTTGTGTACCTTCCCTCCTCACTAATTGGCGCACCATGGACCGGCTGACACTGGAAATGGGAGAGCAGGGCGGGTCACCCTGCAGAAAAAGTATCCTTAAGAGAAAAAAAAAAGCGTCATAATTTTACAGTATTCAATTTCCTTGCATTTTGTTATAATTGTTAATGAAAAGGAAAATGTATTATGTGTATATGTGGGAAAATATTTAAACGGACCCAAGGGGTCCTGTCTTAAGGGGGGGGGGGTGTGACGGCTTGTGTGTGTATGTCCGTCCCGGGTTTTCCTTTTCCCTTTTTAGTTTCTTTGAACGCAAGGACGCTGGGAGCAAAGGGGATGGGCTATAAGAGCCAGAAGATCCAGCCTCCCGGAATCGAACAGGGGATCGCTCATTTTGACATTTTGACTGTTGTAGCAGCATGGCTGCATTCTGAAAGCTTTGGGCTCTATTTGACCCTGTTAAAAATTAAATATCTTGTGATTTACCTTCAGCCGTTGTTGTTTGTGCCGATTATTTGAGCCGGATCGTCACACTATTCAATACTTTAAAACCTATCCAGGATTGTTACGGCTAGGGCTGATAGATAACAAGGGTAGTGGATCAGAAAGTTAATTTATTTATAATATTTTACAACATAGAAAAGTACTGCATGAGTCCTGTAAAGCAGCACCGGGCAGTGGTATTTACTGCAGCACCGAACACACATCTGGAGGGATGGCTCTCCACCACATTTTAAAACTGTAATGTGAGGCTGGAAAAAAGAGACACGAGAAATCGATACTCTACATCAGGAGTATGTTAAAATCAGCAATAATTGTTCATCACTGGTAGCAGTCAGTCTGAAAGTTTGACAATAGAGCCCTTTGTTTGACTACCAAAGACTATCTGGTAACACTTTACAATAAGGTTACATGAATTGGCATTAACTAATGTAGTTGTTAATATGAATGAAATTACAAACCATTAGTTAAGGACAGCACTCGTAGCCTACTGTTTGGTTTATTTTGCCAAAATATCTTTAGGAAACAACGTGTTAATGTAATTTTCTAACATAGCCTAACTTTACTTATTGCGCTAGGCATCTCCGGGGCAAGACCTCCAGCGCCTGGCATGCACTAGGTTCACCTAGTCTTGTTTTGATAAAAGTTTTTATTTGCTTTGTTATTCACTGTTTGTTATAATAGACGTTATGGATATTCCAAACACACCCGTATGTGTCTTGCAACAATGACAGCCAACATCTTATATATTCTGTGTCTTTTACTACCTGCTTTCCATTTGTACTGAAATGCACCCGCAAATACCTTCCCCAAACTTAACGTAGGGATGCCTAATTTTGCTATGTATATTCATATTCAGGTTAATCCACAAAAGTGAAAAATCCACGTAGCTTTCTATTTTAGCACACGCGATCCTCTTTATAGCTACCTTGTTAGTTGATCACCTCGGACGATTTTTTGCGGGTGGTAACCGTTTTACATGTGATTTCCTACATGCAAACCTTTAGTAAATCGACCCCTCTATGTGTAAAACCAATGGTAGGATTGTATATTTATTTTATATTTAGTAGCAGATATTGGTAATAAAATGATGTGGTATAATAACACAGTAATTTCACTTTCATTTACTAATATAAAGCTAGAACATAGAGTTTGTTGTTTCCACTCATAGTTTAGTTGCAGGGACAATTAACTCTATTTACTTTGGCCCTCCAGAGGCAATTTCCACCTAGTTTCTAGTAGTTTTATTTAAATGTCAACATCTCAAAAAATATTCCCTGCACATCTATAGTTGAAGAAGAAGCTGTATCATTCAGAAATTTGCAACAGAATACATTTATTTCACAATAGTCACATAGAGTATATACATAATAACCATAACATAAGTAGCCTAATGTATTTAAATATATATTTTTAAAAACGTATAAACGCGTGTGTGTTTTTACACAACAACAGCAATGTATTTCAAGTGTGAAAGGTGGTCGCTGTGGAAATGTCAACTGTACAGGACTTTGGCGAAATGTAACAAGTTAAACTCTTCAGGGTTAATCAGAAAACAGCTGTAGCTGAATATACTGGTAAGTACTTGGTTTCCTAAACATATTTATACGAGAGATTTTGGTGAATCTTCGGTCTTCTAAACCGAAAGTGCATCAGGTACTGTATATAGCTAGTACAGTAATTGTACAGTAATTGTTTCTATACGTAAACATGTGTGTATAAACGGTGCATTTTATGCATTTTACAGTCTGTTGCTGATCAGTCATAAGTACTTTGTATTTTATTGCCCTGCTGTGTAAATGGAGAAGCTGAGGTTTTAGCAAGAGGTTACCCTTTTAAACCATCCTGTGTCAAAATGTACGGGGTTTTCTTTAAGCTGTAGTTTATAATTTCAGACAAACATTAATACTGTAATTGAGACGTATACGTCTCAACCACTAGGGGCAAAGTTTATAGAGTAAATTACTCAGTTTAGCAATCTCACGGCGCCGGGCGGCATGGCCACTAGGGTATCTGCGCGAAGGTGTTAATGATGTGGATGGCAGAGTAGAGATCATCATGGGTCCACCAGAACCCGAATACCTGAGACCCGAGCAGGCACAGGTCCAAAAGTAGATAGGCTATTAGCCCTATCTACGGTGCTAGTCTAGTCGTCAATATCCCAATTATAGTAGCCTATTCATATTTCTCTGAAATTGTAAACAACTTGAAACCCTCAAAATTCCAATGCAGAATTGCTACAGACTCGCAGCTTGTGCATACAAAACCCGTTTACAACCATCTTGCCAGTCAAACAATAACATGCATAAAATGTACCGTTTCTACACACTACAAAAATGTTGTTCCGATATAGGAACAAGAATAGGCTAGCCTATGTGATGTTCTCACTCCCGTCCTCTTGTTTCCCGTGTTTTCCTTCTCCCCCTGTTTCATGTTCGTCTCACCCTAGTTCGTTTCCCCATGCTGCAGGTTGGGCGTGGTTTTTCCCTTTCGTGTCACTCTGTCTCACTACTCTTCCTCCGTCTATCCCATTCCTCCGTTTTGCATTTTGATTTTCCATTAATCACCCTCGCATACATTCGCATGCGGCGCTTAATTGATATCAATTAATGGTTGTATTTAGTCACCCGGTGTTCTCTGTCCTGTGCCAGTTCGTTAACTCTCTTTGTCTGAAACCTCTGGTCTTGTCTTGGGAATACCTAGTATCCAGTCTAGTCTTGCAATTTAAGTCTTGTCTTGTACCGGTGTTAATTCGCCTCTCTACTCTGTCTAGTTTCCGTCTAGCTCTCGCCTGGAACGGCGCTTCCTGCTGTTCGCTAATTCCCTGCCTCGCTGTGCTAACGTTGTCTGCTTGAGTCTGCCAACCTGCAGTTGTTTGCTACCCCTGCCTGTGTTGCTGTTTCGTGCCCATCCATCTGACGTGTGAGCATGCAGCCGGGGCTCCAGCTCCTCCACTCTACATTGGTATTTAATCGATGGTTAGGCTACATTATTGCTCATTTGCTATAGCCATTTGTCGGCGCATGTTGCCGCCGAAAAGGCTCTCTCACTCTCATTAGTGTCTGGTGAGATCGTCTGGTCGGATCTCTAGACCCGATTCGGAACGGGTCTGATTTCCCTCGGGTCCGATTCGGACCGGGTGTGGTTTTATTCGGTTCCAATTTGGACCGGGTCTCTGTATTTTGAAAATTAATTTTTGCGGGTCGGCTTCGGGTAAGACATCCACGGGTCCGTTTCAGAACGGGTCCAAAAAGTGAAGACCTCTATGGCAGAAGGTATGAATGTTTTTTTCCTATCTGTTGATGGAGCATTTAGGGTAGCGTAGAACCTGGGGACCCTGGGCCCCAGTTTGTGTACAAAATAAATACCTCCAGAAAAGTATAGATATATGGTGTTGAAAATGCAAATTTAGATTAATTTAAATTAAATATATTTACAAATAGAAGAACACATGCACACTGTGTATAGATCTTTTTATATACTACTGCAAGTTAGTTGCATTAGTAATAGTAATTTACCAAAGCAGTAAATGACACCAAGGTATTTTAAGGCTTACCTTTACCCTCTGTAATATTTATATTCACCTCCTGGCTGTGCTGCTGCTGCTGCTGTCCTGCCGCTGCCCCCACGTCCTGCCCGGACTCCGCTCCACTATCCTGCACTACTCCTGCCACTCCACTCTGCCCTGCTCAGCCTGCCTGGTTTTCCGTCTCCATCTCCAGCCCCTGGCCTCTCCTGTTCCCGCTGCTCCCCTGCTGATCGCATTACCCGCATTAGTTTTGTATGTTCTCCCTATGCTTCAGGAGATCTGGTCAAAGCATAATTTATTAAGAGCTACGCGCTCTGTCTGTCTGTCTGTCTTAAAGCCCAGTTCCGGCTTGGAAAAATAACTGCCTTTGCCTTTCTCCCCATGCTTCAGGAGTGATCTCTGCTCGAAGCAATAAAATAAATTGAGTATTGGCATTTCTGTGTTTGAGTCGTGCATTTGAGTCCAGTCCATATCCGGGGTCGTAACAGCCTATAGGCTATTATTAAAAAGTTGAAACTGTTACAAATAAACATTTGGTGTCTTTTCCTTTGCATACTGTATGTAGGCTAGGCTATGTACTTTCGGTATAATGTTAACATTTTTTTCTACAAATCTCTGATAAACAGATTAAGGAACCAAATATCCTACCTCCTAACAATTCTACAACTGGTTTCTGTTTAATGTTGAAGAGATTCTCTTATTCCATTTTGCCACTGCCCAGCAACGTTGATGTTTCCACAGCGCTACATTAAATACATTAGGCTACGTATATGTGATAATTCTGACATCTTAGCAGCAAGTGTTTTGATGTGGGTCAGAAATGGTCAGATGCATAGACTATAGAAAAATAAGGAGAAGCATGGTGGCATCACTGAAATAGCTCATAATAATAATAACACAAGTATACATACAGCCTTCTTTTGTAAACTTATATTACAATATCACTAGCCAAATATTTCTCTTTTGTCGCTGTGTGTAATTTACGATCTGTAGCCCATTTTTTCATCATTATTATTATTATTATATTACTACTATTATTGCCCATTTATTTATTTATCCAAAGCCTTGAAGAACACAAGTGTTATGTTGCACGTTAACTGTTAATCCATCGTTGGCGGAATAAAGTTCTAGGCTACTTTCTTGTTACTTTTTGTTAAAGTTATTGCCCTATATATAAGTATCTTAATGTTGTAATCAGACTAACATAATTGATTATCACCGTGTTGTGTTTATTAGTCTAATATAAGCTACAGATGTAGTTTTTAGGCATTTTTGTCGGTAATATAATATTACAGTGCATTCGTCTATTGTATTTTATAATGGTTTTCTTCCGTTCTTTCTCGGGCATGAAAAGCTGTATAGGCTACTGTATTTGGATGACTTGTGCAAACATAAGTTATGTTTCCTTGTGAAAACATCACTATATTTCCCTGCTAGGATTTCTGCTGATTTTGGACTTTAAAATAGGCTAGGCTTAGCCTAGGCTACTGTCAAACTTTATTGAATTGCAAGTGAGAAGCCATCGGTGTCGACTCGGCACACTGCAGGGTCCGGCAATTGAACGGTGAGTTGAGGATTGTATTACGAGGCCTTACAGCTAAAAACATAACACAAAATAATTATTTCTATAGCCTATTAATGAAATATGCATTAGAACGTAACAAATTACTTATTTTGGAATTGCATTGGTATTTAATCGATGGTTAGGCTACATTATTGCTCGTTTGCTATAGCCATTTGTCGGTGCATGTTGCCGCCGAAAAGTCTCTCTCACTCTCTCTCATTAGTGTCTGGTGAGATCGTCTGGTCGGATCTCTAGACCCGTTATGGTCCGATTCGGAACGGGTCTGATTTCCCTCGGGTCTGATTCGGACCGGGTGTGGTTTTATTCGGTTCCAATTTGGACGGGGTCTCTGTATTTTGAAAATTAATTTATGCGGGTCGGGTTCGGGTAAGACATCCACGGGTCCGTTTCAGAACGGGTCCAACTTTTTGGACCCGTGAAGACCTCTATGGCAGAAGGTATGAATGTTTTTTTCCTATCTGTTGATGGAGCATTTAGGGTAGCATAGAACCTGGGGGACCCTGGGCCCCAGTTTGTGTACAAAATAAATACCTCCAGAAAAGTATAGATATATGGTGTTGAAAATGCAAATTTAGATTAATTTAAATTAAATATCTTTACAAATAGAAGAACACATGCACACTGTGTACAGATCTTTTTATATACTACTGCAAGTTAGTAGTAATTTACCAAGGCAGTAAATGACACCAAGGTATTTTAAGGCTTACCTTTACCCTCTGTAATATTTATATATGAAATTGGTTTACAAATCAGTTCTAAAAGTGGCAAACTGAGCCACAAAAAGTAAAATGTCTGTGTCTGTGTGTTACAGAACAGCTATAATCTTAGGAGGTCATACACATACACAGCACTCTCAGTGGGAGAAGGGCAGCCTTCTCCTAGAACAGCATACTGAGGGGTGAAAAAACAACAACAAGGCACAGGAAACATGAGTCACCGCGTAATATTTGTCTGTGATTATGCCAGCCTACTGGAGTCAGATATAAAAGTGAACATTCATCTGTCTGAGTCACATTGTGAACTCTGTCCTGGTCCAGCACAATGAGATTATTGTAGAAGGGGTAAATGGTGTGGAAAATATTTGAGAGACATGAGCACTTGGAGAGCTTTTTTCACACAGAGTCAGTGTTCTGCTCAGTTTGGAAATATTGAGATTTTTTGAGAGGAGTGGGGAACAATGAGGAGATTTGGACTAGTAAACATGGGGTATTCAGGCTTTTGTGTTCTGCGCAGCTCTGCACATTCTCTTGTTAGAAGGCTTTGGTGGATCCCAAAATGATGTAATGTGGCGTTCTTCGAAGTCTGAACACAGCTATCATTTTCAAGTAGAGTTGAAGTACAGTTATATTTCGTATGTCATAATGCATTATGTGTGTTTTAAAGACAAATGAACACTTTTTTGTTATTTTCCATTGAGTAAATGTGAGTGTTACTTGCACAAATACAGTAGTGGCAGGCCTTTTTAGTCTGTTTTGTTTTCTTTTGATACATAAACATGTAATCCAATCCATTATAAACATGCATATGATTTATACACATAATTCTGATGATTGTATACAGTTGTTTTCCAGATGATATTGAACTATGTGATTGGTATGCATACTACATTTAAAAGAAAATTAAAGTGAAGCAACTTAGCCCTCCTTTTAAAAATATATTATCTATGTTTAGATGTGATACAGTGTAACACATTGAGCGATTCGGTCGCCCAGTTGCCGGAAGTCGATTCATTTTCTGTGGAACTGAGCGACGGTCAGCGACAAAAATCGGGCGATAAATGTTGCCCGCAGTTTAACTTTTTTCAGCCATCGCCCATAACAGCCAATCAGAGTTCCACGCTTCCTATTTATCCAACCGATATACCATTTTTGAATAATTGTTCCGCCCCACATCACTCATTGCAGCAATGGAAGATCAGCTAATAATTATGGTCCAAGCCTACCCTGTCCTGTTCAACCCTAAAAAAACATGTTTTATTGGGATGGCAGGTATGCCATCTGCCAAGTTACGGCTTGGCGGGGCATGCCCCATACCTATACAGGACAGAGAGTTTGGCACTTTTCAGGGTTTCCGAAAGAAGTAACCACAATGACCAAAGACTCTCAGCCCTTAAAAACATTACATTACATTACAGGCATTTAGCAGACGCTCTTATCCAGAGCGACTTACACAACTTTTTATCACGTTTTACATAGTATCCATTTCTACAGCTGGATATATACTGAAGCAATGCAGGTGAAGTACCTTGCTCAAGGGTACAACGGCAGTGTCCTACCTGGGAATCGAACGTGCAACCTTTTGGTTACAAGCCCAGTTCCTTAACCATTATACTACACTGCCGCCCTGAAAAAAAAAAAACATGAACTTCTGTATGCTCTGACCTCATGTAACCACACAGCATTCAGATACAACTTCACACATCCACACAATAAAACCCCAAACTTATTTTGCCGTTCTTCTCCTCCTTCTCCTTCTCCTCCTCCTCCTCTTCCTCTTCCTCCCCCCCATTTTTCCTGCCATACCCTCAAACAATAATTCTCCCCATTGGATAACAACATCGCATACCTGCTCTCCCAAGCTTATCGACCAATAAAAACGCTTCAACTGGTTAGAATTGCTGTCTCTCACATAGAGGATTGGGGGTTCGAGCCCAACAGGGTGCAAGTTTATTTTCGACAAAAACAATGTACAACTGTTATACTTTTCGTTTATTAGACTTATTTTCACATTAAACATATTTTTATTGCAAAGGCAGACGTTTCCAATATTAGCCTAATTGTTCAAAGTTTCACTTGTATTACAGCAAAATGGTGTGTAGCCTATATCACATGACTGTACCAACCGGCTTTGGTATAGTGGTAAGTGTCAATGCTTACCATGCGAGAGATCTGTGTTCGATCCCCGCCTGGTACTAAAGTGTCATTTCCTTTTGGACTAAAACAGTGTGCACATGTTCTGGTTTTTTCATACAATAATGTTTTTTATTGCAAAGGCAAAGACATGTTTACAATATTAACTGTTCACTTGTAGCCTGTTAGTTAAACATGGCCATTTGTCAAGCAAAGAAAAAAGTTTTAACGCAGAATATCATCTGGTTAACATCACGTTGTTGCAGTAATGTAAAGAAATTTCAATAAATAACTGCGCCATTGGCTACATGTTTTAATCTTGACAAAAGCCGACAAAAAAATGTGTCTGTGTGGAGCCTGCTGTGCTCTTGTGCCGCGGTCATGTCTAAGACTCACGGTGGAAACCGAACCTTCAACGCTTTCTTTATTATGTCTTCATTCATTTCTTCACTTCAGCTCTGTTCAGTTTATCATTTTCACACATAACACAATGTCACCATAAAATTAACTACTAGGAAAATTAAGAATTTACGATAATACATTAAGAATTGATGATTCTATAAGCTGCAATCCCTTAAGAGATAGGATTTATAAATCTCCAATTCCCCAAACATTTCTGTTTCATGGTTAGTCTCTTTAAAAAATTACAATAGCCTGGGAACATGGCTCTAGTCTACACTACTCTGCAGATAATAGCTTACTGCAAACACTTTTAATTATAATAATAATAATAAGAATAATCTCTGGTAGGCGACTTTCTTTGGATAGCATTGCTTTGGAATAGAGCTAGTTTATTTAGTGTGAGCTACAATAGGAAATATTGTTAGTTGTAACTTGGCCACATTTTGATATCAATACTTTTAAAGGCAGGCCTAGTTTTTGCAAGTTGACTTAGAGCTGAGCACATCTTTCCGGAAATGAAACTACGTACTGTACAGACCTTTTTTTTTTTTTTTTACCATCACCGACTATACCTGGAGAAGTGTGTGTTAGGAAAATTTGGAAAGTATTGTCATAATATACTTCAAGTAACAATCCCTTATGGAAAAAAAATATACTGCAGTATATTGTAAATATATCAAAATTATCTTCACAATATATTGAATATATACTGCAGTATATTACATTTCCATAAGGGATGCCATGGCGATTTTATATAAATCAACTACTATTATTCAGCAGTTTTGTCAGCTATTATTGTCAGAAAAAATGCAGGTTTTAGTCTGGAATACAATTGGGTGAATTGGTACAGTATAGTGTAAATACAGCTGGGTGATCCAGTACAATATCAACGATATACAATAGATGCATTTTAATAAGTCTGTGCTATTTATTTTGCACATTTCAGAAAAGGTGGATTGGCCACTGTCCCCGCCAGTAGAAAGCCCATAGGGTAAAGCTGGGACTGGTCTAATTCCAGCCTGCCTCCTGCGATCCACAATGGCAAGTGGCAATGCAATGTAAATGTCAGTGACAGCTAATTGCATTCAAATATCTAATGAAGCAATGGCCTGCATATAAAATCTCTCTCTCCATAACTGACTTTGAGCTCACATTATCAAAAAAATCTTCATCTTTCCCATATTGGTCTCATGTTCTTGTGAAAAATTTTGATTTCACAAAAAGTGTATAGGTATGTACTGTACATAAACATTTAGATATTCGCTGTTAGTAGACAATCCTTAACTAATTCAGTTACTCATGATGTAAAAATATTTATGGGTTCTATTTTGGCGTAACACCTATCAATGTCTATTTTATGGATAGCAACATGATTGCAACAGTGCTCAGAATCCAGTCAAATGTTTTAATATCAAGCATCATGTGGTTATGTGTATCGCAGATTGGGTTTTAGATAGCCTGTTTGATACAGCTGTAAACAGCCAAACAAAAAGCCTACCTAAGAGAGTAAACCTTGTCTACTTTAAACACAATATATTTTTCAGTATAAATCACTTGTCAATTCATTGTAAATGTTACCGGTACATACAGAAAGAGAAAAAGGGGGAAAAGAAAAATTAAAGATGATATTTTTTAAGCTGTTTCCCTAGGACCGGGTGAGACTGACAGGTATTTCATTTGAGTGACAGGTGTCCTTTGAAATGCCAGAGAATGGGAATCTGTTCGCACTGTTGAAATGCATATTCCTGCCTCTTATCATGACAGTGTGGATGGTCCAGATAGGTGCTGTTAACATTGCAAATGGGTCCAGGAATTATTCATATTGGCTGGGTTAAGTTTGATTATTCCAGTCACACAATGGCAAGTCACTTTAATGATTCCTTTCCACCTTGGCATTGGCAGCATCGTCTGCTGACTTCATCCGTTAGTGACGGGTGACACGGGTCTGGCCAAGTGTTAGAGCAAGACCATACGTCCCAGCCCCATTTTAATTTCTAATACATTAATCTAACTGCCACAGATTTCCCCATAAATTTTCCACTGGCCCTCTTGTTTATCAGGGAAGGCTGTCTCTGCTTTCATCTATTCAGGTGGCTTCATTCACTCTGAAAGTGGACTAAATGGGCTCGATCAGTCAATGACAACCACAGCACAATACAGCCCAGTAACGCACCCCTTTTACCCTTTCAGGTCTCTGATAGACAACTTTGACGCCTGGTCCCCCTGGGACTGCTCAGGAATGGAGCTGCCATGCAGGCACCCGAGGGACTTCCTTTACTTTATCCAGCCACAAAAGAATCACCACAGGTGAGCATATCAGCGATTCTCAGGAGCTACACCTTTTCACCCCCGCACATCCATGCAGCTTCAGGAGGGTCGGGGTGCGGTGGCGGGTGGGGGGCGGCATTGACGCTCTGAATCAGAAATGGATTAAGGTGGCTTAATGCTGTCGTACGAGAAGGCTGAGCACCTCACGTTTTTAAAAAATAAAGCCTTTGTTCTCTTTAGTTAATTAGCATTGTCTTAAGTTCATTATCCCAGCATACACGTTGTTTCTAATGAGGTGCCGTGGCTTGCACACTGCGTCGTCGGCTTTGCAGTGTCTGACCTTATCCGACCAACATTTCAGGTCATGCCTTAGGAACACGCAGAGGGATGTATAACATACAGCCCTTTTCACTGTTTCTTCTATTCATACTTCTTTTTTAATTATTAATGTGATCATTAAGAGGTGTCTGCACTTTGCTGATCCATATTCAAAATGCTAGACAGGATGTGATTAGAATATTATGAACAAATAACTATAATTTTTAAATAGCTGTTGACAGAATAACTGGTTACATAATTAGAGCCACGTGTTTTGGTTTGGTGCCTAACTTATATTTTCGGATAGTTTTGATTTAACCTATTTAGAAGCCGAACCATAAATAATAACTGAATTCAGTCTTTGTTTCTGGCTCAGGAAGTAAAGTGTATCTTTATTTTTGGAATAATGTTGTAATACAAACCCTCTATAGGCAATTAATCATCTGTGCCTATGATTAAGAGAAGCTGACAGGATTTTTAGTTCTAGGGCAATATTGTATGATCATACACGTATTGTGTGATTGTGTGAAGTAGGAGCACACCTTCATGGTGCAAGTTAAATGTGCTATCACTTATATGGATATTATGAGCATGAAACACCATAATGTAGGAGCATTGACTTTCATAATAATCGGAACCCCTGCCGTGGCAGACGAGTGCAACTGTGTTTCCTTCAAGAAAAATCACAGATAACACTAGCTATTTTCTATTAATATGGAAATAAATACAGGTATTCTGTGTCTGGAAAATTGAGTTAGCTCTTACAAATTGCAATTACAGGTATGTAAGAAAAAAAAGAGGGGGGGGGGTGATTGCTCTGCACCATGTATAAATTTTCAGAGGGAAAAAAAAGAAAAAAAAGGATCATGTTTAAATGGAAACAATACTAATAATTTCCCCTGCACACCCCCCTTGCCTTCTCTTTTCCTCTCCCATGACAGTGTGGCTTGGCACCCGTACTTGTTTGTCATGGTGGAGAGACTAGCAAGCACCTTGGCGCAGTAGCCACAGCAAATAAGCTGCAAAACATTGTACTCTTCAAGGGTGAACGCTTGGAAAGAGCTTCAAGCATCAGGAAAGCATCCAAAAAGTCAAGTCCCCTCATGAGGGGGATAGAGATAGACACTGTGGAGAGACTCTTTCCCCTCAGAGTATACCAGCTAGGTAAGGCGGGGCAACTGAAATACCAATGCTGGTATTATGGATCGGTTTGAGCTGAGGGCCCTGCATGAACTCGCTGTCCCTTCCTCTCTGTTGAGCAAAAAGATTGTGACTGGAGCTGATGCCAGACGACCTTCAATAAATAAACTCCAACTTCACAAAGCTTAATTTTAGACATACCGAGGCCAGTGTAATCTAAGCACTCTGATCTCCAGCCCAGTAACCCATTGACTACAAAGCTGGTGATTGTTTGGGAGTAATTATGCATTATATTAAAGAAAGAGAAGTGCCAAAACAGACAGGATTGATGTGTCCTTTCCTGAATTTACTGCTCGACAAGGGGACCACCAAATTCAGTAATTCAGTCAGGAAATGTGGTTCTGCAGCATGTTCTTAGCTCTGGCTTTCACAATAAAATTTAAACAAAACAATTTAGGTCAAGTGTTGTGTATGCAAGTTAAAATGTAAACAAAACAATGTAGGTCAAGTGTTGTGTATGTCAGTTTGCAAGCAACTGGTGCCATTGGTGACTGTAGATAAATGGAACAGTGGTGTATAACACATATGGCCTACTACAGCATATGCTGACACTGTCAGTATATTTTCGCATTTTTGAGTAAACTTCACAAATGCAATGGCTCCCTTTTTAATAGTAAAATGATTTTTGTGTTGAAATGGTCCACCCGACTGCTTTCTAATTACCTCAGTAGTTTTTACCACTGGTCAACCAAAACAGGTTCTGCCTCTCAAAACAGGTTCATTAATACTGAAGACAGTAGATTGTGACACAGAGGTTTTGAATGACCTTTTTTTAGTTTTGCCAGGGCAGAGTTAGATTGGTTTAGCCCCTTGTATAATGTACATGCCATACCACTGTGCACTCTGCTCCTGCTGAATGGCTGAAGCTAAGATGGGAGACCTCTTGGGAAAACTAAGCCGCTGCTAGAAGTGGTATTGGTTGGCCAGTAGGGGACAATCTGATGGGGACACTGTGCTGTAGGAGATGCTGTCTTTCGCATGAGACATTGGTAATTGTACATGAGGTCCTGACTCACTGGTAATTAAATGTCCCATGACCGTTATTGGTAAGAGTAGGGGTTTTCCCTCGTGTCCTGGCTAAATTCCAAAACTGGCTCTTACAATCTGCCACCTAATTACCCCTCAGGTTATTTGGCTAAAAAATGTTCTCTCCATCTCCAACTCAGCTGATGTGTGGTGAGCATTGGATGCCATTGTATCACCCAGTTGGGTACTACACAATGGTGGTTGAGGTGAGCTTCCCCCTTTGTAAAGTGCTTTGAGTGTGAGAAAGGTTCTACATAAATGCATGGCATTATTATTATTATATTTCAGAGCTCTGAATGGAATGAATAGACCAATTGCCAAAGAATTTGACTTAGATGATCACCAAAATTGACTGAATTATTTGACAGCCTTAAATTAAAGCTAGAAGATAAACTCACATCAGTGCACCATCATGTTGTTTTAAATGTATCCTATTAGAACATTGGCACTGAAGGAGAGAATCTCACTTTTTGCTTTTTTAAAGGAAAGAATAACTGTTTTGCATTGCCTTGCAACTCTTCACAGCTTGCTATGAAAGTTTATGATTTCCCTTTCCAAGATTTATGTGGCCTGCCTCACAAAATTAATATGATCTTCACTCATAACAACCACATCTAGCGCCATTACTACTTTGCAGTAGCTGTTTCCAGCCATAGCAAGTAATTGAGAGGCTCTTGTGTTAAGGCAAAACATGAATTCACTGCGTCAACCTGTACCCATAGAATATTTATGATGCTAAGTACATTTAATTAGGTGGTTTTGATGAAAAAGTGCTCTGAAAATGCACGCGCACACACACACACACACACACACACTTATTTATATACTGTGTATACTGTTGTATAGTATTCATCTCTCTGACTTTTTGTTAATGAAATCGTCATGGCACCTGAATTCCAAGGCACAGTGAACGGATTCCAAACTAGTATGCAAGTTTCCCTCTTGATGTGCCTGAATTTGTCACAGGGGGGATTGAGAGAGACGATACTTTCACTGAACCACAACAATAATCAGACGTCAGCACGAAAGTAGATTGGGGCACAATACAGTCACTGTTGCAGTGACGTACATAACATTTCTGGAAAATATTACTCAAGGCATGAAAAGCGCTTTTAATCTGCTCCTAAAGGCAACCTTATGTCATCTAGATAAAAGCATGTGGGTGGGGGGTGAACTGTCTTACATTTTATCTCAACAGAAGTACAACTTGACTATGAGGAATTACATTAATGATCATAACAGTTATTTGCTTCTAAATAGATATTTTCAAAATATATAGGCCTACTTAGAAGCTTGCTTCCATTCACACAACGTGTTATTTCTGTTGTGTTTTCAGATTTGAGGATTACATCAGTCATGGAGTTTGTTTAAAACTAAATTTTAAAATGTGTTAAATTTAATAAATCTGTCTAAGTCATACACCGATCCTCCTGTTTTTGCCTGCTGCATTTAAATATGAAAATATGTAATTTTTCAGTCTGAAATCAAAGGAATTCTTGACATTGTATTTCCCAAACAGCTGTTAAATGCGCTGCTTTTCCCCCCCCCAAATGTACTGTGGAAGTGATAGAGAAAGCTGACGTAACAATCATGTAAACGTCTCAGATCACAGCTAACCGATGGGCTATGTTGGGATAAAATGTCAAAAAAAAACAACTGTATAAAACAGAATATTCTTTTGTAGTGTCTGCTCTGGGGAATTCATAGAAGTGTATACTGATTCAGATACTTCTATTATTTGTTTGTGAAATCACCATGGTTCCTACCTGGTACCACAGTACCTGCTCCAATGAACTGACTTCATACTTCTATTAGAGCGCCCTCCTTTGGTGGGGGGAGTTATGAGAAACGGTTGCTAACTCTGTACTCCCAAAACCTGGAGTGTTCTGACTTAGTATTCAACTTATTGATGCAAAAAGGCATTTTTGGTTTTTATCCATGATTTAATTTATGTTCTCACTAGGTAGCCTATGGCATGCTATATTTGCTGAATAAAAATACCTGATTGAAACTGACTAATATCCAACACTAAAAAAGCAGAAATCTCCCCATGAACGGAGACATTGGGTGCGTCCCAATATTCTTCACTCCCCACCACCCTTCCTCCACTCCCCCACTACCACTCCTCTCCTACCCAGAAGTATGCAAAACTGTCTGAACGTTTCGAGTACAAGTATTTGCATGTACAGTATACAATGTACCTGACATTGCGTTGAGATATTAATTAATATGTGACCATAGGTAATTAAGATGTAATCAGCGACATTAGATTAAAACAGAAAGATCCGTTTCCGGGGCACGGAGTAGAGGAGGTGGTAGTGGAGGAAGGGAGGGTGCATTTTTTGACTATTGGGATGCACCCATTGTGTCAGGCTTGAGAAAAAATGGCTACAGAAGGGCGAGCCTCCATCTTGACATCTGTCAGCCTTGTGGAAATGGATGGGGAATTTGCCATATTTCTGTCAGCAAGGCTGTGTCTGGTGTAAGACTGTCAGACCAATGCAAATGGAAGATAATATCTGCGCTACGCTGAATGACATTACACCAAATGTAATGTAGTTAAAGGGATGGGTATTAGAAGTGGCTTGGAGACGGCGTGGGCTTGCTCGGGGGTTGACTGACACACAGATTAAGTGTGCTGACGGGGAGCACAATAAAGTCATCAGAAAAAGTGACATGTCCGTTAGAGATGGGGATGAATTGTCACTTTCTGTTAGAGCAGATACACTTTCCTGTCCCTAACGTCCCACGCACTGCTGTGGGGGGAAAAAGGGCTCAGAGCCACGTTGCATTTGACCGTATAACTAAAAGTTTGAAATTAAATATTTAGAATTAAAACTGTAATGGCAGGGGAGGTATGAGTGCTGCCAAAAAACTAAGAAATTACGATCTGGAGTGCATTCTGCCGTACGCTCATTGCTATTGTAACTCCACACTTCACCAAAGTAAATTTCTGAAGAGAACAAATACAGGTTCAAATTAGTGTGCCCTTAATCCAATAAAAATGTTGTAGTTTTCACGAGCATCATCGTATTTGACTGACTAAAAGCCAAATGGCTTTTATTTCAGTACTCTGGAGTCTGCTACAATTAAACAACACAATAGCTATTGCATGTGCTTATGATTTAAACTTGATTTTATTAACTGTACGCACCACGTTACAATTCAATTGGGAGATGTAAACACAACAATGTTTAATGGATAAAATAATAGTTATAGTTATAGTTAACATTATTATTAGTTATGTACATCATAAACAATACACCCTGTTTATCCCTCTGCTAACCTAACTAGAAAGTGATACATGGATCTGGAGAATGCATGCATATAACATAATAGTCAAAAACATTTTGGCATGTGCGTTGACAGATTTCTCCTCCTGGAACAGCTGGGGTTCTTCACAGTCTCTGGGTACACAGGGCTGCCAAAAGGTGGCAATGTTGCAGTACTGAATTCCAGATGAGAATATTTTTTCTCTGCTTGACCTTATGAAAATCCTGGGCCACGTCCGCATCTGTGGCTTCAGCACTTGCTTTTCAAAACTGCCTCTCTGAAGCCATTGCGCTGTAAACCATTCCATACATTAGGTATTACAGCAAACCCCTACTTCTAACACATGCTAACATGTATATTGAGTAATGAGAAACAGAACACCCACACAGGAATGGGACATGGTATATAGGAAAGCTTATTATAATGTTTGAATAACTATTAAATGCAAGTGGAATTACGTGTAACGGCTGCATTTTTTGCAAAGTCCAAATCTTAAACCTTATGTGTATGTTCAGTTTTCCTAACCTTTATACAGTATAGTCAAGCAAACAGTGGAAGTAAAATGCATTGATGATTTCTCTCGTTTTGATAAATTTGCCAACATTTTTTTATTTTTACAACATAGTTTCCAGTGACTAGATTTTCCCTAAAAGTTCTTGCACAGAACCACCTCCCTTTTTCTGTGGGTAATTACTGCCTGACGAAAGACACTGTGATACATTTTAGAGCACGGGAATGGACACTCAGCAGGCAAGCAATTCTGGAGCTATTATCACTGAAATCCCCCCTAAAAAGTGTCTCACTTAATGGATTATAATGCCATATCTATAAGTGAAAGGGTTAATGTTGAACAGACAAAACCGGGGATAAAGTAGCACTCTTGGCACAATTGCATCTGAACAAGATGCTTGCTGAGATAATAAAGAAAACTTTGAAACTAAAAAAAGTCACTTAATGTTATTAATTATGGACCATGCACCCAATTTCAAGATGTTAAAAATGACAATGCTCTAACATTAGATGCAGAATTTGTATGGCCTTACACATCCGTATAAAAAGGCATCATGTTCTGTTATTTTAAAATGGAGCAGTAGCAGTCAGTCTGTGACAGCCATTTTTGCTGTGCATTATTGTTTGTCACTGGACTTATCCTTGCACAACACTGTCAATGTTTTAAGCCCTTCTCTGATTCTTACAGGGGACTGTCTGCAGGGACTGAGTGTATCTCCCAGCTTGACCTCAATTATCCTCAGTCACTATAGGGGAAAAAACATAAGAACAGCACCAATTCAAGCAATGGTACAATGGTATCTGATTATAAATATTGTGTTGTTTAGAGGTAAAGTTATGTCCTTTTTGATCATTGAAATTGATCATTCTTGGTTGAATGCATGTCTTGTGTACATTTAAAATATGAAAAATAAAAAAATATTCTAGATAGGCAGCCGGTCAAAGATATAATCAAAGAAGAGAAAGTTATAATGATAGTTATAATCAAAGAAGAGAAAACATCCATCTATTACCTCAACCTGCTAAACTGGTTAAAGTGAAAAAATATCTCTACCATTTCTTCCAAACCCCATTCATCCCTTATTTGTTCTCTGTTGGCCTTTGTCATTGGGGAAGGGGGTGCGGGGGTGTCAACAACCTTGTTCTTATGGCCAGATGTGATCCTGACCATGAACTTCAAGCCCAAGTTTAAATGCATACAATATCAATTACAAAATACAGTATTTCTCAATGCTACTTTCTTACACTTTTACTGTCACTGTACCACACTGGGGCCTGAACTATTTAAATACATCCCTCTTTGTTTACTTGTCTGATGCCTTTTGTGGTCAGTGGTGCTCCATCAGAATTAGAATTTTAGTTTGTATATGTATTTACAGCCTTAGAGAGTGGCAGAATGTTCCAGACAGGACCCTCAGATTTGAACCTGGTGACCAGCATTGTTCTGAACTGCTTTGTTCCTTAAGGGCATGAATTACAGTCTACGATAGAATTGTGTTGTTTTACTGCATAAGGTCAATAAATATGAAGAACATAAGATCTGAGCACATGCTGAACCATGGTCAGGTAGCTGCCTTGCCTCAGGCCATGGCAAACGTTGTTTATTGGGCATTCTCTCACAGTGTAAGCCTATAGACTTAAATACAATTTATAAGGATCCAGTCATTGTTTTTCTTGCAAAAAAGAGAAATAAATATATTTAATTTCAAACATATAAAATTGTAAAGCCTGTTTATCAACATACTTTAAATTGAAATATAGTACACAGCTTCATATATAACTTGTATATACCTAAATAGCTTACAGTATATATTTTTGTATAGGCCTATTTAAATCTGAGGTTTATATCTGAAAATGACTGCGTGTCTCTTTATTCTCAGAAATATGATATTTCTTTTTGACTAATGATTCCCTTCTGTTTTTGGGAGTCACATGGTTCAGCTCAAGGTGGTGTAATGTTGAGCGGCACAGAATCCTCTTGAAGAAAGAATGAAGGAAAGATCAGGATTGTAATGCACGAAGGGAAAGGGAAGGAAATTAAGTGATTTACTGGGAAGCTCTGGGCTTCCACTCCTGAACTTAATCCTACTGTTACCGTACCTCTTCTCCCTCATGCCAGTCACAATTTCTAATTAGCTTTCCCTGCATCGGAAGAAGATGGATTAGATTTTAATATCTGGGTCCTAAAATTAGTTTATATTTTAGCAAGTTAGCACTTCTTAGCAGTTGATTTACTCTTGAAGCTTTAAAGTCTGTGTGCCTGCAATCAATCATGAGCTGGTCACCGTCTTTAAAAAAAAAGAAGGTTTCAGTGTCCTTAGCTAGATTCAAATGGGGGCTTTTGTACTAGCCTGGTTTCAGATACATCTCAACATTTTCTTTAAGATGCCTGCCAAAGTGGGCCAAGCAGAAATGGGGAGTACATGCTCCCATAAATTATGAAGTGCAATTATTTGGGGTGCTTGCAAGATGAACTACAAAACTGGGAGAAAGGTTATTAGACACATTATTAGCCAAGCACATTGTGTGGGTCAGTACTGTACATTCGGCACTTGTCCCCCCGATTGCTGTCCATATAGAGTAGTTTGTTATATGTTCAGAGAATTTATGCAATGATGACTGGGGACACCTAATTAAAACATGCACTCTTTTTATAATATTTTCTGTTCTCTGTACACAAACTGGGATACTGAACATTTGTTTTGTCATATAGTCAAGAAGTCATACTCGTTATCTGATTAGCAGGATCCTAAGAGGCTTTCACAGACTTATCCATCATAGAATCGGTGCTCTGGAAGAGGCAGGGCCAGCCTGACACTATGATATACAGCACACTTGAGGTCCGTAAACCTCATATGCAGAGCATGCTAGCTTTATTTTGCCAACAGAAAAACACGGTAAGCCCGATTATGTGACCCCTGGTAATTGAGATGGAGACTAAAATCAGAATTTGTGATTCATAAATTTATGCCATTTTAGATTTTCTGAAATTTATTAATAGATTTGTTACAGGGTCCCCCCAAGTCCTTTAAAAATATTGAGCTCCTGGTGTTCCAGCTTTCACCTGATCTCAGCGCTCTCAAGTTTTGAAAATCCCAATGCATGAGATATTGCAAATTGCTGGTGATCAGGACTCAGGACCAGTCAGGACTTCCGACTAATTGTCAACCTGGGGCGGTCATGGAAGACATTGTTGATGGAGGAGGTGAGATGAACTGTCAACTGGGGAGGGCAGAAATAGGACATTTTCATTTACATTGGCTTTAAAATTAGCCTGTAGGCTACTAAACTTACTGTCTAACATGCTGCAAACCAGCACGATAGCTGTCATTGAGATGCGTGAGATTTATGACCTTGCTGTGTAAGAGTAACAGTGGCCCTTAACGTGTGAGTCTCATGCCTGATGTGTGAGATTTGAGAGCTCTGTGTGTGCTTGTTTTGTGTACATGCAGACAAAACGGATAAGCGCGCAACATGAAATTGGCTCGTCAAGTAGCGTTGCTGCTGCTGTATTCGGTGGCTTGAGATACCTTCATCTATTTTGCGTGTTTTTTTTGTATTAAGGATACATTTATGAAAGTCACATCAATCCTGCTGTTTCCCAGGTGAATATTACAATTTAAGTGTGATTTTCCAAAAGCTCACTCTGCCCACTTTTACCAATTTTGAGAAAATCAACACTTTTTTTTTTTTTTTAGTTTATTTTAAATTTGTGGAGTTTTTTTGCATTTAAAATTCTTAGACTCTAGAATAATAGACTAATAATATAATAATAATAGACTAGAATAATAATAGTGTACAAGTAAAACTGCAAATAGCTAACCATTTATCAGAGAAAATATACCCACCTTGAAAAATATGGTTTATCAAGTGAGGTTTTGAAAAACACTCAATTATGTGCTGGTTTAGTGAATCGGTAGACACCCCTTAAAAACACTCAGTTATGTGCTGGTTTAGTGAATCGGTAGACACCCCTGAAAACCGAACTGAATGTTACACACCTTGTCATACACCTGCATTTTCAGCACACATTTATTTCCTGCTCGTAAAAATGCGGAACCCTGCACTAATACATTCTCTGAAACAGGATGACTTTGAAAACTTCACTGGTTTCATATAATCACTGTTGTTAAGTAAACATCCTTTCCATCAATATGAATCATGATGTCTTTTAGCAGATAGCTTTTATGTGACATCGCATTGCCATACATTAGGTTTTGCTGAAATCATGGCACTGTTCTGTTGGGTTCAGCATTTTGTACTCTTGTGAATTCAGCATTCTGTTTTGCTAAAGCACACAATAAAGTTTTTCTGCTAAAGTTTTTTACTGAAAAGGACAGTGAACATTGGACTAACGTCTGTCACTTTAATTTACAAATAAGGACATTGAAAAGTCTTTTGACCATTGCATTATAATTACTGCAGAAAAGAGAATTATAAATAGCATTAGAAATACCTGTTTACATACAGGTATACTTATTTCATTGTTGCCCCAATGAGTGCTTGGAAATGTTCATCTAAGCTATGTAACTAATGGATAATACTACATATCATGACTACTCATGTTATTTTGGGCTGCTCTTTTCTTCACTAGAGAAATTATGATGTGGATGCATTTCCCTCTATTTATTATTATTGCCCTTTAGTTAGCCAGGAAGCCACTTGGAACAAAACAAAAATTCAAGGAGACCTAGGCAACATAGCAACAAGAAAATACAATATACGTATACCCATAAAGGTTTCATATTGTAACAAACCCACAATAATAACAGTAATACGCAGAAATGTTAAGAAAGGCAATTTAGCATAATTACAGATGAATGGCGTGCAGTATCCATGCTCATCCCTGCAGGTGTGACACTTAGTTTTGGACATTCAGCACACCCCTCAGAGGAAGATGAATAGCAGAGGTCCATTTCATATGCAGGCCATGGCCCCTGGGTCGGGGTGGAGGTGGGCCCGTTCCACCCCATATTCCTGCTCCATTAATCACCCACCGCCCACCGTAGCTTACCAGCAAACCCCCTCTCCAACTTTGCCAGGACAACCCCTCAGATTACCCAGAACCTGTGAAATGTCATCTCAAATCTGAGTCTTGATGCAGATAATAATTTCAATAATATTTCTCCATTCGTGGCCCTGATGCCAGGGGAATAGAGCCTTTCTGCAGGTTTCCCTTAAGACTGCATTTGGTGGGAAAACTTGACTCTGAGCCAGATGGCTTAGCTGTGCTTTCAGCATATGTTCAACAAGCCTGCCTGCCTTACAGCTTTATTCATTCAAAACTGGGGGGGGGGGGGTGTACAAACCCATCCCTCTTAAATGTCCAGGACATGTGTGGCTACTCAAATGAACAGGGACACATTCTCCTGATTGCAAAGGCAACATCTCATCTGCCTTCATTTGCGTTTGAATTCAAATCTATTATCCAAGGAAACCAAGCTGATGTCCCTACAGTTCCAACATCAAGATACCTTTCCCAACTGTGTTTATTTATATTCTATTTCTGTTCTTCAAAATCACAACAAATAGAATGCATTTTTTTGTTTCAATGTTGATGGCCCAAGATGGGGTAAATGGGCTATTCTTGTGAGTGCAATGTTCTTGTGTTAATATATCTGTATGGTTGGAATTTTCAGAATGTTTCTTGGTTATTGACATTGACTTGGCAAAAATGTTATTCTGTGATCCACTCTGGCATAATCACATGTCAGGTGAATCAAGGAAATTAAGAGTATTAAAATGTTCCTGTACTTTCACTGTACAACCTGAACCTGTCAGAATGTTGAATTCTATCAGTCCCATCAGTTTGAAAATTGAAACAGGCTGTCAGGCTGCCTTTAAAGTGTGCTTAGCATTATTTCATGAGAAAATAATGTTTTGGCCCTGTTTTTTCAAAATCAGCCATCAGTATGCTGATATATTATGTCATATTATATTTTGCTTATATTATTTTGTTATATTTTAAAACATTTTTGTGAATCTAACCTCTATTTTCCCAGAACGCACCATTGAAATTTGCAAGAGGCACTAAGAAAATGTTTTGCAAGTGGCACTAAGTACAAAAATGACAAAGTGAAAATATGTTTAGAAATTTTTGCGAATGTATTATCTCTCATGTACATAAGTATTCATACCCTTTGCTTTAATGTATTTTTAAAGTATCATATTTCATATTTGGTCGCATATCCTTTGCATGCTGTTACTTCCTGAAGTCATATCATTTGAATGGATCTCTATGGGAATTGGGGGGTGAGACTAGATTCAGCTGTAAATTACGCTGGTACAGTATGGAACACATGACTGGCGAAATGGCTGTAAGCCATCAAGGGTCTAAGGTATCAAACTAGCCCCAAACCATCACTCTACGGCCAGATATGCAGTAGATGTGGATGGATCACTTTAAGGGTTTCTTCTCCTGTCTTTTTTCCCCATAGAGTTCTATAGGAAAATGAGTCAGGAGAAATAACCCTTCCAGTGATCCATCCACATCTACTCCATATCTGGCAACAGTGATGGTTTGGGGCTCGTTCGATAGCTCAGACCAAATATGAAATATGATACTTTAAGGGTTTGAATACTTATGCACATGAGATTTCAGTTTTTGATTTTTAATACATTTGCAAAAATTTCTTAAAACATGTTTTCACTTTGTCATTATGGGTTATTGAGTGTAGATTGATGGGCAAAAATGTTATCCATTTAAAATTAAATCTACAACACAATAAAGTGTGCAAAAAGTGAAGGGTTATGTATACTTTCGAGCACCACTGTATATACAGT
The DNA here is from genome assembly GCA_029718625.1 of Synaphobranchus kaupii. Classification (NCBI taxonomy): domain Eukaryota; kingdom Metazoa; phylum Chordata; class Actinopteri; order Anguilliformes; family Synaphobranchidae; genus Synaphobranchus; species Synaphobranchus kaupii. The sequence goes on along the minus strand of CM056383.1, from coordinate 49,004,592 downwards.
GCCCTCCATTATTATTGGCACCCCTGGTAAAGATGAGTAAAAAGGGTTGTAAAAACTTCACCGTTTGGTGAATTAGCTTAATCTCACACTGAAAAAAATAAGAAAAATCCAACCTTTAATTGTAATAAATTTATTATGAGAAAAAAAATCCCTCATCAAGAAATAATTATTTTTAACAAAACCACGTGTGCCACAATTATTTGTACCCCTGCATTTATATATAGAATAAAGTACTCATTTTTAATATTTGGTCGCATATCCTTTGCATTCCATGACTTCCTGATGTCTGTGATCCAACAACATCAAAAGATTCTTGATATCTTATTTTCTGGTATTCTTACAAGCGATACTATAACGTCTTTGCATTTGAATGCAGATAATTGGGGGGTGGGACTAGATTTAGCTGTAAATCACACTGGAACAGTATGGTTGGCTAAATGGCTCTAAGGCATCAAGGGTCTGACGTATCAAACAAGCCTTAAACCATCACTCTGCTGCCAGAAATATAGTAGATATGGATGGCATACGCGGCTTTGATTGCAATCTACGGGTACCCGATCAACCGGCAGGGGTTGCTAGATAGCAATGTACACAGAACCCTTCCTGACGGAACCCTACCCTCCCATTACCTGGGCAGAATCGGCAATTGCGTGGTGCCCTATGGAGCTACCAGCCACACCTGAAAATGGCAGGGTCTGGATTCGATTTGGGGCTGTGAGGCACATCCATTTTTATATTATTTAACCTTTATTTAACCAAGGATACTCCATTGAGCTCAAAATCTCTCTTACAGGGGGGACATACATAAAGTTTCCCAACAAGACAGTTGACAATGAAGTTACAAACATCATATACGGAATGAGAGTACAAAGACACATCCATGCACCAGAGTGTGGTGCCCTAGCCAAACTAGCCATTCAATTGAGTTTTAAACTGCAAAGTAAACCACATTTTCAGGGAACAAACCCATTAAAGAGTGAGGAAAACACCACGTGGAAAAGCAAGAACCTTGCTGATTGTGCAGAGCAGCTGTTTGATGCCAGTGAGACACAGCTACATTGGAGAGAGAAATTTATGTATAGCCTCAGAGTTCCACTGAATGTCTCTGCTGCATACAATCCTGGGAGTTCTTATCCTGGTGACTTATGTTGCTATGGGGGCGTGGGGGGTGGGGGTTTGGGGGGCTGTGAGGTCATGAAGAAAATGTCAACAGAAATAGTAAGTCTAAGAGAGAAGGCTTGCCTAATTAGCACCCATTTAGATTTTATGATCTAGAGATCTGCTCTTCCTGACAGCGAGTGCTATGGTTACATATTGTTCTAGCCTGAGGGAACTATAGGAAAATCCAGATTTATAGTAACTATCCTACCGGCATATTTCATTTACCATTATGGGATTCCATCTCACAATGATGCCACATTATTTATTACAGATTAAACTGTAGAACATGGATGGTTGAACAAGGTTCTGGCATTATCATTTACGTTATTAACTTGTTCATTATCTCACTTACTCCATTCAAAAAGGTAGCAGCAAATCTGAGGTACTGCTGAAGACAAAAAACTATGGACACAGCTCAGATTCTGTTAGCTTTTATATGCCATTGTCACAATACTATCAATATGTTTGATTTGTTGTAAGATTTTGCTTTTCATAACACTGAGAAGGCTAGCAATAAGGGTCATTCACATCTCTGCTTTTTTCAGAGGTCCTCGGAGAGACTAGGTTCTTTGTAAAGTAAATTATATCGCAAACACTTTCAGGTAGAGAAGGAAGCGGGGCTTATTTTAGGTGAAAGATGTTCCTTTTAGCCTACACATAGCTATACGCATTGTGTCTACTCCAAATAGCACCACATTAATTATAGAACAGAACAGGTGTAGTTAACTTTCCCTTAAGGCAAAGGTAAAATGTAAATGGTAAGTTAGAATTCCCTTTATAAGAATAAGATTTCATAGGATTTCACTGAAGCGTTTTTGTTATGGCTGAGTACTGTACTGGACCCAAACACAAAACTTGGAGACAGACTCAATGAAAACTCCACGAGGGAGTGTATTTATTAGGCAAGGTAGGTACCTACCAGGTAGGTAGCAAGCAAGAAAACAGGGAAAACTAAAGGTGACAGGCTGGATACGGGGTTGGTGAACTAAAGCGGGGCAGGTGAGGAGACAGGGCTGGAGCGGGCAAAACAGAAGGCAGGCTGGAATGAGGAAACAAAACAAACAGGTTATGGCAAGCAGAGAAACAAACAGACTAGCTGGGAGAACTGAAAAACAACATACAGTGCATCCGGAAAGTATTCACAGCGCTTCACATTTTGTTCTGTTACAGCCTTATTCCAAAATTGATTCAATTCATTTTTTCCCTCAAAATTCTACACACAACACCCCATAATGACAATGTGAAAAAAGTTTTTTTGAGATTTTTGCAAATTTATTAAAAATAAAAAAATAAAGAATCACATGTACATAAGTATTCACAGCCTTTGCCATGAAGCTCATAATTGAGCTCAGGTGCATCCTGTTTCCACTGATCATCCTTGAGATGTTACTACAGCTTAATTGGAGTCCACCTGTGGTAAATTCAGTTGATTGGACATGATTTGGAAAGGCACACACCTGTCTATATAAGGTCCCACAGTTGACAGTGCATGTCAGAGCACAAACCAAGCATGAAGTCAAAGGAATTGTCTGTAGACCTCCGAGACAGGATTGTCTCGAGGCACAAATCTGGGGAAGGGTACAGAAAAATTTCTGCTGCTTTGAAGGTCCCAATGAGCACAGTGGCCTCCATCATCCGTAAATGGAAGAAGTTCGGAACCACCAGGACTCTTCCTAGAGCTGGCCGGCCATCTAAACTGAGTGATCGGGGGAGAAGGGCCTTAGTCAGGGAGGTGACCAAGAACCCGATGGTCACTCTGTCAGAGCTCCAGCGTTCCTCTGTGGAGAGAGGAGAACCTTCCAGAAGGACAACCATCTCTGCAGCAATCCACCAATCAGGCCTGTATGGTAGAGTGGCCAGACGGAAGCCACTCCTTAGTAAAAGGCACATGGCAGCCCGCCTGGAGTTTGCCAAAAGGCACCTGAAGGACTCTCAGACCATGAGAAACAAAATTCTCTGGTCTGATGAGACAAAGATTGAACTCTTTGGCGTGAATGCCAGGCGTCATGTTTGGAGGAAACCAGGCACCGCTCATCACCTGGCCAATACCATCCCTACAGTGAAGCATGGTGGTGGCAGCATAATGCTGTGGGGATGTTTTTCAGTGGCAGGAACTGGGAGACTAGTCAGGATAGAGGGAAGGATGAATGCAGCAATGTACAGAGACATCCTGGATGAAAACCTGCTCCAGAGTGCTCTTGACCTCAGACTGGGGCGACGGTTCATCTTTCAGCAGGACAACGACCCTAAGCACACAGCCAAGATATCAAAGGAGTGGCTTCAGGACAACTCTGTGAATGTCCTTGAGTGGCCCAGCCAGAGCCCAGATTGAACATCTCTGGAGAGATCTGAAAATGGCTGTGCACCGACGCTTCCCATCCAACCTGATGGAGCTTGAGAGGTGCTGCAAAGAGGAATGGGCGAAACTGCCCAAAGATGGGTGTGCCAAGCTTGTGGCATCATATTCAAACAGACTTGAGGCTGTAATTGCTGCCAAAGGTGCATCAACAAAGTATTGAGCAAAGGCTGTGAATACTTATGTACATGTGATTTTTTTTTGGATTTTTTAAAAATAAATTTGCAAAAATCTCAAACGTTTTTCACATTGTCATTATGGGGTGTTGTGTGTAGAATTTTGAGGGAAAAAATGAATTGAATCAATTTTGGAATAAGGCTGTAACAGAACAAAATGTGGAAAAAGTGAAGCGCTGTGAATACTTTCCGGATGCACTGTAAAACATAAGGAATGGGAAAACGAAGGAAACAAATGGGAGGTGGACTGGAGGGAAACGGCAGGTTACAGTTTTATTACACATGTTTAGTAAGATCACAGAGCTCAGCTCTAAAAAGTATTTTATCTCAATGACAATTTTTAATTTAGGAATATAAAAAGTTTTAAGCATCATTATTTGCCAAAATTAAAAATCTGCCCTTTTCCTCTCAAAACCACTGAAGACATTCTGCAGTTTTATATTACATTACATTATAGTCATTTGGCGACGCTCTTATCCAGAGCGACGTACATAGTGCATTTTCAAACTAGGAACAAGTGCGTTAAAACGACCCTAAAAGGTAAATACAAATTTGAGTACCAGGCATAGTCATGATTTATTTATTTTTTTATTTTTTTGGGGGGGGTGGGGGGTAACCACACAATATTGATGATTGTGTATGATGTGTATGAGTAAATGTTTATTTACCATACCATTGGATGTTGGTATTTACCCTATTTACACACCCACATTACTTTTCTATAAAGGCAGTGAGAGTGGCATTAAAATAGTTTTGTTTGGTGGTATTGAAATGCACTCCATACTATGAGGAGAGCACATGAGGGAATAGTCCAGCCCAGGAGTCCCATTACCCTGTATAGAAGCGTCATCCACTTTAATTACATTCATGCTTTTCATTGTCACTTGCATGTCTCAACTGTATTTCCTGAAGGGCTCATTTCTTTCAAAAAGATAAAAATGTCTCAGTGATTCCAAACTTTTGAATGCTAGTGTCTATATATTAGCGCTGTCACCGTTAATGCGTTAACTCATGATTTCTAAGGATTAACACGTAAACATTTTTTACGCAATTACTGCAGAATTGGGGGGTGGGACTAGATTAAGCTGTAAATTACACAGAAATAGTATGGAACCCATGGTTGGCTAAATGGCTGTAAGTCATCAAGGGTCTGAGGTATCAAATATTTTAATAATTTTGAGTGCAACTATACAGTATACACAAATCATACTCAAGGTCCTTGAGGCAGCAAGGGTGCGTCCCAATATTCTTCACTCCCCACCTCTTTTCCTCTACTCGTCTCCTACAAGGAAGTATGCAAAATAGCCTGTATGTTTCAAGTACAAGTTTTTGCATGTACAGTATACAATGTACCTGACATTGCGGTTTGTGTCGAGACATTAATTAATATGTAATGAAGATATAATCAGCAGCATTAGATTAAAACACAAAGATTCGTTTCCGGGGCACGGAGGGGAGGAGGTGGTAGTGGAGGAAAGGAGGATGCATTTTTTGAGTATTGGGACAGACCCCAGTTCTTCTGCTTTTCATTCTTCCCCTCTAATTTGAGGGGACACCAAGTGATTGATATCTGGCCAATCAGTGATATTAAAGCTGCAGTATGTAACTTTTGTTTTGAAAAATGTCAGGGAACAGTCATGCTTCGTTGGTAGCAATCATAGAAAGAACTGTTCTGAGAGAAATCCAGCACCATAGACCATGTTTATATCCTCAAATTCTGCATTCTAAAACCAGCCATTCGCTCCAAATTTTGTTTTCAAAACAAGTTTTCAAAACAGTGGCTTAACCATGACCACATCGCGGACCAATCAACTGTGAGATTGACCTTGCCAGTAGCTAGCAAGTTCACCAGCTAGACATTTCACAGCGACCCGTTACACTGTTGCTATTTCATGGAAAGAAAAATAAAAGGGAATTGGATAAAGCTCGCTCGAAAGTAAAGAGTAAACATAGGTGCTAATTTCAGAAGGTGGTGTGTCTCTTTCTCTGTGGGCAGGGCCAAGGATGTTGTGACAACAAATGTAGGGGAAAACTGCATACTCTAGCTTTAATAAATTAATTAACCATCAGCAGAAAAAAACCCCCAGCAGTACCATTGGTCTTGAAAGGCAAATTTCAGGACTAGGCTAGTTGAGGGAAAAGGGGTTGTTTTGAACTTAAATGTCCTTAACTTTGGAAGTAAAATTAAATTTTATTTATTTATTCCAAAATTACAACACTCATTTTTGATAGGCTATGTCTACTTTCCAAAAGATAATAAGACGTAGCATAATAATAATAATGGTCTCTGGTTGACAACAGAAAAATGATAAATGTCTTACATTCACAAACACAGAAACATACAATTTAAGCTGAATGTATTACAGATAAATTGAAAACTATAGACCAAGAAAAGAAGGTAGAAGGGATGGTTCTAGTTGTATCACAAAAGAGTTGGCTTCAGTAAGGGAAAAATTAAAATTGTGCAAGCAGCACAGGGAGCTGCCAATATTAAAGTTTTGGTTGTCTTTATCAATGTCATTGGTTACTGTTAATTATATGCTCGCCAGATGTACTGCTAATAGGATACTCTGGGGGTTTCTTAGGTTAGGATCCACTACCTCCCCCTGCTCTCCCAATTCATGTTTGATGGCTACAGTCAGATAGTAAATTATCTATAAATTGCTATTGCCTGGATTGTACTATAACATTTATGTGCTTGTTTATTATTATTATTATTTTTTTTTTTTTCTGAAATTGTTAATAGGTTGGTTAGGAAATCCAACCTATTTCTTTTTCTGAATGCAAATATTTTAAAATACAGAGATTTTCAGATTATACAATACAACTAGGGATGCACCGTTTGTTTAAAAACAACCAAAGGTCAGCTCTGATTATGTCCAGTCAATCAAAAGGGAAAAAGTCTATTGTTTATTTGCAATCCAAGACTTGGTTTTGCCTGGCAGATTCAATTGAACAATTGAAGTGTTACTGATTGATCCTGGTCCAAATCTTGACATATTACAGCAGTCAGCACAAAACAGCATAAACCAAAAGGATCTGGCTCAAAAGTTGGGAACTGCACGTCCAGTCTGTCATTGGCCAGAAACTTCAACCAGCTGACGTATTCCTCCTGGTGACGAAATTGAAACCTGTACAGCTACGCCCTGAGGTTTTGGAGTTAGGGCAGGCTACGCCCCAGCTATAAAAGCGAATCTTAGCAGTTGATCTCACCGTTTTCTATATAGTTCGGTGGTTGATCTGCGTGGATGGAGAGGAGATAGGAGAGAGAGCGAGCGAGCAATATATATAGCTAGCTTACAGTTTAGCTTTTTTAAATATTCTAGTAAGTTATAGTAACCTATTTTCAACATATTTTTTTATAGTTAGCTTGATAGTCCCTTGTTTTTTGATAGTTCGTTTTTCAGTCTAGCTTAGCAAGTAGGTAGTTTATTTAAAAAAATAAATATATAAAAAAGGCCAAAAATTAAAGAATATTTTATTTGCATTTATTAACAGAATATTTTAATTTACTTTTAAGATCTCTGTGGGCCTGAATTTTAAGTGTTTTAAGTTGTGTGACCCTTAAGGCTTTGCCTTTGCTGTTATACAGAATAGTAAAGAACAGCTGTTGTAGTAAATTCTGTGTAGGACATGGTCATTATTCTAAATCAACGTGTTGTTACGACCCCAGAAGAGGACTGAACCCAAATGCACGACAAGGAGACAGAAATGCAAAAAACTCAATATTTATTTTATGCTCAGGGCAGTCCTGAGCATGGGGAGAAGGGCAAAGGCAGTAGAAGTTCCAAGCCGGAACTGGACTCAACCGGCACCACAGTATGCTCCAAGCCGGAGCTGGACTTTGCAGGTCACACCAGAATTGTTCCAAGCCGGAACTGGACTTGACGGACAGGACGGACTTGACAGACAGGACAGAGAGTGGGAGCGCTAAGCATCCAATAAATTAAGCTTCGAACTAAACTCCTGAAGCGTAGGGAGAACAATAAATACAGACAGTCCAGTTATGAATATGCGGGAGCAGTGGGAGCAGGGAAAGCCAGGGGTGGTGATGGAGACAGGTAACCGGGTTGTTTGGAGCAGGGGATGATCGGGAGCGGTAGAGCAGGACAGTGCAGCGGAGCCCAGGCAGGACGCAGGCGTGGCAACAGGGCAGCGGCAGTAGCAGCAGGGCGGCAGCAGCGACAGCAGAGGCAGGAGCGACAGCACATCAACAGCACCGCAGCATTGGCTGTGAGCGGGGACCGCCGCAGGGTGGAATAGCAGAAGCTCAAGCTGTATGCACACACGTCAGGTGGAAGGCAGGGAAACCGCAACACAGGCAGGGATTCACGGACAACTGCAGGCTGGCAGACTTTAAGCAGACAGAGTTGGTTAGCGAGACAGAACAATGAACAGCGGGTAATGCCGTTCCAGACTGAACAGACTAGGACTTCACAGATTAGCAGGGTGAATTAACACCGTCACAGAACTAAACAGTTTGACAAGGCAACTAGACAGAGAACCAGACAGGACCAGAGGTTTCAGACTACAAGCGTTAACGAACTGGCACAGGACAGAAAACACCGGGTGACTAAATGCAAGCATTAATTGGAATCAATTAGGAAACGTGTGCGAATGTATGCGAGAGTGATTGAACAGAGCGGAGAGTGAGGAATGCATGCGAAACGGGGGAATGGGATAGGCTGAGACAGGAGTAGTGAAACAGAGTGATACAAACGGGAAAACACGCCCAACCTGCAGCACGGGGGGAAACACGGATAATGGAGAGACAAACACGAAACGGGGAGAGGGAAAACACGGAGAAACAATAGGATGGGAGTGGAATGTTACACGTGTATCGCGATACATATCGTATCGTGGCCTCTATATCATGATACATATTGTATCGTGAGGTTGTAGGCAATACCCAGCCCTACTGTAGTGCAATCGTTAAATTTATTTCTGATGTAGGCTACCGATGTTCATTGAAGATAGAACATTTGGCAGCATTTTGCAGATGGTGGAATACTATTTTATGTTCATGTTATCGTACATAATATAGGCTATGGCGTATATACTTGCATGACAAATGCTCATTCCAATTTACTGTGCGCTGATATGTGGTAGATTAAGGTAAAAATTTCCTTGGAGTCATTATGAATAGGAACATAAAAAAATTAATTAATAAATAAACTGCAGAAAAATGCAATCCCAGGATAAAAGTATACATACTGTAGAGTACAGAGAAAAGTGGTGTTTTATTGAGGTACAAAAGTGAATGATTAGGCAAAATATTTAGGTGTATATGCTTTATAATGGACAAAACAGATTTTATTAATTTTATGACATGTTTTGCATAGGAGGTTTGAACCCATAGATATCTACCCCACTATACTGATGAAAATATAGTAATTCCCACTTGAAAATTATGCAAAAGTGAGTTTTATGAGCCAAAACTGTTGATTTGTAGTTAAATATATCATTATTTTATTTATTTAGAGCAGTGCACAATTTAGCCATTTGGATAGATTTGGAGACACTAATGGACAACAGGGTACACTGCTATATTTTGCATCATATATCTTTAGTAGTTCTGCATATCATCCTCAGATTTAGCAAAACTTGTCGACAGGGAATTTATGATCCAGGAAATGTATATATATATTACCGATTTCACTTATGTAGCTCTCAGTATTTTGTTGCAAACTAAAGAAAAACCTTTTGTTTCTTTGCATTTGTGGCACTTTATTTTTACTTAGATTTGTTTATTTTCATAATTTAAATTTGTATTGTAAATGATACACCTGTCTTGTTTCATTTAAGCCATTTACCAAGTTTATGTGATGCTCACACCTGGGGCCCTATCTTACACCCCGCGCAAAGCGGCGCTAACCCAAACGCAAGTGTCTTTGCTATCTTACACCCGGCGGTAGGCTCATTATAACGCCTAACGCTCACGCCGTTTAACTAGCATGTACTCTTGCGCCGTTTGGGCGTGTTGGTCTTAAGATGAGGAGTGGCCAGGATTCTTTTTGGCGTATTGCTATCTTGAGCCAGCAGAAAGCGCTTGCGCTAGAACCACCATTAACCTGGTCTAAAGTCATGTCGCAGTTGTATACATGTTATTTTAATGGCGCATATAAGTGCGTCTACAAAGGCGTGTGCACAATGCGCGTACCCTCCTGTCTGTTACACACAGGGGCGCGCACAAGCATGATTAAAATATCAAGATTACAATGTGAAATAGTATTATTGTGTAGCCTATATCAAAAAATACATAATAATAAAAGGGTCCATAGCCTACCTTTCCCTCAGCGAAGGGGAATGCCATTCACATTAAATTGCTTTCAGCCCACTCCATCAACATCCAGGCGATGTGCGATGGTACGGGACAATGGCTATCCATTAAAAAGCAGCTGATAACACCTATATCAAGCCTAATGCGCAAATTGTCATTTACACCTAATGCGTGAATTGTCATTCAATGGAAAACTTGCGCACGGCAATAGACGGATATTTAAGTTCTGAAAACGCGCTTCAGATGTCATTACAATACAGCTCTGTTTATCTATGAATACAGCCTGTAAGTAAATAGAATGGTTTGTGACTGAAAAACGTTCAAAACTTTGTCCAGTGAATATTGCATTTATTGTTTTTCAAATAGCCTAGGCTACAGCGGAATCGCTGTGCATAAGGTTTTTTTCGATAGCCTATGGTTAAAAAACGGAGATGTCACCATGTTAACTAAATTGTAACCTTAGCTATTCTTCGTCCTTCATATTTTTTTAATTACAGTGACCAGGTTTCTATATTTCTATATTTCTCTCACCGTTTAAAACCCAGCTGATTTCACTCGTTATTCCATAACTGAACAAAACAATTTTAAAGAGAACTAAGCGTCTAATTAGAAACTAAAACAAATTTGCAGCACATTACACAATTAATTCACAATTAATTTTAATGCCATTCTCTGCACGTGCGCTGCATGTTCTCTGTTTCCCCTGCTGTAAGTCGCACGTTTCACGGTCTTCCTGGGAAAGTGGATTGTTTTAAAGGATTACACTACGAGTAAAACAGGTTGGTGACATTTCCATAAACAGGACATTATTAAACAAGGGGAAATATGCGTGAACATATGGGTTGCGAACCTGACAGCTTTATTGTAGGCTATTTAGTGTCATCATTAAGGCAAAATAACGGTATTGACACTTGTTTGATGTTTGACACTTTCATTGCATAATCAAACGAAATTCGCTGAACAAGCAGGCTAATTTGGCGTTTTCTAAGGTGAGACTGAAGCCATTGATAGCTTATTCTCAGCTGTTGCAGGTCCTTTTAACAAAATTTAACCGCATATATTTTGTAAAATAACAGCCCTGTCTGGAATTACCGGGAACTCATAGCCTAATGGTTAGTCCGAATAATATTGATCATACTCCATTTAGCCTATTCCTTGATCACACTAAACACGCACGAGCATGTCTCTTTCGCCATCAAGCAATCCGCCAAGGTGGAAAAGCAGGCTTTTAAAGGGAATGGGATATGACATTTTGATTGGTTTATTGCATGTCACGCCCAAGACACACCTATAATTAATGAAGCGACTAGGTTCAGCCCAGTTGCACCTTCCGCTGTGCTTAGCGCCAAAAAAACACGCCGTTAAAATAGCAAAAGTGGACTTGGACACGCCCAAAATGGACTTTACGCCATGTGCTTAGACTAAGCGCCAAGATCGCCAAGATAGGGCCCCTGGAGTTATAAAGCCTTAAACAGAGCGCCCCCTAAATAGGTGAAATTTGCCATCCGCGCCAAGGGGTTAAGTGGATGCCAAGGCCGCTGGCAGGATGGCCAAGCCGACCATTGATACAGGCACCACGTTGATGTAATAAAATCTTGAAAATGTGCAGGGGGACGCCCAAGTCGCCGCCTCACAGATACCATGAAGTGGTACACCTTTCAGTGCTGCCCATGATGTAACCACACTCCTAGTTGACCTACACTGGACATACCAGGTAAAGGACTAGCACTAGCCTCATAGGCCGCAGCTATCGCCTTCACTACCCAGCAGGAAAGGCTCTGAGCCAAAACGCTTTTCTCTTAGACTTGCCGTAGCAGACAAAGCGTTGCCCTGTACGTCTGATGGAAGTGGTAGCTTCAACATAGTAGTGCAGCGCACGCACTGGACATACCAAGTGTGCATCCCCCAGGTCCTTGCCTGGTGGGGGGCGAACACAGGGAGCTCAATTAACTGGTTAATATGAAAAGCCGAAACAATTTTGGGCAGAAAAGATGGGTTGGGCTGCAGTGTGACTCCAGAGTCATCTAACCACCTAAGACACTCTGCATTAATGGAGAGAGTGCAGAGCTCACCAACACGCCTAGCGAACGCCATTGCTAGTAGAAATGCCGTCTTGAAAGAAAGCCATTTAAGGCTGGTCATATCGAGAGGCTCATTGAGCTGACCTGTAAGCGCTCGCAAAACCAAAGGGAGATCCCAGGAGGGAGCCACCAGGGACCTCGCAGGTCTCAGCCGCCGGACACCCCTCAGAAACCGGCTGACAAGGTGATGGCTCCCTGCTGGCCTGTTGTCCACCCACACATGCCTGCTAGATATGGCAGCAAAATGGCTGCCCTGCCGCAATCAAGCATGGACTGTAAGAAATCCAGTACATCGGAAATGGAGCAATGCATAGGGTTCACGCATTGTTGTGAGCACCATGTGCACCAACTGCCACATATACCCATAGGCCCTCCTCATGGAGGGGGCTCTAGAATTAAGAAGCGTCCGCAGGACTGGGGAACCACACCCAGTTAAAGAAGGGTTGGGCTCCTCAGTGGCCAAACCCAGAGCTTCAACCTGCTTAGCTGAGAGAGCAGCAAGTCTGTCCGGATAGGGAGTTCCCAGGGCGATCCACAAAGAAGGCCGAGGAGCATCAGAAACCACAGTTCCATCGGCCACCTGGGGGCCACCAGAAGAAGCTTGTGGTGGCCCATGCTGACCCTATGCAAGGATGCCTTGACCAGACGTAATGGCAGAAAAGCGGTAGGCCGGCTGCCATTCGTGCGCTAATGCGTCTACCCCCAGGGGGCTCGAACGAGCTACTGGCTATGTGGCGGCGCGTCAATGATGCCCTCATGCTCCTTGAATCGAGCAGCAGTATGATATAATTGATGGACTGGCTCGGCACTAGTTGGCTCTTGCCATAATTGAAATTGATACCCAGACTGGAGATGTGTTCCAACGTCTTAGCTCCTCAGTGGTGGAATGAACTTCCCATTCCCCTACGTTCTACTAGAACCCTGCCTGCATTCCGTCAAGGCCTGAAGACACACCTCTTCAGACTCCACCTTGACTGATATTCTAACCTAGGACCTCATGGTACTAGTTCCCTGTGTTTTCCTGTCTGTTTGTTATAGTTTATAATAGTATTTAGAATAGAAGTTTAGTATAGCTGATTTACCCACAGCTTACTGTGAACTACAGTCAACGTTCATTACTAGGGATAGCTGCTACATTATGGGAAGGATGTGCTTTGTCTTGTCTGTTCTGTAGTGATCTTGATTACGTCTCTGTATGCACTTATTGTACGTCGCTTTGGATAAAAGCGTCTGCTAAATGAATGTAATGTAATGTAATGGATGTTGATAATGGATAGTTTTGCAACCGGTTAGCCGACATCATTAATTAACGGTTAGAAATGCTGAAAAGTTCTACAGTTATGACCCACGTAATACCCAACCCAAAACCCCCAAATTAAAAATGCATACATAGCCTACACAGAATGGACGTTTCTCAAAATGGTATTTATTGCTTTCAAAATGTAACATTCAACATAACAAATAATAAGTTGTAATATACATTGTATAGCCTACAAATAGCAGCCTACGTTGTAGCTCTAATTATTTTTAAATGGACATCAGCACATACTAGCCTATGCTATAGCCGGATCTCTTGAGGGGGAAAAAAAATCAAATTAGGCTATGACGTGAACTAGGCTAAACTAAATCAAATTTAGTCTACTTATTAGCTAGCCTACACATTTTTGTTCAGGAAGATTAACATGTTGACATGTTCTGGTGTTAATCTGTGCGTATGCTAGTCTGTTTATGGTAAGGTTTGCCGCCGAGAACACCCGCTCCTGGGGCACGGATGTCCCCGGCACACGCAGATAGCGTCTGGCTAAAGCTGGGGACACATTACATGACTTTTCCAATCGTAAGTGACAATGACAATAATGAGTAGCTACCACACATTTAACAAATGTGATATGCAGATTTTCAGTGTCGCACACACATAACGACGGCTGTTTTTCAGGAGCACAAATCTAAAATACAGAGAATTTACACAGATGGATGCAGTTCTCTCGCATGAACTTGATTTCTCGTGGTTCTCGTACATTCACGAGATGGCCTGGCCGATGGCCGTCTTTTTTCCCCCAATATTTTGAAACCAAAACAAACACGGAGCCCATATAGCTTGCAACTTTGTCAGTATTGTTGTGGTAACTTGCAGAGTTGACATTATACAGACAGACACGCTCCTAATCTGCAGTATTCCAAAAAACATATTTATTCGGCTCAGCCATCCGCACATTGGATTTGATGTTTACTTCCGTATTTTTCCACCTCTGCCTTCCTCTGTCGCAAACTCACTTTTAACTGGCTATTGAAAATTCCTGTAGCGATTTTAGTCTTTGGCCAGTGCAAACCACAGGATTATGCAAAGACTAATCCCGATAAAATCAAGCGTGTCTGATAAAATCGTGGCTGGGATCGTAGAAGACAAGACTACAGTATTTCACTCCCACACACATAGCGATTACAGTTGCGACTTTACAGCGCAACTAGCCTGTATTAGCCTGGACTACCACAGACTCTGCCTGACCTCAAATCGTTGCCAAATCGGGCTAAAAAATAGTGTAATGTGTCCCCAGCTTTAAGGTAGCCAGTCTGGGGAATCGGAATCTGTTGGGACGCATGTGTGCCTGTATTCTAAAGGATGCAACATGTTGCTCGTGCTGCTACTGTATTTGAGCACCCTTTTTCACAATTTACACTGAACTTTGTCATCCCCCTTCTTTGTAAAATTATTCCAAACTGAGCTACGGTTTGTGCGTTTCATTTTGATGTGGATACTGACTATAACGTTAGCAACAGTAGAGCAGCTCTCTCACTCAATCGCTCGCCACCCATTCTGATCTGCTAGCAACCTACTGGGGAAATAGGACAACCGGTTGACAACCCCCCCCCCCCAGTATGTTTAAAATAATGACATCTCTACCATTATTTAACCCATAACATCAACGACAAAACGCTGATTTTTTTATTATTATTATGCAAATTAACCGATAAGCCATTAAGCATATTCGGATATTTTTATTTTTACGGCTAACCGGCTAACCGTTGACATCCCTAGTCTGGGCAGTGTGTGAGAGGTACATATCAGTCAATCATCCAGGTACTCCATGCCTGCAAAACTACAGTTATTTGTCTGATTCAAGTTGATTTAATATATTCCTGCATTTAGCTTTTCACATAATAGTGACTGTGTACAAATGCATTAAGGTGCTCATTTTAAAACAGGTAAACAGACACCCACATGACTGACCCCACACACTTACAACCCAGTGCAGGAGAGAGATACAGTACATAGATACCACAATTTAACTAGCTTCCACACACAACAAAAATGGCGATGGCAAAGTTTTTGAAATATTGTAGCGATTATTGTATTGGGTGACTTTTTGAAATATTGTAGCAATTATTGTATTGGGTGACATAGCATCACTAGCACTTCCTTAGTCCAAAAACATGATGTGCTCACATCCTTATGTCAATCAAAAGCATTATGTGTGTACAGCATTGCCTGTGTATCCTGCAATTGGCTACTTTTTGATCAGACTACCTTGATTAGATGGTGTTATCCAATGTGGAGAATTATTTTATTCCTTGTGGGCATGGAGGTTTTTTGATCATGAAATGATGAAAAATAAGCCTAAATAACCCAGGTTTGGGGCTTTATTGTGTGGGTGTGTGCAGTTGTATCTGAATTATGTGTGTTTACATGAGGTCAGAAGGTACAGAAATTCATATTCTTAAGGAAACCCTGGAAAGTGGCAAATTTCTTGGTGCTGTATAGGTATGGGGCATGTCCCACCAAGCATACCTGCCATCCCAATCTGTGTTATAAGTCACATGAGGTTAGATTTATCTCCTGTTAGGACTCAATGAGGACTAAATAACGGTTAGCTATGTCCTAATCTGTACAACCATATAATTGAAAGCGAGTGTACTTTCTTTTTTTCACATCTATGTTTAAGACTGCAGGTAAATATTGCTTTTGTTATAGTAGCAATATTTTATTTCATTTGCATTCATCCATTTGCTTTCAAATTCAGTTCCATTTCCTTCATATGAGGGTCAATGACAAATAAGGTTCAAAATGAAAAAAAGAAAATACTTACCAAAATGGATTTTAAATACATTCTTAATTCCACAAGAATGTATCCTGTGTATTTATATTTGTTTCATAGCTTTTAAGGTGATATAAATACATTTTTAAAGATTTCAGATTTTACCACCCAGAAATGTCAGGTGGTGCGACCATATATGAATTTTGAATAATACACTTTTAATGTATTTACCACTACTGAAAACCTGCAAATATGAATCATTGTAGTGTGTAAAATACACATCACACGGTAAATTCCACTTTAATTTCTTTATGTATGGCAGTTTTATTACATTTATAGAAACGGCCACTTCTTTTTGTTTTCAAACACCTTATTTTACATAGAGAGAAAGAAAACAAAAATTCTAACAGTAAAAATTATTTGTATACATTATTTATAGATTTCCAGTTATATTTTTGATTTAATTTTGCAGACTGCAATGGGAATGGATACATTTAAATGTAAATTTGCTGGTCACACCACCTGACCATGACCAGTCGTGCCACCTGACATTGTGCTCAATAATGATTGATATTCACTAAATAAAAAGAAGGATATGGAAATGCATTTTACTCTGGTTTCATTTGGCTTTTATTTGAAACCTGAGCATTTTATACTGGAACTTAATCATACAATTACATTTAATTCAGGCCAGCAACAGTGGTAATGTCAATAAGATAACATTTGATCAATGCTTAAAAAATATAACTGAAATATAATAATTATTATTAATATAATAATAATAATATAACTGAAGTCTCAAGGAACACATTTCAATAATGAGGACTACATTTCATTCAGGTCAGCATTCAAAACAATACTGCACATTCAACATTTAAAACAATACTGCCACAATGTTAATGTCAACAAGACAACATTTGATCAATGCTTTAAAAATAAAACTGAAACATGAAGTCTCAAGGAACACATTTCAATAATGAAATGCAACTGGATAATTTTTTTAACTATCTCTATGCCGTGCTGTTTTTTCCTTGCTTGATAATGGCATTTACAAAAATGAATGAAAAAATAACTTAAAAGGTACAATACAGTACAATATGCAACTTGGTTATATATTCCTATGTTCTTGAAGAGTAGGACTTTTTCACCTTTAACAAACTTAATATCATACAGAAAGATGTATATATTTAAGAAAATGTATTTAATATCTTCAATGTTCGGACAGTCACACCACCTGACATTTTGGGACTTTAGAACACCAAAACTCGAAAAATAAATAGAATTTCCATAAAATGAGAAGGGTTTCTCATAAAGGATATATTACAGTGCAATTTGATATATAACATGTTTTTTTTAAAATTGTTTTTAGGAAAGTAATGAATTCGGACACAAAAAAATCACGTCATGTCATTGACCCATGAATAGCTTCTTATAATACAGATAAAACCTAGAATAAAAATTTAACATTTCTTGAAAAAGATTCATTAAAATATCCTGTAAATAAATGCCCATCAAGCCCATTTCCAACTGCCTTTACAGCTTTAAATTTGGATATACTGTACAATACCACAGGTAGAAGTATTAAATGGAAGCCAGAGCAATTAGGGCACAGGGAACTCTTCTAAACCTCTAAATTGAAATTGTGTGGTACTTACTTGAGTTACAGTTTATGATATGTAAAGACATCTTTGGCACACTGAGGTAAACCTGCAGGGTGTGGAATGAGAGTGTATGATGGAGAGGGTGAGTCTGGAACACAGACACAAGCAGGAAGTGCATTCCCCCACAAGCCACACTTTTTGCCATTCTTTTGTGAAGACTGACACACTCCTCTGGCAAAATTACACCCATGCCTTCTGTCACAGCCTCCAGCCCAGGGCCCTACAGCCAGCCGTTCAGGCAATGCTCTGCCAGTTGAAGTATTTAATTGGCCATCTGGGGAAATTCTGATTTTGCTGCTGGATATTAATCAGTAAATTAACCCCAACCATAATGTGCCTTTCCCATTGGATGCCAGGTGGTTGCAGGTGGAGCAGACAGCTGAATGGGTAGTGACTCGGTTGGGGAAAGCTTGCTTGTGCCGACTCATGATTGAATATTTCCTCCATCTCTCCAACCAGTCCCCTTGTGGTTTTGCACTGGTTGCACTCAATTTGTTTGACAAATACAACAAGATTTCTCTCAACATTTTGTAGATATGACCTGGCCAAAGATGGTGTTGGCAACCTCTGAAAACTGGGATTTGAATATTCTGTAATTACATGTTGTTATGGCCCAGCTTTTTTCCTTGTAATCCAAGTCAGGACAATGCAGGAACTCGACAAGACCACAAACCCTTTACTAGAAGTTTATTGTCACGCAGGCAAGCGGGAAGAACAGCACAAGTTTGCGGTACAGCAACCATCAACGCACTGGTCGCCTAATCAGGCTTTAAATACTCTCTTGGTCTTGACTTTATGCACATGTCCATATAATCTGTGGGCATATCTCTTTCTAGAATGGCATATGCTTTGTTCATCAACAACACAAGCTATTAGTCATGCCCGATACCTTATGGCACCTAGATGTCCGATCAGGGAGGGTCCAATCTTGGCCTTTGCCCTCCTGCTGTTAGGTGTTGGTGGGGGAAGGACCCAAACGCAGGCAGGAGTTTGCAAAAACCGAAGTTTAATAAAGGGCAAGGCAGCAATCCGTGGTAAACAGGCAGGGTCAAAAACCGGGGAGACAGGGCAACGGTACAAAGCACAGTCCAAAGAGTGGTCAAAGAACAGGCAGGGGTCAAACCGGGAAGGCACAGCAAAGGTACAAAAGCAGGATCCAAAACCAGTGGTCGCGAGAACACAGGCAGGGGTCAAAACCGGGGAGGCGTAAGAGGAACAAAAAGAGAACAAAACAGGACTAAATACAAAACAAAACAACAACAGGCAAAGAACTCGGGAAACAAAAACTCGGAAATAGAAAGCAGGGCAGGAACTCGGGACACTCGCAAAAACACAGAAGAAAATCAATAATGAGGAACTTGCGAAGAATCACTGAAATGACAAGGTATATATACACACAGAGGGAGACAGACATAATGGGAATCAGGTGTGTAGAAGCAGGGAGGGGAGATTGCTCACAGGTGAGAACAGTGAGGGTTAACAGGGACCAATAAAACAATGACAGGGGAAACGTAAGACACGGACTGGAATACACATATGATATACAATATACACAATGATAACAAACGGCCTGGAGTTAGCAGGTAAACAAGTGCACAGCTCAGAGGGCAGGAACAAGAAAGTGGACATGTGCAGAGAATGCGAAATCACAGATATACAGGGATAGGATTAACGAGGAGGAAAATGACAGCTGTAGATAGAAACTCAAGATGAATTAGTAATTAGTAATGTTAGTAGTGAACTCTAAAACCCTAATGTTAGTAGGTTAGCTGGTTAGTACTATATACGTTAGTTTGTTAGCAGGTTAGTATTAAATCTAATCTAACAGTTAGTATGATTAGTACATTAGTATTATATACAAATATAAATAAAGCCAGAAGGAAAAAACGAGATATATGAAATACAGAGGAAACCCAAATGTTCCCAAAATCAGCCGAATAGTGCAATGACAAAGACAGGGGAGTGGAATCTCAGAGAACATGGAACGCGGACTGACAATCGCGAGGGAAACGAAATCAGGAAAATAATAACAAATAAAGAATAAACAGACAAGATTACAGGATCCTAACACCTGCCATACAACTTACAACCAAGGCCCCGATGATCAGCCCTCACCTGCTACACTAAACTATTGATCAAGACACACACATACTTAACTATCTTTAAGGACAAAACTCTGAACCCATCAATGTGTAAGGCCAAACCAAATTAGAGACTGCATTAATACAGAACATTTAATCAAAGGATCTCATAGCAATGTACTGTTGGGGTAGTTGAGATTATTACTGGCAGGCTAGAGGAAGTGCGTGCTAAAAATGGGTAAGAACCAATCCTAGAGATAAAGCTTATAGGGTCGAGAATAAAATGTTCACTGAATTCATTTCGTAAATTCACCAGGAAGTCTGATACACTGATCACTTTCTGTGATTTCTCCATATTGCTGAATTAAAAAATGTAAAGAAAAGCTCAATGAGATTTTCAGTCCAAAGAATTAGTGCTAATCCACAAATTTGGAATCACTAGTATTTAAAATACTATAAGCCCTGTAGCTATTTTACATGGAGATTGTTTCAGTGTACCCTGTGTATGCTTCTCTGCTCGCATACATACAAGCAGCACAGACGCAAATATTATCAACTCCATCTCCTCATATCTAGAATTTTAGCATCATATATTGCCCAATGTGATCCAGTGCATTTAAGCGTGTTCATAGTATCACTGTGTTCCATATTGCAGTTCCTGCCCTACTGGTTCAGGGTCCTTATGGCTGCAGGGATAAAGCTCACCCTGCCCCTATTAGCGTCAAACTCCATTAACTTATACCTTTGTCCCGAGGGCAGCCGATCAAAGCACTGGGCGAAAGTGTGTGTTATCAGCATTGATGTTTACTTATTTCTTTAGAGCTTGTCTTTCGTAAAAGCTGCAAAGGATCCTGTGGATCCATAAGGGCAAAATTTGGTTAGAGATGATGTGCATATTCTTAAATTAGTTTATAACGTGGGAAATGTAAGTTATTTTGGTGAGCTATTTTGGACAGTGTATGGTCACTCCATGTTTTTTACATTTGTACAAGAGCATTTTTCACTAATTGCCTCCATGTTCAGCATTTTTTAGTAAAAAAAGACCCAGTTAATTGCTGATTTCATTAATCAGTAACATCAATAAGAAACAAGGGATGGATTTATTACCGTCTCTCAAAGGCATGAAAAGTAATTCCGTGCAATGTAAATCAAATTACAGTCTTGGATACAATTAATAAGCTGGGCTGAAATAGTGGTCAAGAATAAGAGCACACACAGGTTGATTTACACCATACCTTGTTAATCTACAAACCCCAATTCCAAAAAAGGTGGGACAGTATGTAAAATGCAAATTAAAGCAGAAAGCAGTGATTTGTAAATTCTATTTTACATATATTTAATTGAAAACAGTACAAAGAAAATTAATGTAATGTTTTACCTTATCAACTTTATTGATTTTTGTAAATATACGCTAATTCTGAATTTGATGCCTGCAACACATTCCACAAAAGTTGGGACGGGGGCAACATAAGACTGGGAAGGTTGTGAAATGTTCAAAAAACACCTTCCACAGGTAAACAGGTGAATCGGTAACAGGTGATGCTATCATGATTGGGTATAAAAGGAGCATCCATGAAGGGCATTTATGAGCAAGGATGGGTTGAGGTTCGCCACTTTGTGAAAAACTGTGTTGAGACGGATGTGTGAGGGTAGGACCCGAAATGCACGACTCAGAAACAGTGGTAGCAGATAAAGTCCCGTGAGGGCTTTAATGGGGGAATGTCCAAAGAGCGTAGTCAATAAACAAGCAAAGTTCATGCACAGGTAATCCAGCCAAAACCAAAGTACAGTACCGAGGGAGAAGGCAGTCTCAGAATCGGTACACCATGCAAATAGTCCAGTAACCAGAGTAGCTGTCAGCGAGGCAGTAGTACAGACAGACGGTAGGCAGGCTCGGGGTCGAAAACGATGCAAGAGTCGAGACCGGAGTCCGCTCCGCGGGGCAAAAGTACAAAAGACAGCAGGCAATAACTCGTGGTACAGGCAGGCAGTGGTCAACAAAATAGAAGTCGGTAACAATGGTCAATAAACAGGCTTGGATCGTAACAAAAAGGCAGGCTTGGAAATAACGCTCAAAAGTGCACTGAAAACAGGAGGCAACAATTTTGCAAAGACAAGACATGAACACTGAGCTTAAATGCAGATGTAGACAGGTGCAGACACTTAGCTTGAGAGCAGCATGCGAATTGAAATCAGGTGTGGAAGGCTGACGAGGTAACAAGATAATTAGTAATCGTTAGTAATAAACCTATCCTGACCTAGCGTTAGTAAATTAGTAAATGACATGCACGAGAAACGTAAGGTAAACATGAACACATGGTTAGAGAGTTAATATTACCCAATCCTGATCTAACGTTAGTAGATTAGTAAACTAGACACGGGAGAATTAAACAATTAGGGAAGCATGAGCGACAGCAAGAGAGATAGAGAAAGCATGAACGCAAGGCTGCGGAAAAACACGAAAATGTGTATGCTAACAATGAACGGGAAACGTAACATGAATCAAATATAAAACGTGACATGACAAGACTAGAAAATAAATCGTAGCAATAATCAAACATGAAACGTGACATGACATGAAAATGAAACGTAACAAGAATTAAAACATAAAACGTGGCGTGACTAGACTAAACATAATACGTGACATTTACAAGAAATCTTACTAAGACAGAAATGAAACATAAAACGTGACATGACAGGCTAGAATCGTGACATGTGTAGCGAATAGTCCAACAGTTTCTCCATGCACGATTGCAAGGAATTTTAGGGACCATCCTGATTGTTACCAACACAAGGTTCAAAAGCCAGTGTCTGTCATGGGGGTGTGTTAGTGCCCATGGCATGGGTAACTTGCACTTCTGTGAAGGCACCATTAACGCTGAAGGGTACATATGCTGCCATCTAGACGTCCCTGCTTATTTCAGCAAGATGATGCCAAGCCACATTCTGCACGTGTTACAACAGAGTGGCTTCATAGTCAGAGTATGGGTGCTAGACTGACCTGCCTGCAGTCCAGACCTGTCTCCCATTGAAAACGGGTGGTGCATTATGAAGCGCAAAATACGACAAGGAGATCCCGGACTGTTGAGCAGCTGAAGTCTTATATCAAGCAAGAATGGAGAAAAAATTCCGCTTTCAAAACTACAACAACTGTCCTCAGTTCCCAAAAGATTACTGAGTGTTGTTAAAAGGAAAGCTGATGTAACACATCACAGTGGTAAACATGCCCCTGTCCCACCTTTTTTGGGAAATGTTGCAGACATCAAATTTAGCATATATTTACAAAAAACAATAAAGTTGATTAGTTAAAACATTAAATATCTTGTCTTTGTACTGTTTTCAATTGAATAGAGTACAATTTGCAAATAATTTCTTTTTATTTACATTTTATACACTGTCCCAACATTTTTGGAATTGAGGTTTGTAAAGCAAGCTCAAAGCGGAATGAGGTGGTGCTACTCTTGTATTTTCAATGTGAACTCAATTTCTTTTGAGTATCACTAGTAGGCCCTAATTTAAATTTAACTAAGTGGAGCTAATTCACAACCTGAAAATGCACTACTTCATTATGAAAGAGATATTTTATAGAGCTTTGATGAAAATATATAAAAATATATACCATTGCACGTCTCATTTCATTCTTTGGGATCTTTCTCTGGAGAAAAAATGCACCTGGTTTATATGAAACAGTGTTAACACACATTATCAAGTTCATTTTACCACAAAGCTGGCTCCTGTTAATTTGAGACCAGTTTGCACCTGTGGACATATTGCCTTTTCCACTGTACTGAACTGAAGGGCATTCTTCTTTATCGTCTTCCTATTACTACTGGAGTAGTAATCAATCAATTAAATTAAATTATATTAATGTGATACTACTCCTCAACAAATTTCAGTTTAAACAATTAAAGTGTTGACCTTTGGTTATAGAGTTCACAATGTTTTATATTAAAACACTATCGCTTTTCATACATCTTGAGAATATTAACATGCATTTAAGCTGTGGTTTAACAATTATGAAAAAAAAAAATAAAACATTTTGATGCTATGCATCAACAACACAAAATTACCATTATGTCCTGCTTGCCTCCATGCCAAAACCACTCCATGCCTTTTAGAAGGTGATGCCATTGCCTTCAACCTTCAGAAAAAAAGGCACTCCTACCAGTAAATTTCACTGGACTCAGTCATATGTCTCATTTTGTCCCACATTTACTTTCTAATTTTAAGGGTCAACAGTATTTTAATACCGTTTTAAGGACATATGCAATGCTTTTTATGGTGTATATACAGGAAGCTTTTGATGGCTAAACCAGCCAAGCATGGTTAAAGAGACCCACTGCAGCTGCCTCCAAGCCCTGCTTAATTGTGTCACCTGACCCCATCTCACCTGGGTCTGCATGGAAGTCATAATGCAATCCAACTGTGAAGAAAAATTATATACTGTGTACTCACCCTAAATATTTATTCAGATCCCACAGGACAGGCATGTTTGAGCCTAATAAAAGGGAGAGAAATAACCTTGTAACTTTGGCGACGATGGCTTGCAATTGTACTGCTCGGGGGCCAGTTTTCAGAACATTACCATTTTCATAGGTTTCAATGCTTGATGTGATTTTGCTGCCCCACACTCTACATTATTTTTCTCTCGAGCCTCTTTTAATAAATTGGTTAATCAAAATATTAATTTTGGAATGATAGTGCCTTACAAATGTCCTGCCTGTTTTCTATTTCTATTTCCTGTTTATGAATTCACACAGAATATTGAAGCATGTGATATTTTCTCTTGAATCAAAGGAAATTGCTCTTTGAAACAATGGGATATGTATGAGAATATTATTTTATATGTCACATTAAACAAAGGCTAAAATATGCTCTGAACCTTTTAATGTGCATGTGATTTGGACATTATTTAGCACATCCTAAAACAGAGATTGGAGCTGCTTTAAGCTTCAGTGATTCAGGAAATTTTGACTTAACTTAAAAAATAACAAAAAACTCTCATTATTAGGTAATATATATTTTTAATCTAGTGCACACGTAACACAAATTGCTTAGAAGAAACCAATCATTATTTTTAATATTTAATATTTATTTTTGTCACGTCCCGTGGCTCCACGTCTTAGTCTGTTCCTGGTTTTTCAGTTTATATGTATATTCAGTATTCGTAGTCCGTTCCGTGTTTTCCCTTTCTCCCCATTTCATGTCTCCACTCCCCGCACCTGAATTGTGTTTCCTCATTATGTTTCGTCTCACCTGTTCCTCATTGTCTCTTCGTTAATCTGGCATATAGTATCCCATTTCTTTGTTCTGTGTCAGATCGTCTTGTGCCCTGCATTCGTGCTTGTCTCAGTCTGTCCAGCGGTTGATTCCTGCCTGCTCCTCGTTCCTGTGTTACCCGTCCAGTTACTGTTCTCCTGCCTGTCCTGCCTGTTCTGCCTGTTCCTGTCCAGCCCTGCTCCAGTCCTCCTGCCCGCCTGCCCTTTCCTGTCCAAGCCCTGCTCCTGCCCTTCGCCCTCCTCTTACCCTGCTCTGACTGATTCCCCAGTTCTGACCCCTGCCCTGATTCAGCGTATCCTCGAGAATCAATTATACCTTAAGGCGGAGAGATGTGAATTCAATCATCTATCCAGTTTCTGGGGTTCGTTGTGGCCAAGGGGAAACTGGAAATGGATATGGAGAAGTTGAGAGCGGTCCAGGAATGGCTGGAGCCCAATAATCGCGAGCAACTCCAACGCTTCCTTGGGTTTGCAAACTTTTATAAGCGTTTCATACGAAACTATAGCTCTGTGGCGGTTCCCCTTACGGCTCTTACTTCCACTAAAACGCCTTTTAGATGGACTAAGGAGGCAAGCTCAGCCTTCCTCGACCTGAAACAACACTTCTCCACTGCACCTGTCTTATCCCTTACTGACCCCAGTAAACCGTTTGTGTTAGAGGTGGATGCCTCTAACGATGGCGTGGGAGCCATACTGTCTCAATGTGCTGATGACGAGAAAATGCACACCTGCGCCTTCTCCCATCGCCTCTCGGGCGCCGAGAGAAATTACAGTATTGGAGACAGAGAACTATTGGCAGTAAAAATGGCCTTTGAAGAGTGGCAGCAATGGCTGGAGCGAGCATCCATCCCGTTTCTCGTTTGGACGGATCACTGCAACCTGGAGTATCTTCATTCCGCCCGAAGACTAAACCCTTGCCAGGCCTGGTGGTTGCTATTCTTCTCCCACTTCCAGTTCACTCTGTCTTACCGACCGGGATCTAAAAATGTTAAGCCTGACGCCCTATCCCGGCTGCATGAAATGTCAGAAGAAGAGGGAGGTCCCGAGACGATGCTTCTGCCTGCCTGTGTGGTAGCCGCGGCGAGGCTGGACATAGTTGGAGTGGTGGAGGAGGCTCTGTGCGATAATCCGGGTCTTAGCGACACCCCTGAGGGCCGTCTGTTCATTCCAGTGGCGGTTCGCTCCAAAGCCCTCACCTGGGCCTACGCCTCTCGGTTGGCATGCCACCCTGGTGTCGCCCGTACCCTGGCCCTCCTGTCCTGTCGGTTCTGGTGGCCTGAGATAAGACGGCCGAGTTTGTGGCGGCATGCAATACCTGTGCCCACTCTAAGTCCAACAATTTACACCCTAGTGGCCTTCTGCAACCCCTGGCCATGCCCCATTGCCCCTGGTCCCATATCGCCATAAATTTTATCACCGGCCTATCGGCCTCTGAAGGCAACACTGTGGTTCTGACTATTGTCGACCGGTTCTCAAAGGCCGTTCACTTCGTGGGACTACCCAAGCTTCCCTCTGCCAAAGAAACCACTGAACTCATGGTAAAACACATCTTCCGGCTCCATGGTCTTCCCTTGGCGGTCGTCTCGGATAGA
The DNA here is from genome assembly GCA_029718625.1 of Synaphobranchus kaupii. NCBI lineage: Eukaryota > Metazoa > Chordata > Actinopteri > Anguilliformes > Synaphobranchidae > Synaphobranchus > Synaphobranchus kaupii. The sequence goes on along the minus strand of CM056383.1, from coordinate 48,977,891 downwards.
GGGCCCCAGTTTGCAAGCAAGTTCTGGCGCTCCTTCTGCGCTTTCATTGGAGCCACCCCGGGTCTCTCCTCCGGGTTCCACCCTGAGACCAATGGGCAGACGGAGAGGCTCAATCAAGAGCTGGGGAAGGGTCTGCGCTGCTCACTGAGAGGACTCCCACTACTTGGTACAGCTTTGAGCCTTGCGCAAAGTAAGGCACAAGGCTCAAATGGGCTGAACTTAGTCTCATCATTAATTATAGGTGTGTCTTGGGCATAACATACAATAAACCAACCAGAGTGTCATCTCCCATTCCCTTTAAAAGCCACCTGCGTTTGCACCTTGACATATTACTAATATGAGAGCGATTTACAGCTGTTGAAACAGACCTGCTCGTACAAGTTAAAGCACGCACGCAGAGAATATATGGCATTAAAATTCTCAGAATTAATTGTGTAATGTGCTGCAATCCCTGGATTGAATACGCGTATAACTCCCTCTCTGTCTCCTCCACGGGTATGTCCCCTATTCCCTAAGGAGGAGAGGGAGGTGGAGACACCATCAGCGCAGGCCCTTGTTTCCCATGCCTAGAGGACCTGGAGGAGGGCCAGTTCCACTCTCCTTAAGTATGTTTCCTGGATGAAAGCCCAGGCCGACCACCGTAGCCGTAGCCCTGCCCCTCGTTACAAAATCAGTCAGAAGGTATGGCTTTCATCCTGGGACATTCCCCTCCAGAACACCTGCAAGAAGCTCACTCCCCGTTTTATTGGCCCATTCCCCATATCCCGTGTCATCAGCCCTACTGTTGTTCACCTTCTCCTTCCACCTCCCCTATACCGCATCCACCCTGTGTTTCATGTGTCCCGTGTTAAACCCATTGTCTCCTCTCGTTTTAGCCCTCCAGTCCTTCCCCCCCCCCCCCCCCCCCCCCCGTCTCATCGAGGGCGGCCCGGCTTACACCGTCCGCCGCCTCCTGGACGTCCGCCGCAGAGGGCGAGGGGGGGGGGGGGTACTGTCACGTCCCGTTTCTCCACGTCTTAGTCTGTTCCTGGTTTTTCCGTTTATATGTATTCGAAGTCCGTTCCGTGTTTTCCCCTTCTCCCCATTTTGTGTCTCCGCTCCCCACACCTGAATTGTGTTTCCTCATTATGTTTCGTCTCACCTCGTTGTCTCTTCATTAGTCTGACATATAGTCTCCCCTGTTTCTTTGTTCTGTGTTCTCAGTCTTTCCAGCGTTTGATTCCTGCCTGCTCCTCATTCCTGTGTTACCCGTCCAGTTCCTGTTCTCCTGCCTGTTCCTGTCCAGCCCTGCTCCAGTCCTCCTGCCCTTCCCCGTCCTAGCCCTGCTCCTGCTCTTCGCCCTCCTCTTCCCCTGCTCTGACTGATTCCCCGGTTCTGACCCCTGCCTGTTCCTGGACTTCGCTTTTGCTCATTCTGCATTGCCCTGTTTGCTGGACTACTGCCTGGAACTGACCCCTGCCTGGAACTGACTACGAATCTGCCTTGCCTGTATTGCACTGATTGCTGGACTTTAACTCTGTTCTGTTGACCTTGAATAAAGCGTGTGCTCATTACTTTTGGTGTCTGAGTGGTTCCGATTAGTTCTCACAACATTTTTTTATAACCACTCTCGGCACGGTGGTGCAATGGTTAGCACTGTCACCTCACAGCAAGAAGGTACCAAGTTCGAATCCCGGCCGAGGGCCTTTTTGTTTGTGGAGTTTGCAAGTTCTCCCCTTGTCCATGTGGGTTTCCTCCAGGTACTCTGGTTTCCTCCCACAGTCCAAAGACATGCAGGTTAGGCTAATTCTAAATTGCCCATAGGCATGAATTGTGCGTGTGCCCTGCGATTGGCAACCAGTCCAGGGTGTATTCCTGCCTCTCTCCCAATGCATGTTGGGATAGGCTTGAGCAACAACCCCCCCCCCCCCCCCGCACGACACTGACCAGGAATAAGCGGGTTAGCTAATGGATGGATAAACACTCATATATCACCCCCACCACGCGCACACACACACGTAAACATGTTTGGCAGAAAGCTGGAACCATCACATAACTACACTGATCCCCTCTTATACAGCCTACCTGGAGCCAAAAGCACTTTCAACACTATACATTGACGAAGGTTGTTCTAGTATGCCCTATATGGAATGAAGGTTCACCCAGTCTGACTCATTATATAGAATGGTATCTAGTCAGGTCATTACATTTCCTCTTATTGAATTCCCTTGAATTAACCTAAATACAGCTGTAGTAAGGGTCTTAGTACTAATGTACAGTTAGGCAATTTCTGCCACAGACTCTTTCCCTCTCTCTCCCTCCCCCTTCCTATCTGCGGACCGTAATAGCTTTCGTGTACAGCAGAGGCAGTGCTGACATATCTGCTGGCACAGAGAAGCTCTCCCTCATTGCGCTGCCTGCTAATGAGATCTTTCCCCATATAATTAATACCATAAGAATTTTAATTCTGACTGAATCAATTTAATGTGATGTGATTTTGTCAGCTCTATTCCCCAAGTAAGAAAAAAAAATTATAGTGTGCCACAATGCTTATTACATACATCATTTCACGGGCACTGAATTCCCTGCTGACTTAAACAAATTCTAATTAAGACTAATTAAAGCATCATTTATGAAAATGCTTGTGATAGCTAAGCAAACATTCTGGGTGGGCATGCTTTGCATGACAATTACCCCCTGGTTTAAATTAAGACCTGTTCATTAGCAATTAGGCCTGCCTGACACCAGCACCTTGTGGAAAACCAGTCTTTATTCAATTCTTGCAATTAAATATGAGCTCCAATTATGAATTGTCTATTGAAAATACATCTTTGAAAGAAAAGCTGGAATAAAACTAAATTTTACACATTATTGTCTGATATATGTGGTAAACCATCCCAGCTTTCTTTATTTGTGTTTCCATAGTGTGAAGTGGCCACACCTCCTAGTAAACCTGTGTGTAATGTGACTGATACGCTACCTGACACCTGCTCTCTGTGGGAGAAGTAATTTGCCTGTGTTTTATTATGATTCTCACACAATAAAGATAGTTAGGCAGATGTGTCCAAGCTGCACACCCCCAGATCTCCACCACAACATCACACACTGTTGTTTTGCACATTTATATGTATGTACATGTAGCTTAGACTAAATCTCTGGGGACTCCTCAATCCTTCCCAGGTTATCCCTACTGTTGGACAAATAATTTCTGATTAAACTCACATTTTCAAATTAGAAGGGGCATGTATTATATTGTGAAATTCATTAGTCACATCACAAAACAGTCTTAGGGCTCTATCTTGATGGTCTTAGTGCATGGTGCATTTAGGGCGTGTCCAACTCCACTTTTGCTAGTTAGAGGGCGTATAATTTGAGCGCAAAGTAAGGCGCAAGGCTCAAATGGGCTGAACTTAGTCTCATCATTAATTATAGGTGTGTCTTGGGCATAACATACAATAAACCAACCGGAGTGTCATCTCCCATTCCCTTTAAAAGCCACCTGCGTTTGCACCTTGACGTATTGCTAATATGAGAGCGATTTACAGCTGTTGAAACAGACCTGCTTGTACAAGTTAAAGCACGCACGCAGAGAATATATGGCATTAAAATTCTCAGAATTAATTGTGTAATGTGCTGCAAATTTGTTTTTGTTTCTAATTGTTGAAAATGTTTTTTTTTTCTTAAAGGAACACACCAACTTTTTGGGAAATTGGCTTATTTGCCATTTTCCCCAGAGTCAGACAAGAAGATGGATACCCTTTTCTTCTCTGTGCGTGCAGTAGGAAGCATAGAGACCTGCACCGTTAGCCTAGCTTAGCCGCAATCACTGGAAGTGAGTTAGTCCAGTTAGCCTAGCTCCCTCAAAAGTGACGAAATACACTTTCCAACAACTCCAAAACTTTCTTATTTACATGTTGTGACTTGTGTATTTACCACGTGTAGAAATAACCATGTAAAGAAATGAAACATAAAACGTGACAAGACAGCTAGAACCGTGACAGTTCAGTTATGGAATAACAGGTGAAATCAGTGGGGTTTTAATTGCTGAAAATATGGAAACCTGGTTACTGTAATTTAAAAAAATATGAAGAAGAATAGGGTTAAAAATTCAGTCTGTCTATTGCATTGCATGTTTTCATGAGTTTTCGATTGAATGACAATTCACGCATTATGACAATTCGGGCATTAGGCAGGATATACATGTAGGTGTCATCAGCAAATCTTTAATGGATAGCCATTTTCGCCTAACAGAAGATTGTCCCCCCAGAAGAATGTGGGAAGTATTGACCAATGTAGAGTCATAGCTTGATCCAGGATAACTTGTGAATACAACCTTAAACATAGCATTGCAAATCACCTGGATGTTGATGGAGTGGGCTCCCTTACGTTTCACATATAAGAGTGTTCTCTGCTGGGGCAGAACTCCAGGAAATCCAAAGTTCGCTGTGCACTCACGTGTTTTACCCATCCTTAGCTGACTGGTGTGATGGGGACTTGAATGTAGGCAAGGCTATTCATTGGCATGTCGGACTAGGCTTGAGGTACATAACTGCATGTATGGCTGAATTTACCATATGCCTCCAATTCAATTTAGGAGATGTTGGAAGTAGCCCCACTCGCAAAAAATAGTATAATACTATTACCATTAATTGTTCATTTTACAGCAACAGGGAGTGCATATAGGCACAGCAGGAATTTGTCTCCAGCTCAGCTGCCAGGAGATTATAGAAGTTTGTTAAAACCTGGTGGGATAAACGCAATTTAAGGCAACATTCCCCTTAGCTGAGAGACAGGTATGTGGTCCTTGACTGATGGACCCTTTTATTATTATGCATTTTTGATATACACAATAATAATATTTCACATTGTAATCTTGATATTTTTATGCATGTTTGTGCGGCGTGCCCCTGTGTGTAACAGACAGGAGGGTGTACGTGCATTGTGCACATGCCTATGTAGACGCATATGACTATCTGAATATTGCGCCCTTAAAATAACATTGAAAGAACTGCGACATGACTTAAGACAAGGTTTGTGGTAATTACTGCTGCTTAGCGCCAAGTGTAAGATAGAGCCCCATGACACATCAAGTGCGTAAAGTTTTTGTAAACTATTTTTCATGTATTTCACATAATGTACAACAGTTACAACCACTAGACTGGCAAGACTTTAAAACTTGGAGAAGTACAAAATAAACATTGCGAAACTACAAAGTGCCAAGTTAATCTACATAACGGGTAAAGCCAACCATCTTTTCAATGGTGAGACAAGGTATCTATTGTTGAAATGTCCTTGTTTGTACTACACTTTAGTCATCTTGTGTTTGTTTTACTTCCAGTTCCTTTGATTTTGGCTGTGGGTTGGCTGAATTATATGCCTTGCTATATTGATTTTGCTCCTGACTGGCAGCTGGCTCAATATTAAGAAAGGAAAACACAATTCCCAAATCTGCAGCTGACGCTAAGGGGGTGAGAGGGTAGGCAATGTGACAGAAATCTACCCTCTCACCATACATGCAGATGGCATGGTGCTCCCAGATTTCATTTGAGCTAATCTAATCCCCGCTCTGCTCCCACTAGAAAGGAGTAGTATTAACGACCATATGTCAACCACATTTGTTAGATTATTCATTACAGTTAATTGCTGTTCTCACTTAAGGCCTTTAATGCTGCGAATTGCTTAGAATTCTACTGCAAACACAAAAATTATGAGTAAAAGACACAAGCCCTGTCATTCAAATTTCATGCTGACCTTTTAGTGGAGCCTGGCTTTTTTAAGGGAGCAGCAGAAAAGCTTCCTAATTGGTATTCTCTCTCCCTCATCTACAGGTAGACTGTTGGCCTAGTAAGTCATCTTAACAGAGAACACAATGAGGGGGTCTCATCTGTACCTTGAGATGGTATTTAGCTGCATGCTGAAAGTACACTACACTGAGTAGGTAGCAGTTTTTAGCAATAATTCCCTTCGTATGAATAAAATTTATATATAAATTTGTCAAACAACCCAGTGTAGAATTTTCTGTAGGTTTTCTGGACAAAGAATTCCAGTTTCTATGTTGAATAAGGACAGAAAATACCTACCATAAATTTGTTTGTGTGTAAAAATATTAAAATTAGGATTATCAAAAAAATATTAATAATATTATCTTGAAAATTCAGGAGGAATATTTGGTCCCAGGAGCCCACCTAGCCATCGGGATTAATGGGCTGTCATAATATATAAGGCTTAATATTTTGGTGATTAATGATTCTCCTGTATTCCTGAGCACTTATTGTGCCTGTAATGACCCAAGAGCTGCTCACATGTGGGGATGTCATGGTTTTATTAGAAAAAGACATGCTGCATAGAACATGCTACTGCCTCAAGACACGTTCAGAGAATAGTGTCTCACACACCTGTTTCTTGTGTGATGATCCAACATGTCATGTGTTACCAGTTGAGTGGTGCTGTAGTCATTACTTCTGTGTGAAACGGATTAACTTTAGCACTCCTAGGCAGATGAGGATGACATAACGCTGAAATTGAGGATTAGAAACTGTTGTGTGAAGCGTGCTTGTTTGTACATACATTATATGGTTCTTATACTGCTCTTATTACATTAAATAAATGGATTACTATATTTTAAAACACACATAAACACAAGAATACTCAAAATTACTGTTGAGTTGTAAATTCCAGATTGAATTTCAAACTTTTTTATCTGACTCAGAAAACAGACAATCAGCGCAAAACTTCTTGATCACTCGATCAAAACATTTAAAGTATGTCTTTCATCATAGTCATTTTTGCAACTCTATCCTACCTAAATACCCTACCAATCTCTATAATAAATGTTTAAGTATTTTTTTAAACCACGCAAAAATCTTTATTTTTGTTTATTATTTTAAAAAGGACAAAAATATTTGTGTAACATCTATATGTTTATGTTTAAAACATTTATTAATATTAAAAATAATAATAATAAATAACCAACAAAGAAATAAATAAACTGCAAAAAAAAGAATTATTTTTCCTTTTCTTGTTTCCCCTTTCACTTCTTTCTTTACCCTTTCTTCACTGTTTCTTTTTTTCCCTTTCCTCTTTTTCTAATTGGCCCATCACCATCCCACCTCATGCTATATTGTCTACATCGGTCATTACGCTGAGCAAAAAGTATCTATTGCACTATGATGTTTTACAATAAATTTGAAACTTTCTTTTCACATTTTCTGAATTTGCTTTGAAAATAAATATCTTTCCAAGTAGAATGATCATGTTCACAACCATTTGATTAACATTTCTTAAATCCACGATGAGAATAGATCTGTAGGTCTATTTCTGCCTCAATATTTACATTTTTAACCATGCTTGAATTTGAGTCCGAAAAAGTGCCACCATGGTGCAGTACCAAAACAGGTGTGGTATTGATTCTATATCACCATAACAAAATCTACACATTGGAGATTGTTCAATACCCCATATCTTTAACATGTGTTTTGTAGCTAAAACAGTCTTTTAACTGAAAAGTTGCATAAAGGAATCGATAGTTGTTTTATGTGCAATTTCATGTATCAAATTCCAGGGGAGGGGTATATCAAATAGCTGTTCCCATTTATATAGAATTGCATATAGTCTATCAAATGCACCTTTGATTTTTAAGTAAAAACAACAGATTTTTGTTTAGTTTTATTTGCTAGATGCCTTAGCACATTCCCTTTTCCATTTATGTGACAGGGATGCAAGCAGTTGATTATAACTCTACATCAACCTGTCCATACACTTTGGTCAATTGTTTATATGGCATAAGTTTGCCTTTATCATTTAAAATATCATTCACAAAAATTATTCTTTTTTCAAACATTTGTTTCATAAATATTGGTTCATGATCTATTACTATATTTGTATTGAACCATATAATCTGTTGAGATACATTTGATACGTTTTTCTGGGGGATTGTATTGGAATTGTGACCAGCATTGTATGGATTCGCTTAGAAATTGAGAGTTTAAAATACATTTGTTTCTTAAACCATTCAAAGTGGATAATACACTACCTGGCCAAAAAAAAAGTCGCACACTCTAATATTTCGTTGGACCGCCTTTAGCTTTGATTACGGCGCACATTCGTCGTGGCGTTGCTTCGACAACCTTATGCAACGTCACAACATTTATTTCCGTCCAGAGTTGCATTCATTTTTGGCTGGGATCTTGTATTGATGATGGGAGAGTCGAACCACTCCACAAAGTCTTTTCCAGCACATCCCAAAGACTTTCAATGGGGTTAAGGTCAGGACTCTGGTGGCCAATTCATGTGTGAAAATGATTCCACATGCTCCCTGAACCACTTTTTCACAATTTGAGCCTGATGAATCTTGGCATTGTCGTCCTGGAATATGCCCATTGATGGGATAACCTGGTCACTCAGTACATTCAGGTACTCAGCTGACTTCATTTTATTGCTGCATAACATTGCTGAGCCTAGACCTGACCAATTGAAGCAACCCCAGATCATAACACTGCCTCCAGAGGCTTGTACAGTGGGCACTATGCATGACGGGTGCAATGGCGACTTTTTTTTTGGCCAGGCAGTGTATTAAGCTGTGAAAAGGCAATGAGGCCACCTATAAACAGGGCATGGGCTCATTTAAGTAACTTGCTACAAACCCAATCGGTATTTGAACAAAATTTTCCAATTAGTGAGGATTTCAGAGAGAGGTTTAATATTCAATAGTTGTGCACCTCCAAATTCATATTCATTGTACAGGTATGTTCATTTAATTGTAACTGGTTTTTCATTCCATATGAAATTAAATATTTTCTGTGCATAGAGTTTTAAAAAAAGAGTCACCTGTACTTAGAGATGTAAATAAATATATGTATGCCTCTGTGCTATAAATATATAATATACTATGTTGCTAAAGAGTTCATTAGAGTTGTTTTACCATATACAGTCAAGCCGGAAAGTCTGAACACTCCTTTCACCTATCCACGTTTTATTACGTTACAGACATATTCTACAATAGATTGAGTTCATTTTTTGTCTCAAAATTCTACACAAAATAGCCCATAATGACAAAGTGAAAACAGGTTTTTAGACATTTGTGCTCATTTATTAAAAATCAAAATGTAAAATATCATATGTACACAAGTGTGCACACCCTTTGATATGACACCCAAAAGTGAGCTGAGGTGCATTTTGTTTCCACTGATACTGCTTGAGATGTTTCTACAACTTAATTGGAGTCCACCTGTGATAAATTCAATTGATTGGACATGATTGGGGATTGCCAACACCTGCCTATATAAGGTCCCACAGTTGACAGTGCATGTCAGAGCAAACTCCAAGCCATGGGGTCAAAGGAATTATCTGCAGATCTCAGAAACAGGATTGTGTCAAGGCATAGATCTGGAGAAGGGTACGGAAAACTCTCTGCAGCTTTACAGGTCCCAAAGAGCACAGTGGCCACCATCATTCGTAAATGGAAGAAGTTTAGAACCTCCAAGAATCTTCCTAGACCTGGCCGCCCGGCCAAACTGAGCAATCGGGGAAGACGGGCCTCGGCCAGGGAGGTGAGCAGGAACCCGAGGGTCACTCTGACAGAGCTCCAGCATATCCTTGTGGAGATGGGAGAACCTTTTAGAAGATCAACCATCCAGGCAGCACTCCACCAATCAGGCCTTTGTGGTAGAGTGGCCAGACGGAAGCCCCTCCTTAGTAAAAGGCACATCACAGCCCGCTTGGAGTTTGCCAAAAGGCACCTAGAGGACTCTCAAACCATGAGAATCAAGATTCTCTGGTCTGATGAAACCAAAATTTAACTTTTTGGCCTGAATACCAAGCGTCACGTCTGGAGGAAACCAGGCACCGCTCATCACCTGGCTAATACCATCCCTACAGTGAAGCATGGCGGTGGCAGCATCATGATGTGGGGATGTTTTTCAGCAGCGGGAACGGGGCGACTAGTCCTGATAGAGGGAAAGATGAATGCAGCTAAGTACACCGAGATCCTTGAAGAAAACCTGCTCCAGAGCGCTCTGGACCTCAGACTGGGGCGAAGGTTTACCTTCCAACATGACAACGACCCAAAGCACACAGCCAAGAGAACAAAGGAGTGGCTTCGGAGAAAGTCTGTGCATGTCCTTGAGTGGCCCAGCCAGAGCCCAGACCTGAATCCAATTGAACATCTGTGGAAAGAGCTGAAAATGGCTGTGTACCGACGCTCCCCATCCAACCTGACGTAGCTTGCAAGGATATGCCAAGAGGAATGGGCAAAAATGTCCAGAAACAAGTGTGCCAAGCTCGTAGCTTCTTTCCCAAGACGCCTTGAAGCTGTAATCGCTGCCAAAGGTTCAGCAACCAAGTATTAGGCTAAGGGTGTGTACAGATATGTAACCCCTAAATAACCTATTTTTCTCAGTAAAATAAAATTGCATATTTTCTAAAAACCTGTTTTCACTTCGTCATTATTGGCTATTGTGTGTAGATGTTTGAGGCAAAAAATGAACTCAATCTATTGTAGAATATGTCTGTAACGTAATAAAACGTGGATAGGTGAAAGGAGTGTTCAGACTTTCCGGCTTCACTGTATACTCAAGTAGTTACCTGCCATGGTTTCTGGCAGCCTGCTGTTGTTTCTGCGGTCATTCTTTCGTTTGACGACATCGGGGCAATCTATCAGATTTTTCCGCCTCCGTTTCAGTGTTTGAATCTCGCCCGGCAATTATTCCTTTCACCTGTTTTGGATTTCCTGCCTGTTATAAATAGCCCAGGACTTCTGCATTTCCGATGCTTCGATATTGTCTTTGCTATTTGACTATCGGAGTCGGTAAGATAAAGGATAGCGGTCTCTATGTTTCTGGTTGTTACTCTTCAGAAACGTAGGTAGTCCGGTTAAGAGTTAGGGTAAAGATTTATTTAAAATTCTGTTTCTTTCTGTTTCCTTTTCTCTCTTTATCCAGTACAGTAGGATGTTTGTGATGTAGACCCCAGGGTCTACGCCACCAGGGGCCCTGAACAAAGGGGTTAATTTTAGAAAATGTTGTAGCGCCTGTCCATTTTTCAAACCAACGTGCACCACAGTCATGTGATCCTGCGTGGAATTCCCGAAACAGACGTGACCAATTACGACAGGGTTCTCAAACCCATATAAAAAGGTCTGCACTTTCTCTCTTCTTCCTCCCACTTTGGGGAATAGGAGAGATTTAGGCCAACAGAATCAAAGGAACGTGCGGAGAGGACTCTCTCTCACGAGTTATATGTAGCCATCACCAGCGGTTGGATGCAGTTCCAGCCAAGCTAAAACTGCATCCAACAACTGGGATCAGTTTGTTTACAGTTTAGTTACATTACATAACATTTAGGTACAGTTTAGTTACATTGAGCTACCGTCATACTACATAGCCATGAAGTGACAGACAGAGAAAAGCGTGTAATCTACATTATCCCGCATTGAAATGAAGCTGCAAAAGGTTCCAAAACAACTTGTTGAAAGGACAGAAGGACTCTTTCACTCCAACAGCACAGGAAAGAAAGAAGACCAGGTTGTTCCAGGAACAGACTCTGGGACTCTGCCAGCCAGAGGTTTCCCTCGGACACCCAGCGACGGATCCATCTGCCTCTGCACCCCAACAGTAAGACTGATACAAACACCCAGGCAATAGTTTAGGACTTTTTTAGAAAACTTTTGTCTAATGTTTGTTGTCAATGTAATTGCATATTCGACTGTATTCATTGTGTGTATTTAGAGTATAACACCTCTTGCAGGCTATCTGCAGCCAACTAGCCTCGCATAGCTAACGGTATATACTCTAACTTACAACTAACTTTGATTTACAATCCACCTCCCTTTTAATCAAGATATGTGCATGCGATCGCCCTTACACTAATACCTAACCCATTAGATATAAGATCCTGTGTCTGTAAACGGACAGGGGCCTGGAATTTAGCTAGACATAGCTAATTTCCGTAGCCTCAATTAGGCATGGGACGATATGAAAATTTCATGTCATGATTATCCTGGCCAAAATAATTGCGATTCACAATAGTATCCCGATAATCATAAAAATTTGCTTAACACTCTTAAAATGGCACTAAAACATACTGGAATCACTTTACCTTACATTTTGTTAAGAAACAAATATTTTTATTGCATCATAGGACACATCTTTTTTTTGTGAACATCCTTTTTAGTGAAAAACAAACAAGGACAGATTCAGACTCTGGCCAACACCCAGCAGGTAATCACAATGAGAGAAAAAAATCCATTAATAAAAAGAATCTACCTATCAACTTGATAAAAAAAACAATCAAACAATCTTAAATAAGGTGATCATAAATAATAAGGTCCCCCTGCATAAATAAAGGATAAATTAATTAATTTAAAATAGCAACATTGTGTGAGTCTGTTCTTTAAATAAAATAAAGTCCAACTGGCATTGTGACATAGAGTTTTCAAGTCACTCATGAGGATATTCACGCTCATGTGAGGATATTCACGATTATCCCGATAATGGAAATTCACCACAATAAAATTATCTTGTGTTTTTATCCAGATAAAAGATAAAAGATTATATCCTCCCATCCCTAGCCTCAATACACGCCATATTCCCAGGCCACGGTAGATCTATGCTAAAGCCTGATCCATACTTACCACGACACACATACATCTTTGTTTTCTCCCAGATCACACGTGCTGTCGTGAACACACACGCACATACAGATAGGACTGTGAATTCTAACATGCCTCACTCATTTTCCACACTTTGTTTTCCTTTCCATATCATTCACCGCTTTTAGGATGTTAGTTTTAGATGTGTTTGTTGTTTAATTAATTTTATACACAAAAACATTCAAATTGTATTACAAGTTCTGTTATGAATAACTAGAATAATTAACGGATTGGAAATCAAATAAATCTCAAAATGGTTGACACAACAAACCTTTCCTTTGATGTATGTGGGATATGGACGCAAAAACTTGGTATGATGCCCAGCAACAACTTTGAAGACACTCGTATTGTCAAAAACAAAAGAAAAGTACTGGTAAATGATGTTCCCGTACATGTCAACTGCCTGTGAAAATAAGACAGGTCTATCGGAACGCTACACAAACCACAGCTTGCAAAGCACAGCAGTTCATGTCCTCTCGAAATCTGTCTTGGAGTGCAGGGAGATCATGTCAGTCACTGGATATTAGTCAGAAAGCAGCTTGCAAAGCTAACATTACGGTCACCATTTCTCTCCAACAGGAAAACTTGGAGCTGGATACAATCAAATCTGCTAGATATTGCTACTAGCATTTACAATCTGCCTCCCTTTTAATCGAGATATGTACATGTGATCGCCCTTCTACTAATACCTAACCCATTAGATATAAGATCCAGTGTCTGTAAATGGATAGGGGCCTGGAATTCTGCATCCTCAACCTCCATTTGAGGCATTTCCACAAAGCAGCGTTAACATTGCTGAGTTTGCTGGATAACTACACGGAGTAAAACCCTGAACCCTCCCAAATCTGGAACATGGACTGAAGTAAAAAGAGCTGTAATGTTACCCGGGTTTTACTCAGCGCAGTTATCCAGCTTTGTGAAATAGTCTACCCCTAAGATCAATCCCACAAGACCCCCACGTTAACCTAACCTAACATAACGTTATGTCCCAATCGTCAACGCCACTTTACCCTTTTCAATGTCATATTTTACAATAAACGGCAAATTTAATTTTGGAAAGTAAAAATTACTTACTTTAGCTAGCTAACGTTAATTAGTGTAAGTTATAAGTAGCTAGTTATGTAAGTTAAGTTAACCTAGCTAGCACTAGCTAGGTAGGATAGAGCTAATGTAACTGATAGCCTAAAGTGTAAGTTACTTAGCTTTTAATTTTTAAAGGGGCTATATGTAAGATTTTTACATGCATGAATCGCTTTCAATTTCCAATGTATGAACAGATTGTAACGCAACTTAAAAAATGAGACCTTCCCCGACTTTTTCCGTTGCGCCTAAGAGCCTATGGGTTGATTTTGTTGATCTTTCCTCTTTCTGCTTCTGCAGTCACAGAACTGGCTGCAGTTCAGCTACGGCCACCTGTGTCAGTAATGAGAAGAATTGTCTGAACGTTATATATAGCCCCTTTAAATGTTACATTTTGAAAATACATTTTGAAAATGTATTGGCTGGCTAGCTGATTGGTTTGTTAAGTTTGTTAATGGTTATGATAGTTATGATAAATATTAATAATAAAAACAGTAACTAACGTTAGCTTATAGTGGGACAACTCTGTGGAATCCAAACTAGTGCCATCTGCCGTTACCCGAGGAACTATATTTAGCTAAGTGCTGGATGTGTACATAATGGTTTCATTAAAGGTTTTTAAAATACTGTTTTATTTAAATTTTTTCATGCATTTTAGTTTTATCCATGGTATAAGAGATATAAACCACTCCAAGCCAGTGCATATACAAGAGTATATGGCACTTCAAGGTGGTTAATCACCACCCCTGTCGTGCCATATATTCTTGTATCATCTTGCATATTTTGTTAAATATTTTGACCTAGTAAATCGCCTAAATATTGCATTGCACAAACCTATCCAGACATATGCCCCATTAATGTAGCCTACTGTATGTTTGTGGGTCAGATGAAGCCGAATAAGGAAAATGGTACAAATTTTAACATGTCAAATAATAACAAATCTTATTTGTGAACACAAATCTGTTAACAAAACAATAATAATAATAACGATGATTCCAATAATAACAACAACAACAATAAATAATAATAGTAATAATTATTATTATTATGCATTGTATTTCATAGCCGTGCTTTTCATAGACCCAAAGCAGTGGATGCAGACAATATTCAAACATATTGTGTAGTAATTTTCTTCCCCTACATTTCTAAGTGTAACACATCTGAATTGCTGATTACTTCCAATGAAAGCTGGTTTCGCTAGACCCCGCCCCCTTTTGAAATTCGAAAAATGTCTAAATCTGGGCGTGATAAGGTAATAATATAGGGGCTGAGCTCCAGATATGAAACCACGCCCCAGCAATTTCTTTTCACTAGTAGCCAAAAGCTACTATTTCTACTTTGGACAGCACTCACAGAGCTCTCTGAGCTGCTGAGCCCCCGTTTGAGCTTATAATGATGCGGCTATCACACGCTGTCCAAATAGTTACCCACACCATGTCGGCTACTCATTTTACAAAGGCTGTAGGCAATCACACTACCTACAAGATATCAACAATATTGGTTTCCATTTCAATGGGTGCACATGTGGTCACTGCACTGAACTCTCTCCAAGAGAGAATGTCTGTTAGTGATGTATATTGCAAAGCTAAACGTGTAGCATGCATATACTACTCCTCCTATATACAACTCCTGGCTCAACTATTTGACTCAAATCCCCCCATTCTGCAGAAAATACCACATATAGCAATAATATACCCTAAAAAATAAATTCAACAATATTTTTTAAAAGTGACTTCATAACCAACAAAATGTAAATAACTGCTCTCATCCACAGTCAGCACTGCAGCTCACACTGAACTGTGTCGTGCAAGTAATAGTTTGTTTACAAAATATATTCGACATGAGGGCACACTGTGAACAAAGCAAACAATAGATAATTGACCTACCTCGTCAGAACGTAATTTAGTTTTGTTTTTATAAAAGTACAGGAAATATCCACACCGTGCATGCAATGCAGAGAGTAGCTCTCCACGTCCCTGTCAGATACGCAGTTTTCATATGCTTTATACTATATATTCATTTTTAATAAAGCAGCCTATATATTTATTTTAAAAATATAAACTAGCTAGCTACTTGCTAAGCGAGACTGAAAAACAAACTATCAAAAAGCAAGGGACTATCAAGCTAACTATAAAAAAAATACCAAAAAATAAATAGGCTACTATAACTAGAATATTCAAAAAAGCTAAACTGTAAGCAAGCTATATCGCGCGCTTCGCTCTCTCTATCTCCACGCAGATCACCGCTGTGCTGCCCGCCCTCGCTCCAAAACTTCAGGGTGTAGTTACTCTTTGTTACCCCCTTAATTAGTGTGAGCTAGAGTTGCAACTTGGCCTCATTTTGATATCAATACTTTTAACGGCAGGCCTATTTTTGCAAGTTTTAATGAATGACTTACTGACAGTGCTTTGTAGGTTATGCATGAGTAACTTGGAATTTTTGTAAGTTGAAAATGTTTTTTGTTGCAGTAGTAAATATAATGATATAATTTCAGTTAGTTTTTGTTTTTTTTCTTATGATATGTCTCAACCTTTTTAGGTAATTCTACCACAGATGTGTCATTTGGGGAAGAGTTTTAGGATGATTGGGCAACTTTATCTGCACATTTTCCTTGATTAGTGTCAACTAAACACTGTATCTTTCAGTAGAGAACCTAATTCATTTGCATGATTTTATACTTAATGGAAGTTTTTTTTTGGATAAATTAGCTAGAATTCCATCCTTGTTGGTATGGCACTGAATAAAGAAACAAGTGTCAGTGTGTGTACAAAAAACCAGAGTAGTACACCTGTGAAATATGCAAATGAATTAAGAACGGTAATCATCATATTTGTTTATTTTTCCATTTACAAAGTTTAAATTTGCATTGGGGTGGCTAAATGAACTTGGAGTTAATAATCAGTCTGCCAAGCTTAACAAGCTTACCCTTTTATTTGTTAGCTTAAAAGGTTCCTATAACCTGGTGAACTGCATCCTCCAAATGTGTCCTTTAAAATACCTAATGACATAATCACATATTGCTGCCTTGAAGGGAATTCCCAGATGGTGGGCTATATGATTAGATTGTTCACTTTGCTATTTAGAGATGAGTATCTGGAAAAACAGGTTCCATTAATGGAACTGGGCCCTCTGCATTTTATGTCAATTAATGTCAGTTAATTGAATTATTTAAAAATGATTAATTTCCTAAACACAGAATAATTACAGTGCTAATTACAGTGCTTGAATGCTTTTATACTTCTAGTCAGAGGTCGAATTGTAAAATATTAACAAAGCGGATGGTGTTTTTTTTGGGCTGGGGGGGGGGGGGGGGGGGGGGGGCATGGTCCCCCCATGATAATTTTTCACTCATGACTGAAATGGTTAATTCTGATGACTTCTGCAAGTAGAAAATTACTTTTTCAACAATTACATGGATGGATGCATTTTGCCAGGAGACTTCGGTTTGTTCATGTTACCATCGTGCCTACTCATATAGATATTGATAATGACAAATTCACTAATATTGAAATATTGAATACAGCATAACTATTGTTTCAATCCTTCAATGAACAAGGACACAACAGGGCCCTATCTTGGCGATCTTGGCGCTTAGTTCCTAAGCGCATGGCGCTAAGTCCATTTAGGGCGTGTCCAAGTCCACTTTTGCTATTTTAACGGCGTGTTTTTTTGGCGCTAAGCACGGCGCATGGCGCAACTGGGCTGAACCTAGTCGCTTCATTAATTATAGGTGTGTCTTGGGCGTGACATTCAATAAACCAATCAAAATGTCATATCCCAATTCCCTTTAAAAGCCTGCTTTTCCACCTTGGCGGATTGCTTATGATGGCGAAACAGACATGCTCGTGCGTGTTTAGTGTGATCAAGGAATAGGCTAAATGGAGTATGATCAATATTATTCGGACTAACCATTAGCCTATGAGTTCCCGGTAATTCCAGACAGGGCTGTTATTTTACAAAATATGTGCGGTTAAATTTCGTTAAAAGGACCTGCAACAGCTGAGAATAAGCTATCAATGGCTTCACCTTAGAAAACGCCAAATTAGCCTGCTTGTTCAGCGAATTTCGTTTGATTATGCAATGAAAGTGTCAAACATCAATTCCAAGAGGCTGTCCTCATTCGTTCTCGAAGTTCAAGCTTCATCCAAAGTTCATTAGGCTACCTGCATAGTAGGCTAATATTGATTAATAACATACATACCGTTATTTTGCCTTAATGATGACACTAAATAGCCATACAATAAAGCTGTCAGGTTCGCAACCCATAAGTTCACGCATATTTCCCCTTGTTTAATAATGTCCTGTTTATGGAAATGTGACCAACCTGTTTTACTCGTAGCGTAATCCTTTTAAAACAATCCACTTTCCCAGGAAGACCGTTAAACGTGCGACTTACAGCAGGGGAAACAGAACATGCAGCTCACGTGCAGAGAATGGCATTAAAAGTAATTGTGAATTAATTGTGTAACGTGCTGCAAATTTGTTTTAGTTTCTAATTAGACGCTTAGTTCTCTTTAAAATCGTTTTGTTCAGTTAAGGAATAACGGGTGAAATCAGCTGGGTTTTAAACGGTGAGAGTATGGAAACCTGGTCACTGTAATTTAAAAAAATATGAAGGACGAAGAATAGCTAAGGTTACAATTTTAGTTAACATGGTGACATCTCCGTTTTTTAACCATAGGCTATCGAAAAAAAACCTTATGCACAGTGAATTCGCTGTAGCCTAGGCTATTTGAAAAACAATAAATGCAATATTCACTGGACAAGGTTTTGAACTTTTTTCAGTCACAAAACCATTCTATTTACTTACAGGCTGTATTCATAGATAAACAGAGCTGTATTGTAATGACATCTGAAGCGCATTTTTCAGAATGCAAATGTCCGTCTATTGCCGGTGCGCGAGTTTTTCCATTGAATGACAATTCACGCATTAGGTGCAAAGACAATTCGCGCATTAGGCTTGATAGCTATAGGTGTTATCAGCTCCTTTTTAATGGATAGCCATTGTCCCGTACCATCGCACATCGCCTGGATGTTGATGGAGTGGGCTGAGAGCAATGTAATGTGGCATTGTTTCCCTTCGTTGAGGGAAAGGTATGTGGACCTATGGAACCTTTTATTATTATGCATTTTTGATATAGCCTACACAATAATAATATTTCACATTGTGATCTAGATATTTTAGTCATGCCTGTGCACGCCCCTGTGTGTAACAGACAGGAGGGTAATGCGCGTTGTGCACACGCCTATGTAGACGCACTTATATGCGCCGTTAAAATAGCATTGTAAACAACTGCGACATGACTTTAGACCAGGTTTGTGGTGGTTCTAGCGCAAGCGCTTTCTGCTGGCTCAAGATAGCAATACGCCAAAAAGAATCCTGGCCACTCCTCATCTTAAGACCAACACGCCCAGTTCACTAATGATGGCGCAAGAGTTACGCCGTCAAACATGCTAGTTTGACAGCGTAAGCGTTAGGGCGTTATTATGGACCTAGCGCCGGGTGTAAGATAGCAAAGACACTTGCGTTTGCGTTAGCGCCGCTTTGCGCCGGGTGTTAAGATAGGGCCCACAGTGTCATAGATGTGAAGCACTAATGTCATGGAGTCCCATTAAGTGTGAAAGTGGGTGAATTACCGTTCAGTAAGCTACAGTGTATACACTACCGTTCAAAAGTTTTGGGTGACTTAGAAATTTCCTTGTTTTTGAAAGAAATGGATACTTTTTATTCACCAAGGTAGCATAAAATTGATCAAAAAATACAGTCCAGACATTGATAATGTTATAAACTACTATTTCTATTTCATTCTATTTCTACATTAGCAATTGTAGCCCTTTTTTACACATAGTGCCCCCATTTTAGGGCACCAAAAGTAGTTCACATAATAATTTTAAATAAAGTCATTATATTTAATATTTGGTTGCATATCCTTTGCATGCCATGACTTCCTGATGTCTATGACCCAACAACATCACAAGACTCTTGATATCTTATTTCCAGGTACTCTTACAAGTGATACTACAACCTCACTGCACTTGAATTGATCTCTATGGGAATTGGGGTGTGGAACTAGATTAAGCTGTAAATTACACGAGAATAGTATGGAACACATGGTTGGCTAAATGGCTTTAAGTCATCAAGGGTCTGAGGTATCAAACGAGCCTCAAAACCATCACTCTTCTGCCAGATATGCAGTAGATATGGATGGATCGCTTTAAGGGTTATTTCTCCTGACTTATTTCTCCATAGAGTTCAATAGCAGGGATGCACATCAATCTTCTAGAAATGAAGGCAGTGCTTCATGCATTGACCCATTTCCTCCCAGTGGTCAGATGCAGACACATCCTCGTTCGAACAGACAGCTTCGCTGTTGTTTCCTGCAATAGCCAACAGGGGTGGCATTCAGTCTCCACCCCTACATACCAAGACATGCTAACTCCCACTCTGGGCCCATGTCTGAGGCGTGTCCCTGACGGCAGTCCACATGCCAGGCACTGCCAATGTGACCTGTGATCCGGTCGGGTTTCAACTACTCCATGCAGTCTGAATCCGCTTCTTGGGGGGGGTAGATGTGTTGCATGTTCCATCACTGTGAGTGTCCCACTCGCGAAAATGGCATTAGGATCCTGTCATCAGAGGAGTATTCTGGACTTGGACTCCAACAATCACCCATTCTATCGGTTAGTACTATATTATTTGTTAACAAATAGTGGTAATAGCATACAACTTACAGCAAATACATAGGTCCATAGAGATACTATTCAGCGCCTTTGTTGAAACCGGTACAAAGAAAGAGTTACACATTTAGACAGACACCTCGACAAAACACTACATTCCGCTGGAAACAAAAGGACGTCATGGCTGTAGTTCCTGTGGGTAATCCAAAGGTGGTGATTGGAAGTGCTGCCTGTTTTACCTCCAAGAGAAGCAGCCAATGACAAGAGGGAGATATTCCTGTTTACACGTCCTCCTCCAGGGCTTATCCATCTCTAGTCCCGTACTGTTAGAGTCCCTTTAACAAGTGCTTGTTTTGCTTGGGACCCTTCAGAGACCCGCAATACACTATTTTGCTCACAACTTAGACTGCACAGGAATATGTTGAAGGTGAATTTCCTGGAAGGAGGAGCTAGGGCTAGGACACTGTGTGTTTGGGATCTGGATTTTGTGTGCACTGTCCACAGGGGAGGGGTACAATAGGCTCCCTCTCTTGTAGCGGGACCAGAGGGATACAGCTGCTGCGCGTCGTAGACGGGCCAGTGCTTTTCACCTGCGTCTGGCTCTCAGTGTGAACCGCTGCAGTCCCTCAGGCAGGTTTTCCCCCTTTTAGTGGCCGCTGGAGTGGTGAGGGAAGCCCAGTGTTCCATACTGTGGAGAAACAGCAGGAGGGCTTTTGTAACTTGGGTAAGTGCTTGTGGCGTCTTGTCCTGTGTTCTTGGTCTGGGTGCAGTGGTCAGTGGGGGCTGACTCCACCTCCACCACCTTACCAGCGATGCTTATTTGAAGGTAAAGTCCATCCTGCTTTTTTTTTGACAAAGTGGTCGATTACATGGTCATACAGTGCATCTTTGGCCTTTAAATCCAATAGACGTTCCTTCTCAATGGCCATGGAGCCCAGTGCTAAGAGTCAATCGAATACGTGTTTATTCGTTTGAGCGCTGAAAACCGCCTCTCGACAGAGGCAGTAGGCACTGGGATTGTCACAGACAAACATGTCAACGCGTAAAGCTGACGCATGCTCTCACATAAAGCTTTCTGCTGAAGGAAAGTGAGGAGGTCAGCAGGGCTTTTTCCTTGAAAATCGGCCATGGCATACATAACGGTGAGCTGTGTTCTAAGCTGGGGGAAGGTCAAAGAGGGGGCTGTGGCTCTGCGTTAGCCTGGAGAAGGCCGTGTCTGGGAGTGTTTTCCAGAATGTTCCAGAATGGAACTGTTGCGCATCGAGGAGAGCGAGAAATGCGGGTTTCTCGTGGTCTCTAAACCTGTTCCTTATCTGGCCAAGAATGTTTAAAATGTCACTGTGTAGTTTTTGGTACCTTGCGCGAATATCCATGTGCACTAGGCCTCACCGTGTACTTGGAGCGCCTGTTTCACGCAGTCGGCTGATAAATTTCATCGAATCGCTCCCTCTCCATAGTGTCACAAAACTCGTTTAGTCTAGCCAGAATTGCATGTCCAGTGTCTTGTTCTGAAGTATTCCAAAGAGCACATCTGGATAATCAAAAATGCCATGAAAAGTGGAAAGCAAGAAACAGAACTCAAAGTTACCCAGATGTGCAATATATCCATCAGCACTGCACACAGAATCATCGTATTCATCATGATGTTCTAGACTGTACCGACCAATCAAGAAGTATAAAGCCACCTTGTTGGTGCACGAGGGTAGCCGCTGTTGGCAAAATATCATCAAGAAGCTGTGTGCGCTTGGGGGATCTGGAAAAAAATGCAGCTAGGCCATTGAGATTGGAAAAAAATATCTTACATTCTCTAAGTTTCGATGCTCCTTGAGTCAGTACTAAATTTAAGGTATGCGCATAGCAGTGTATAAATAAAGCCAGAGGAGCTCTCTCCTTCACTTTAGCTTCCACTCCATTGGACTGGAGGCCATTATGGCAGCGCCGTCGTAGCACTGTGCCATAACTTTATTCAAACACTGTAGGCTAATTGTAGCCCAGTTGCAGTAAATTAGTCTCCTATTTGCAGCCTACGAGGCGGCGTAGGCTATGTCTGCCAACCAGTAGTCACTGAAGGAAAGAAAGTAGCTACATTCTGCTTAATTTCTTTATTAATGAAAGTTATTTGCTCCACTTATTTTCTTGGAATGTTTGGACTCTGAATTTGTCATGGTTTTGCAGCCTGCTCTGCCTTTTCTGTGGGTGTTACCACTCGGGGCCGCGAGAGGGCACTCCTGTCATATTTTACGCATTCCGTGACTAAGTATGCTTATGGGGTTTCTGGGGCGCTGAAGACTGCATTTCTTAAGAAGACTGCATTTCTTTTTGTTCAAAGACACGCAGGACCTTCTTTAGATTAGAGTTAGGTTTAGTTCCTAGGACTTATTTTTCCTTTTCTCTTTCTCTTTTCTAGTTCTTTCCTTGGTTTTATTTCAGTCCTCTGGAGGCTGTAACCTTTGTTACCTTTTTCTCCTACCTCCTCGTTTAAGCTCATTTGTACTTCATTGAGCTGGAGGTTTTTCTTTCTCGTTCTATGTATTCGTTCTATGAGTCTTCGAGCCTGTATTCGCCCTCTTTTCTGGGTCGATTTCTGTTGGCGTATTCGCTGGGAGTTATGTCCCTTTTTGTTTATTTTTTCTGATCTGTTCGTGTATTCTATTCCTCCTTCTGACTTGTGGTTACTCCACGTTTGTGGGGTAACTTTTAGATCCCCTTAGTCGCGTCTGGTTCTCCGACTCCATCCCTCACAGAATTAGCCGGTTATGGAGCAATAGTTAAAGGGGAATGGTTATTTCTTGAATTCTATATGGATTTTGTATGTTTGATATGAGTCTTGAAGCTTACCGCACTAGAACTGCGCCTCCTGTTTCCCTTGTTTCCAGACAAGCTGATCGACTTTTATCTATCACTGAATCTGATTAACCACGATGTAGCGCGTCTGGAAATAAGGGAACTGGGAGGCGCAGTTTCTAGTGCGGTAAGCTTCAAGACTCACATTAAAAATATAAAATCGATATAGAAGTTTCCCATCCATAGGTTGTGTAGTTATTAGCCAGTAGTGAACAAGTTGTGGGCCATGTTTGAAAGATTAAACTTTTGCGTAACCTGTCGGCAGACAAAATACGTCTCGCTTGTCCAGCAAATACTTCAAACTAAGGCGTTACAGTGGTTTGAAACTTTGATAGAATGTATCCCACTAAATTTGTGAAATAATCCTGTTCAAAAGTTTTGTCTATAATCTCCATTGCATTCTCGTTCGAAGAGTTGCCTATTGGACTAGAAACATAACAGAACGTCCGGATGGGAAGGCTCTTCCTACGGATATGATAGCTGGTACTTCCGAGCCCTGAGATTCACTGTATGCTCCCAGAGGCTAAATCATTTAGCCGATGGGTTCCGAGATTGCATCCACCATAACCGTGACAAATTGTGCTTTCACTTCAGTGATAGCACCAATAAGATTGTTTTGTATTTTACCTGAAGTCTCTGTGAAAACTTTGTTGGTCGAAAGATGATAATATAAATCCCTGTTGTACTCGGCCAGAAAGGAAATTAGCTCTACATAATTGCCCCATTTTTATAGACTCCTTGCTTTCATCATGGCCCCTAAATGGGAGTTATTGTTTCCCTAGGAAGATGACATTCAATCAGTCTTTTCAGTATTTCCCTATTTTTCGTAACTTCTTTGTTGTGCCAGTTCTGTTTCTCTTCATATTTGTTCATTTAGTTGCAGGTCCACCTGGAGTCCCCAAATGTTTTCAGTGACACTGTTGCTTGGAGTTGCCCTGCCGTGTTTTGGTGTCTAGTTGCTGCCTTAGTTAGACTATTCAGGTTTGAAAACCCAGTGTGGGTCCAGACACCTGGCCAGTCAGTTGAAAATAGCAGGCATTCCCAGCAATATAATTAGCTTTTTTTTCCTCCGTTGCTGAAAAGTCCTTCTTGAAAAAGGCGTTGACAGTAAATCTGCCACCAAATCCGGTTCTCCTCCCTCCGCCATTGTGTTCGAATACAGCAAGACAAGTCTAACGTTAGCTAATAATATTATTATACTCTCACCACAGTACAAGGTAACACACAATAACAATGCCCCCCCCCCCCCCCCCTTTGGAGTAACGTTAATTTAGCTAAGTGGCAAATTTTCAAGTCAATTCAACATCTTACAAAAAATGTTTTGTTTTGCTGATTTTATCTGTCACAAATGCAATGGTTATAATCGTTCGTAGAATTGCTAAATAATTCTGTGCAGATAATTCAGATGGGTTACGTTCAAGTTCACATCTAGCCAGCTCCTCTTACAACATGTCTATTGGATAAAAGTTTTCCCACAGAAGTGCTTATATAGCTAAAGGCCAGCTAGAGCTCTCTGATGTATAGAGGAATACACCCAACAGGGCAAACCCGAAATCTGATTGGTTAAAGTTATGCCAATCTACAATATTCATCCCCAATCATAATAATATGATTAATGGCTAATTATGATTCATTATCAAGCTAATAAAAAAAAAAAACAAGACACTAAACTAAAATGTTATACATGGCTTGCCAGTCATAAATGAGTGTAGAAAATATAGGTAAGAGAAATGGGAGTAAACATATCTGTTACACCCAGGGGGTGGACAAAATATCGGAAACACTTATTTATATATATAAACACTTAATAATTAATAATAATGATTATTAATAATTAATTAATTCTGAATAATTAATAACTAATAACAAGTAGCCCACCCTTTGCCTTCATAACAGTTTCAATCATTCTACGAATGCGGTCATACAATTTCTGAACTGTGTGTAGTGGAATATTGGCCCATTGTTCAAGAAGGGACAGTCTCCAGTTCTTTGAGGGATGAAGGAGGTGGAAATCTAGTTCACTCTAAACTATGTTTAGATCTCATGATTGTGCAGGCCATGGAAGTAATTTGACTTCATCCTCGTGTTCTTGGAACCATTCCATGTTTTTAGCAGTGTTTATGGGGGCGTTATCATGTTGGAATATGGGGACATCATGAGGGAACAGTGTTTGCACCATAGCGTGCACCTGATGAAAATGGTTTCATATTGTTTTGCTCGTGGTTGCTTTTGTATGTGTTTTTATGTTGGACCCCAGGAAGATTATCTGGTTGCTATGGCTACCAGCTAATGGGGAACCTTTAATAAAATAAAATAATTAGAGTGCACTCTTGTAAAATGGTTTCATATTGTTTACCTGTTACACGTCCAAGGAGAGCAATCATTGGACCCAATGAGTCCCATGAAATGGCTGCCCATACCATTACAGAACCACCACCATACTTAACAGTTGGCAACAGACATTGTGGATTGAATGCCTCCTTAGGCTTCTCCAAACATAAACCCGTCCAGATGTATTAAAAAGAGTAAAAGATGACTCAGCAGACCATATCACTTTTCTCTATTGCTCAGGGGTCCACATTTTGTGTTCCTTGCACCATGTTATGCGTTTTTGTGCATTAGCCTTGGATACAAATGGTTTCCGAATGGCGGCCCTGCCATAAATACCAGCTTTGTGAAGCTCACGACGTACTGTATTTGTTGAGACTGGTTCAGATATGATTGATTCATTTCTGTGGTGATTCTTAGAGCTGTAGTTTTGTGGTTATTAGCAACTATCCTACAAAGTGTCCATCTGTCCCTGTCAGACAGCTTTGATTTGCGGCCACAGTTCTTTTTTGCTGATGCTGTTTTTTGGTGTTGGGCATAATTTTTGACACTGGTCTCCTTGCCACCTTAAATAATTTTGTTTTTGTGACTGACGCACCTGCAATTCGGGCACCAACTATTTGGCCCCTTTGGAACTATTTTTGAACTCCTTGTTTTGGAGACCTACCTAGCAAAGTGCTGCTGGTTAGACCTCCTAAGTGGACACATGCTGCTAATTAGCATTCAATAGGAATCACTTGTGTAGATGCTTTTGTGATTGTGGTTTAGATGCTTCAAAATTTAAGCCATTTTTCAGTTTCCGATATTTTGTCCACCCCCTGTATATATTTCCCCTCTTTTTCCGCTTCGAGCAACTGGCTTCCAAATCGTCTCATCGACAGCTCAATTATATAGACAGAGGGGTAAAAAACAAATTCAATATTTTAAAATGACCTAATCTAAAACTTTTATTTCAATCAATGTAGGTTTTTCTTTTTAAAGTGATGGATTCTAAAAACTTCAAATAACCACAACATATCACAGAGCATAACATATACACACCCACCAAATATCTTTTCAAGAAAATGTCAATAGGTATATTTATATATATAATATATACATCTCAAGTCAGCTAATAAACTCAGGCTGCGTCCCAATACTCGGTCTAAGCACTTCCTTCAAGTCCACACTTTGGTGGCGTATTTCCGAGGTTGTACCAAGGGGTGCAAGTGCACTGTGCGGTGCGCAAGTGCGTAATGGCGCATATAAGAAATGGGACACCCTTGCATGACATTCGGTTGCTGTGGTTACATACACACGCATCGCCATGTTTCCTGTCGCCGCTATATGTGATTTTTTTATTTATAAACCCACTGACCAAAAGCGTGTGCATTAGTCGTCTGTGGAACTTAGGTGACATCGGGCGTGTTGTCTGTGGGACGTTCCTCGAATAACCAGAATGAAAGTTTATAAGTCTCCCCCGTACGTTGTTTAGATCACTTTTTAATTGTGAATTAGGGTGAGGTAGAATACGTAGTTTTACGTTTAACAGCTGAGCTATGGTTTTGGTCAAGATAGGCAGATCCACCGTGTAATGTGGATGTCCAATGGACGTTAACAGGAGAGCCAAGAATGACGAACCCGTTTTGTTTTATTTAATTTGCTCGTCCATGCAACGTCATGTCGTGTCACCTGCTCAGTAGGTTTTTATGAATGAATCTCAACCACTGAACTATATAGAAAACTCAACACGTCATATATTGAACT
The DNA here is from genome assembly GCA_029718625.1 of Synaphobranchus kaupii. Taxonomy (NCBI): domain Eukaryota; kingdom Metazoa; phylum Chordata; class Actinopteri; order Anguilliformes; family Synaphobranchidae; genus Synaphobranchus; species Synaphobranchus kaupii. The sequence goes on along the minus strand of CM056383.1, from coordinate 48,950,590 downwards.
TTAGCTGGACAGATCAGATCAGTAAACTCCTCTTTTTACCTAAGATCTGTAGGCCTACTTCTGTCGAGCTGAAGTTCAATATATGGCATGTTGAGATTAAAATAAATAAAACAAACGCTGGAGGACATTTGCTTTTGTAACGTTATAACCATTTCATCTTCTGCATAGCTAGCTAGAACAGCAGAGCTGTTTGGGAAAACCCAGTGCCGACTTAAGTTTAATAATTGTATGTTAACTGTAGGCTACTGCAGGTCCCGTATTTGTTATTTGATATAATTAGCTAATGTTACCAGCCAGCCTGAGAAGCCTTTCTGCTGCCGAGTAGGCTACATATTTTATCAGGCTGCAGCCCATAAAATATCCTAATAAAATGCCAATTTACAAGAAGAAAATCGCTTGACTTATTTATTATTTATACATAAATATATAGTTATTTCATATTTTTTAACGTGTATGAGTTAGTGAAAATGCATGATTTAACTGGTTTTCACTTTACACTTGAAGTTCCTATGCTCGATTGTGCAGCAGCTTGTTCATGCACACAGAATACAGCTCTGATTGCCCAGAGTGTCGAAAGTCACGATAGCGCAAATAACTATGGGCAATACGCTTCAGCGAAGTTTGGTTTGATGCGGACTCACGTAAAGGCCACATCAAGGGCTCATAAAGTGCGCAGTCAAGCACTCGCAAAATAAGAAATGGGACAAAGCCCCTGGAGGTTCTCGTGGGTACCTGCATTTGAAGTGCGCAAGTGCTCAAGTGCTCAAGTTTGAGTATTGGGACCACCGAACTACATAGAAAACTAGAAACAACAAGCTGTATCTCTCCCATTCATTCTGTTAAAGCCAGCATACTCCGCCCACTTTGCCCAAATCCCCGCCCTTTCCGCCATTCTTTTCCGTATCATGGAGGCCAGTTTGCACCATTTACTAAGGATTGTGGGTAGCCCTTGCAGCCAGTCACGGTTGCTTCACTCACGGCGTCTGTCATGGTCCAAAAATCGCAGCGCCCACTGCCAGCAGTATGAGAATGTCAACGGAGATGGATAACCTTTTTTTAGAACCAAGCAAGCTACATTAAGCTTATTATGGATTTTCCTTGTCCATCATTTTAAAAATAATGCACAACGTAGCCTAGCCAGAGATTTTCTCATATAGGGGGAGAGTCTCTGGCCTAGCTACGCACATTAAAATATACGCAAAAAAGTCCTTCTGGTTTGGTGCAGGTCATTTTCAGTGCTACGTTACCAGTGCTATCTCTAAATTTTTCTTTTTTAGCGTTTTGCTGTACCCGAAAAGCATTGCTGCAAAGATAGGCCTAACAGAAGAAAAAAACGACAGATTTCGGGCTCTAGTCTGGCATCAAAATCAACACAAAGCCAGCCCCAATAACTGGCTGCACAATCAGCACCTATGACCCGAGGCAGGTGAGCCTGCCACGGTCTCTGATTGTAATCGGCACAGTGACATTGGTCTTGAGTTAGCAGCAGGGCAGCAGGGAGAGAAGACATCCACCGAAACGAAACAGGCCAGAGAACGTGAACTAGGGCTGTCAACTGGACCAAAAAATGTATTTCAAATATTGTATTCCCAAAAATAACAGATTCGAATATATTCAAATATTTATTGCAAAATGTACATAAAATCTAAAAATTGTATCAAATGCATCATTAAAGGTATACTATGTAGTTTCAGAACACTAGATGGCAATATTGAGCACGTAGGAGAAAAGGGCTCCCCGAAAATTGCTTATCACGTGTTCTTCTCAGACGCGCACGACGACGCACGAGCATTGTGGTGACGTTTCACACATATTTTCTCTGACCGTGGACTCAATTCAATTCGCTTTATTGGCATGATAAGACATTGAATCTGTATTGTCAAAGCATACTACATTAAAACAGTCGAAGACATACATCTAACTCTGAACAATACAAAACAGCAAAGACTAGAAACGAATGAACAGTAACCATACATGAAAACAAGAACTTTTCTTTGATTATGGATTTAGAAATAACAATAATGTAAAATAATAAAGTACAATTAAAAATAATAATAATTATGAATAGAAATGATAATGAGGATGAGAACGACACATATGATCTTATAAAGTGAATATAATAAATGTAAAATATTAAAATTGGTTTATAATGATCTCTGTCACTCACTGTCCCTAAGACGATGGCAGGCAGCTATATATTGTGCTGCCAGGTCACAGCACGTCCTCTCCTCTCCTAAGAGGATGGGGAGTTTTTGGATGTCTATTACATTTTTTAATTGAGGGTATCTCTGATTTATTTTGGAAAAATATTTATTTCTGATTTGATTGTATTTTTCGCATTTTGTGATAAAGTGCCGCTCCGTCTCAACTTCGTTGAGATGGCAATGTTTCTCCTCCCGGAGTCTGTTGACTCTATCACGGTCACTCTGATCAAGCTGTCCTCTTCCCCTGGCCCTGCCTCGCCCACCACGAACACGATGGATAAAAGCGTCTGCTAAATGATGTAATGTAATGTAATGTTTATGTAATGACTGCCCCTCACCCTTACTCTGGGGCCGCGACCACTGGATGTTGATGGCTACAGAATGAACTGAGCAGAATTACAAAATTATGATTTTGAATTATTTTATGAAAATGAACAGTGGTCAAATTTACAGAGCAATAGCTAAGATTACTAACTTACATGCTTTGAGCATGTAACGTAGTCTCCATTTACATGATCAAGGTTTGGTCAAACATGATACATAGATTGTCAACAATAAACAAACATCACGACAATAGATAACCTTAGCTATCGATAGCTGCTACGTTATGTGAAGGATGTTCTTTTGGTGTATTGAAATGATCTCGGAAGTCGGAATATTTCCGATTAACGAGAAGAAAAAACGATTTGAACGTGACATTATTGTCATGTTCAAATAGTTAATTCTTCTTGGAAGTCGGAAATATTCGGACTTCCGAGTTCATTTGAATACACCATAAGTCTTATCTGTTCTGTAGTTACTTCGATGACGTTTCTGTATGCACTTATTGTATGTCGCCTTGGATAAAAGCGTCTGCTAAATGACTATAATGTAATGTAATGGCCGATATTTTTATAATGATATCGTTACCTCCTCAGCTGAAAACATCTTGCTAATTAGTAAGGGCAGAAACATACCTCACACAAATAGCTACGCATACGTGGACGCTTCTACGCGAACAGTTTTTCCTTTTGCCATGACATTTGTGAAAGACAAATATTGTTTGTAAATATAGTAACAAAACAGACTTCTATTATGAATTATGGTGAGGTAAGAAAGTTGCAAAAAAGTAGGCTACACTCCCCATCTGTAAGTACTACTTTTCAAAACCATAACTATGCCCTACTAAGGCTAAGGGCAATAACTGAAAACAATAAAACTGAATGAAACTGAGAAAACGGACTTTAAAGTTTATTTGCTGTCCAGACAAAGACATTTCTGTGACATCAGTTGATAGATTATGGTTTGATTCCTTACCATAGCATAATCTAAACTCATAAGACAGAGATCAGATACCATAGAGGCCACTCAATTTTCACAAAAATTACAGTTGCTGCATACTAAAAAAGAAAAACCAACACTGTGGCTTTAAAGACAAAAAGGAAATGAAAAAAGAAAAGTAATCTCGTTCTTTGACCACAAAATAAATACATTTATTTTTGCATCAGTAGCCTCTCTGTGTCTGGACAATCAGATCTTTTTTTGCTATTTTACAATCTCATTCATCCAACAAATTATTTGTTGAGTTTAACACTTTATTCATGGACATGATCAAACCAAAGTGAAGCACCCAAAAGTGTTTCTGCGCCTCTCCTTAGCCACAATTAATTGCTGAGCAATTATTCTTCTATTTAGGTTGTCCAGTTTATCTTTGTGAATATGACACACAGCAACAGCATTGAGCCGAGACTGTATCATGGTGCTTCGGTTTTTAACCTCCAAAGACTAGTAAAGCTTCTTTCAGCCTCAGCAGAAGAAGCAGGCACAGTAAGTAGCAATCTCACTCATTTCCACTTGCTCAAAGAGGCCACTGACTTCTGGCAAAATTGGTTTGGTTGACTTCACTGCTTGACTGAAAGTCATACTTGGATTTGAACATTGCTAATTGCACATTAAGAGAAGCCCTGTCCAATTCTGGGTATTGCTGCAAAACATCATCATCTGTTTTCAAAATTCCTGATCATTAGCAGGCCTTCTTCCTTTTCAAAACGTCCTTTTCAAAATTGTTTCAAAACAATTTGCACACTCACAATTTCTAGAACCTTTAAAAATTATGTTCTGAAATAGTCAACTGAGGAGAGAGGTACATGTACTGCAGCCTGACCAGCCAGGCGTTTGGGAGGGTTTTGGACACAAAGCATTTCAATTGGAGACAGGTTGAGGGTTTCACATATTTGCAATGCTTTGTTGTAGATACCTTGAAATTTCTCTTGTGTTCTTTTCTCAGCTATTATATCTTTTACACAAGTGACAGCAGCAAGCATACCATCAATGGTCTATGTACAACTTTGAAGATAAATATTGAGGCACAATAATTCCTCTGTAATTTCCAAGGCAAGCAGGAGACCAAGAACTACATTGTCCTTTTGAAATATTTCAAGCAAGCCATTTGCCCTGCTGGCTGAATTTGACTTACCAGATGCTATTTCCTCTAAAGCAAGTAACAGACTGATACTGGTTCAGTAGTGAACAAATGGCACCTGTCCGCACTGTCCACCTTGTGGTACACACACCGGACTGACCCGCTCTCTGATTTTGCAATAGCCTGGAAAATGGACTTCATTTTCATTGACTGGCCAAATAAAAGTCCCAATTCATGAACCCATTGCAAAGAGTCACAGACAACAGGAGAAGCTGTGCAGGCCTGTTGTGTAATTAGGTTCACACAATGGGGTCCACAATGGACATAAGGGGCAAAAGGTTGATGCTGCTGGATAATGGCCTGTGCTCTTTAATATTTTCCTGCCATGTTTGCAGCACCATCATAGGTCTGCTCTCTCAACCCAGTGATAGACAAATTTAGACTGAACAATACATCCATAATAACGTTTGCAAGGTTCTTTCCTGTTGTCACATTCACCTCATACAGGCCAAAAAATTCCTCATGAACTACCAGATCATGGTCAACATATCTCAGACATATTGCTTCCTGCTGCTTCCCAGATGCATCTTGTGTGCCATCCATTATCACAGAAAACTGCAGCTGTGGAAGTGACCTATGTTATCTGCAATTTCACAAACTATTGAGTTGCTCAATAAAGTTAGGATCTCGTTTTGAACTTGGGGACAAGTATAGACAAGTTCTTGCCTCCTGTTGCTGTGATGCCCCTACATTAGATAGTTGCACATCCACTGATCAAGTCTCATAGATTTGTGTTGCTATGACTGCCTTGTGACATTCTGATCTGGTATGTAATGCAAGCCTTTCACTGGCCTTCTTCCAGTTTTTAAAACCAGTGGAAATAAATGTGGCTTCTGTGTTTTTTGCCAGCTGTGATGTTTGCTTTTGAAAGGCTTTGCGTCAGTAAAAGCACAATGCTCCTTGAACACCTGTGATAAAATGGAGTCAAGGGAAATCCTTATACCACTGTGCCTGAAATCTCAGAGTTTTATCTAGCAACTTCTGAGACACGATGATCTTAGGATCTGGCTGGTATGGTTCTGAAGCAGCCACAGAAGATCCTTCCTCTGCGGTGTCTCTTTCTGCCCTCTCAGATACTGTCATCCTCTCAGTCTCAGACACCTCAAAAAGAAATGCGAACACCTCAATTCACAGATCTTCCCAATCAAGTCCAGATATTATACTCTTGCAATCAAGAGAAGATGAGTTTTTCTATCCAGCACTATGTGAATGAATAGTTAATAACTATACAAAACAGTGGAAATCAATCTCAAATGCATTTTTTTGTCTTATCCAAGCCGGCAAGTCTATCCCCACATGTGAAGCCACGCCATGTACAGTACATCAGTGCTGCTGCCGGTTCACTGCTCTTTCTATTGTAGTACAGAAACAAGGGCAGAGAGTGTCATAGACGTGAAGCACCTGCCATGCCTTTAACCATTAATAGGGGCCCTGTGCCTAAACGTGAGTGAGTGACATCAGGGATCCATGAGGTGCTTTGCATCTAAAGAAGAATATGTGCAAAGCAATAATAAAATTTAGAGTAGAAATTAAGAAGTGTAGTTCTGAAATTGCAGTGGAAATTAATCTCAAATTCACAATCTTATCCAGCAGATATTTCCTTAGCCAGCTATAGTCTCTCCTCACCTGTGAAGCCTCATCATGTCCATCTGTGCTGCTGCCTGCTCCCTGACCTGAGGCTTCTGAGCTGCCTGTTCCCTGCTCTTTCTAATTCCAGTACAGACAAAAATAAGTGCAAAAGCAAAAATGAAATTCAGAGTAGAAATTAAAAGTCTATTCCTAAAATTGCTCCATGCCCTGAGCCCCCCTGAGCTGGCTGCTACCTGATCTTTCTATTGCAGTACAGAAAAAATAAATAGCTATATTGTACTAACTAATATAATTCACATGAAGCCATCTAGGGCTAGCAGCTTAGCTATCAAAAATAGCATAACTCAACTTACGTTACGTGGCGCTGTAATGGCGACATGTAGTCCAGCTGTCTCTCGTGTTCGTGTTTGTTAATTTGAATGTGTTTTGTTGTGTCGGGCTTTTGTCTTTTGTTTTTTTCATGCACTGTGTGTCTGTAGTGGGACGGGGAAGCGGGGTGGAGATTTTTCAGGGCACTCCTGTGGTTCGTTTTTATAATATTGACGAATTGTCTAGTCGATATAATTTTGTTTGTGGTCATCACCATGGAGACACATTCGCAACATATGCTCGGGAATGTCCGTTGGATCTGCAGCAACAAAGTTTACCATCGGCGATCGCTCTTCACCGGAGTTGAAGATGTCAATGACCTTCAATATGCACTTATTGTATGTCGCTTTGGATAAAAGCGTCTGCCAAATAATTTGAATGTAATGTAATGTAATGTCGGGACTGATCCGGGAGTGCAGGCAGTCTTTGGGAGGCAACCAGGGAAGGGAAGGAGAAGATAATGAGGCGACGACTGGGAAGGTTATCACATCTCGGGACAGTGGGGGCTATTTTTAATCATGGCTGGATTCCACTTTAATTCACTTGATTAATGCAATGATTCTATTGAATGTCTTTACTTAATATGTTTGTGTGTTGTGGGTCTGCCCCACTGTCTATGTCTTTTTGTTGTTGCTGGGGCTACAACTGAAGTTCGGGAAAATAAAAATTATTCTATTCTATGAAGATTGCATCAATGGTTTTTTGCCTCTTGGCTGGTTTACTGTACATTTTGCCTGAAGAAGACAGGATGCATAAACTTTCATTCATGCATGCATTCACATTTAGAAAAAGCTAGCTAGCTAGCTAACAATGGTTAACTGGCAATCTGCGAACCAGGGGTGGCGCCAGAAAATTTTGGTTGGGCGTGCTAAGGTGGTGCTTTACAGTTGTGTGTGGGTGGTTATGAATTGCAGTTCACACACGCGTGACCGCAGATAACCTCGAACTGACCATGGGCGGCTATTTATATTGTAGCCAGCTATTGCAGTGCTAATAACAAGCATGCACTGATTTAGCTTAGGTTATGTCCTGCCATCTCACTCACTCAAAATAAATATAATGACCCAGACATTCAGAGAATATTGCCAGCATGAGTCAGTTGCTTGCCCTATCCACGGCGGGCCCCTAGTATTAGTCGTCGATGTCCCAATTATAGTATTCAAAAGTTATTATTCTGAAATGATAAATTACAGCTTTAAGAAAACCCTCGAAATTCCAATGCAGGATTAAATTGTCACCGCTTGCGAAGACAACAGCCTGTGAAGTTGCACTGCATGAAATAAAACAGCAGGATGCTACTAGCACTATACATTGTTTAACAACCTCCATTTTGCCACAGTCACAGACAACAAAATGCACGTGTATTCTTACACGTTAAGAATATGCTTGGGGGGGGGGCCTGCGCCGGTGCTATGCAGATTCATGACGGGGCCCGGCTTGCCCCCCCTTAGCGCGCAAACATTTTTGTTTGCCAGCTAACGTTAGTTAGCTGGTCTAACATCGCTTCGACGTTACACGATATAATTAGCAGCAGCCCGTTAAATGATAAGATGGATGATACCTTAGCTCGCTACTAACTACTAATTACTAACGTTACCACACAAAGTCAGTAAAATATCATATGATTCATATCTCTGGCTTTCCTTCCCCTCCCTCTCGATCATGGACAGCTCTCGACTTGATTATCACACCCCGAACCCACCGGACGCTCAAGCGCACAGACGCTTACTGCGCGCGCAGATTTGAGCAGAACTGAACCCACCGCACAAAGACACAGACGCTTTTATTGCTTTTTCGGAGCGCATTCCGTGAACGACAAACGCACTTAAACACTCCACAGTGTACCCAAAGCAAATAAAATACGACGACAATCTATCTGGGTTAGTTTGAGTGTTTATACCATAATTTTTGAAGTCAAACTATCGTTGAATCCTTTACTTTATGCTGACCTAATATTCTCTGTGGAAGTATGGCGGCGGAGCGAATGTGGCCATTGCAACTTGTTACTCTTCTTTGTTGTTATAGTCGACCAGTGCCGGCACTACATTCGTAGGTAACGTAAAGTATCGCTCCCCCGATAGACTGTCGTCGTATTTTATTTGCTTTGGGTGCACTGTGGAGTGTTTAAGTGCGTTTGGTAGTGGATGCTACCTGTTGCCATAGAGTTGCGCTAGCATTAGCAACGTGTGTATGTCCAAAAGAAGGGACAGCATGGAATTAGCTGAAAATGGTTTCCATCAATCAACTACATCATGGGTAAGTCGTAATTAAGACATTATGTCCAAAATTCCAAACTATCCATTTAACTGTCTACGACTGGTCTGGAGTAATCGTTAATTTACGAGCGTTTCTAAGAGCGTCTTAAGTTAAGATGCTTTTGGGAAACGCATCCAAAGTTCAAGAAGCTTCATATGAAGGGTTTTCGACGTCTTTGCCTAATGATGGTTTTGGGAAACGCGCCCCTGGCCTGATTCCGGCACTGCATAGGTCAGGCTGTCTGTAACTGTGATAAAACGAAAATGGTTTGACGACCTCGCAGCGATTGCAGCTGGGTCGATTTGTTGAGCCATGTTTGCGCCGGTTCCTGTTCGATTTATATGAACAAGAAAGCCACTCCTTTGCCCGTCTTCGCCAGGGAGCGTAACGTCTCACCGGTTCACTAAATCGAACCCACTCACTATTGCTAGGGAGGGCAAACCGGAGCTTTAGAACGTAGACAGTAGTGAATTCACGTGAGCTTGACAATACATTTCTGACAGAAAACGTAGTTTATTGACTTTTTTACTTCATTGCTGTGGTGATCAAACTTACAAGAAGTAAATGCTAGTTTATTGTTAGCCTTTATTGTTCGCCATATGAGGCTAGAATGGTGAAGCTAACAGAAACCAATAGCACTAACCCATAAAAAATTGACTTCTAACGTTACTTGTTCAATCGAATTGTAAAAGTGAAAGCGTTCGATTGTGGTGGCACCGAAAATTTCTGTCACACCCTCGATAAACGGCAAAAGTCCCAGTAGAAGATGGAATTAAATCGTTAAAAGTTATATATTTTCTGAATCGTTATCAACTTCCCTTGGTCACTGTCAATTGGACATTGTGATCTGGGCATAGAGTGCCTATGTAAATTACGTCAGAAACATTCAGCCGTGTTATTGGCTACCCAAACGTAATAGTGCGCTCATGACCATTAGTATAATTGGGAGCCTGAAATGTCAATCTTCAGAATCCGTTTAAACCTTTCACCAATAACTTGGGACTTTTAAGTTATAAGGCGGGATATACAGAGTGTCCAGCGAAAATACTGACCTGACAGTCTTTCAGAATTCTAACAGTTGATCAAGTAAACTGCCAGAATGACCGCGAGACACTGAATAGAACAGAATACTGGCTGCGCTGATCTGTGTTCGGTGCCCTCAGGGTCCTACTCTTATCATTGATCGAATGTTGGGAAAATGTGCGTTTAAAAGGCGCAAAAACAGTCCGTATATCACATGAAAATTACATACGAGGACAGTTATTGTCCATAATACGTTTATTTAAGGTTAAACTGACATTTTAAGCACAATATTTATGTTGATTTCCCGAAATACATTTTTCGGTTGTCCTGCCTACTACTGCTGCCATGCGTTATCCGTGTTGCGTGTGTCATTCTGCGTGTTGTGTATCTGTGGGTAATCAGGGCAATAGCACAGAATAAGCATGCTCTCCTGGTTTGAAATCACAGGAAGTTGCCAAAGGCAGTTGCTAATTCATGTTGTTCACTAGTTAGATAGTAGGCTTACGCATTAGCTAGCAAGCTATGGAACTTAGCTAACTAACATAGTTCTGTATACTACTATAGTCCTAGTAGCCTAGCTATTTTTCTTATATAAGCTATCTAGCTTGCGCTCACAAATGACTGACATGCCTGTGAAAGTCGTTTTTGCACAATATTAGTTTGCAATATTAGTTTGCTAGCTAGCATGGGGAAAGGTAATTAGCAAGACTAGCTAAAATTAAAGTGCCATACGATGCAATGTATTGTTTCTGTAATGTCTGTATGTCTCAATGCCCTCATTACAGTCAGATCCTTTACGTAGTATTTTTTTAAATGTCAGCTTAGTCCAGCACTACTAGTCTCCTTTCCATTGCTCACAGGTTTGATATCCTTCACTGTGTCTGTTGGTCTTACCTGGAACTCCATCTCTATCCTCAGCTCTCCACTTCTTAACAATTTACCTTCATTTAAAGGAAATCCAAGGGGCTGTCAAAAAAATGTGGTATTTGTATATTATGTTTACAATCGAACATTGTAACACAAAGTAGTACTAAGACCCTGATTTGACTTCAGAATTTCTGCTGACTTTAAAAATAGATTTTTTTTCATTTCTATTTGAGAAACATACAGAAAAGCTGAAGCACTGCCTGGATTGAAACCACTGATATAATCAAGTGACCTCATATGAAACAGCTGACAGACTTTTTCATTGTGAGGTTTCCAGTGCACTGGAAGCTGCAGATACCTGCCTGCTTCATATTGTATCTGCGCAGAAAGTTTTAAACATTTTTTGTCTCTTACAAAAATATCTAAATCAAATAATTCCATTCTCAGTCACATTTCAGTTCTTGGTTCGTGCCCTCTCATGCAAACAAAGTCACAAAACAATGGTGAACTCGTTGACTCAGCTGAAAAAGCATTCCTTTTCTATTTTCCCCCTGTCTTGGCGCCCTGAGTTACAAAGACCGTAGTGTGGCTGGGAAGTAGGCTACAATGTTGGTCTGTCTCATTAATTGCCAGTGGGATGCATGTTAATGTATCCAGTAAAAATACAAGAGCCATCCTTCATTTCAGGGCTTTTAGGGCCATGAGATTGAGATTTACATTGGAGAGACACAATGATATTTGAAGCAGTTTAAAATGAAGTGAGAGCACCCCTGCATTCTTCCACTTCCTACAATATATTCATTTTTTTATCACCTCTCCCGCTAGTTGCACTGCCGGGTAGTTTAGGTTCAGTAAGTGGGGAGGGAGCTGACCTCCATCTGAACCATGAAAAAAGACTTACAAAAAAAGACTCTTATAGTCGGAGGGTCCTTCACAGGGATTTTTAGCATGCCATAGCCAAATGACAAAAATACGGAAGAAAGTGTTTCAATCAAAACGAACACTCCTACATATAATTTCTTAACCATAATGAATTACATGTTTGTATACCCTCACAAAATCATGTAATTATAGTTATAGATATTTACTATTTTAATGACACTGGTTGTTTAGTTACATTTTGCTGTTACACAGTTTGATATTTCTGCACTTTAAAATGGTAAAAGACCCCGAATGAGCCACCATAAGCACTGTTGTGGTTCCAAGGAGGAAACATACAATTACATAACCTGTGTGTACGTATTCATTGTTCTGTTGCAAAAATCATGCCATGTAAGTCTGTCAAAAATAAAAAATAAATGTCATTCTCTATAGATTCTTGACCTTCTGGGAATTTTGTATCAGCCATAAAAGTAATGCATAATCATGAGGTATTGGTGAGCAATTTGTATTGAACTAGTTACTGTAGGCTGTAGGGGTGTGCCCGAAGCCGAAATCCGAAAGTGCACGGATAGTGGGTTGGAAACAGATTTTTTCCCATCCGAAGTTGCCAGTTCATATTCAGATGCGGGAAATAATGAAATTGCAGCAGGGAAATCTTTGATTCAGTGCCCACCTGTCTGTATGCCTCTTCTGAACTTTACAGAATTAAGCATTGGATTGTCTATTTGTTTATTAAAACATTATAATATATCATTAGGGATGGAGCCGTTCGATATGGGCCATGTGATTCAATCGGCAGTCCCTGAAATTACGGATACTCAACCTATATCTTTAACGTGCTCGCTATAATCTAACAGTGTGCCTTGTTTATATAGGCCTATGTCAATCTTGTGAGAGCAAAAGAAAAAAACAACGTTAAATGAAAAATCTCAACATCTTGCATGCAAATGATACTATCCCTTTGATGCTGTTCGCTTTAATTTGGCTGTGCTTAATCTCGCCACTTTTTCAGAATGTAAAAACACCCTTTAAAAGAAAGCAAAGGAACAGCTTGAATCAGTAACCTATGTCCTGTTTTGAAATGTCACTTACTGGCTATCAAAATCATTATTGTATTTATGCTAGTTGTGTGTTTGTATTTTTAAACTGTACCAACCGTCTGTTATGCCTCCATATTGCTGCGTAATCAATCCGTCAATCTCGCCATTCCATGAGCCCAAGCTTGCAACACAATTAATTAAACGAAAATATGATGTTTCGCGGTGAACGGTTTAACCAAGTTAAAAGTTGTTGAAATGCAGCCATATCCAGACTTTTTTCATTTTCTTGAATTAAAAGCTTTTCAGGTTCTAGAACTTTGTTGTTAATGCTAGGATAGAAATGCATCTTGTTGGACTGTTCATTTTATTTTTTTTAGAGTGGTTCATTTATAAAGCATAATAATAGTAATGATAATAATATTACTATAACTAATCATTAAGTTCTTATAGTAAAATAAAAAACTAACAAAAAAAGTACAATATGAAATCACAACAGGCAGAGCTATTGTGGAAATAGTTTCCATTCAAATGTATAATGGAATGGTTTGATGTTTTTATAAAACTGCCTTTTCATTCTGAATTGATTATGCATTGTACCTCAGATTTTTTCCAGTTCTTAGCCAAAATGATTGTTTAGTGTCCCCCAGTTAGGGGGTGGGGGGTTCAAATAGGTTAACAAAAACAACCTTTAACAAAACAAAATAATAGATAAATATGTATAAAGTACAGAATATAGTTTTGAAAAGAAAAAAAAGACAGTGAGGGGGGTGAATACTCATAAATTGCAATAACAATTCATTTTAGACTAGAAAAGATCACATTTCCAAAAAAAAAATCACATTTCCTATATGTAATGCAACTTCCGATAGATTTCTATCTGAATACAGATACAGATAACGTTGATGGTCGAACAGATACAGATACAGATAGTGGCATTGCTGCACACCCCTATTCTATAAAATGAGGGGGTGAAGGTGGGTTTAAAATGTAATAAAATTATCTTATCCACTAATATACTGATTAGCCTATACTTTAGCTTTATATGAAAGCATCTCAAATCTCATCTAGGGCTTTGAAAATGTTCATAAATTAAACATTTTATTTTAGAAAATGCTCTGTGTGAGGTTGTGTAGAAATGCTGGAAATGGAACTTTAAAAGGCTAAAGTTTTTTTTTGGGGGGAGGACCCCCACACCCCCCGCTACTTCGTACCGCCCCTGTGCCCCACCAACATCTCTTCATGCCCCCCCAATCAAAGCAGTCTTGAACTGCCCCTGATGCCCCTGTATTTTTGGGCATCAGAAAATGGTTTGACTTCAATCTGATCTATAGTAAGTTTACTAAATTGGAGATAAATACAAAACCGTCATTATGATCATTTAAAATATCAATTATAGCTACAAGCACAGGATGCAATTTGCTGGCCTGTGCTGCCTATTATATATAAACTAGATGGGGAAAGAAATTTTCTTTTATTTTCTTTTTAAAATGCTAATAAATAGGCTATAAATTATATAGTCAAACGAATAAATAAAAAACACAGCAAACTGAAACATTTAAAAGTAAAATATCAACAACAGGCCAAATGAAAGATTAATTATAATCTATATTAGCAACGTAAAAGTGTGTTTTAGCCTACTTGTGACCAGCGAACCTCGTCACATTAGGCCTACTCACTGCTGTAGGGAATATTCATTTAAATCTATACACGGGGCACCAAAAATATAGGGGACATACCTCTATATTTATACACGGGGCGTCACTTATGTACTGCAATACGCCACTACCATCCTTATACAATTGGTGGCATAGTTTTTGTATAATAAATCAGTCTCATAAAATTATATATTATTCTCAAAAGAGAATATAGTAACTAAAAATGGGTAACTTGAATTAATAATTAAATGAATTACCAATAAAATTACACATTAATAATTGTCTTAGCAAAATCACAATATTATGTACTCAGTTGATACCAAATTAATATAAATTATCCAGCTAGAAGGTGAAGGCATTTTGGGGAATCCCTGCGATTAGCATTGGCTGACTCAGTTCAACACAAGAGCAACATTAATACAGACAATCTTGGAAAATGTAATAGTTTATTGAACACAAAGTACCAAACAGAGCAAAGCACGATTAACTACTATAATGTACAACAAACTATGTGTGTGTGTGTGTGTGTGTGTGTGTGCGCGCGCGTTGGGCGCACGTGGGGGTTTCCATGTTCTCCTGCGTGTGGGGGGTTGCCTCGGACACGTGTTCCGAGAGAACAAAGAAACTAAAATGGAGGGAGGTTTGAAACTAGCTTTTGCTGGAGCTAGCTAATGGTGGCGCATGAACCATACCATACACATAAGGGATAGACGTAAGCTTATCGATGCGTGTGCGTTGAGATCAGCGTGCAGTGTTAAGATTACGACTGGTTAGTGTCTAAAGACAGATCACATGCAAGATACGTTCTGTGCGTGATGCATTAAACCTAACGCAGCGCGGTGGATGGCTTACAGCCATCCAAAGTAAAACGGTAACACAAAACCTTTACATAACACACATTAACCATTCAATAGTACAGTTACATACATCCAATCACAAACATGTTGCGTTGCTAACTAATAAGCTATGCCCATGTTACAGCCTTACTTCAAAGTCAAAAGTCCTTGGTTTACTTCAATCAATGGTTTCCTCCGTTGGATCACAATGAAAGGGGAAAGCCGGTCGCCCAATCCTGTGGTTGCAGTTCGTAGGGTTGTGATAGATCGGGGAACCGGCCGCCTCATCTTGGGTCCCTGGAACTGGTTTATTTCGTCGTCAGGGTTGCAGTTCGTACATTACATTACATTACATTTGTAACGTTCCGTTCCCTTCCTGTCCGTTTTCCGTGTTTTCCCTGTTTCCCTCCGTGTCATGTTGGATTCCTTTGTCCGTGTTTTCCCTGCTGCTGCAGTCTGGGCGTCTTCCTCTGTCTTGTTCGTTTTATTGTCACTTTTGTTTCCGCCTATCGCTCTCCCTACTCGTTGCATGCATTCCTCACCTTTGTGTTTTGCAATCACTCCCGGTTAATTATCACACCTGTTTCTCATTCACTCTTTCATTCCCTGCACTATTTAAACCCCTGTCTGGTTGCTAGTCGGCGCCAGTTCGTTAACTAACCTACCTTGTTTATGTCATGTCACGTTTCTGGTCCGGTGTTCTACAGTTCGCTGTTGTTTATCTGCTTACCTGTTCTGCGGTTTGGTAGCTATCCTCCCGTAACATTCGCTGTTGCATGCTACTTACTTGTCTCCCTTCAAATCTCCAGACGCCGTGGTTCCAGCCTCCCTGTAGCAGTGTTTGTTTCCCCTTTATGTTGCGTGAGTGTGTTGCGGTACTCCCACCTCCAGCTCGGGTCTAGATCCGCTGCCAAGTCCTGCCTGGCTAACTCTCTCTGTCGTTCCTGTCCGGCCGTAGCTACCTCCTGTACTTCGGTTACGGTTCCAGGATCCCTGGAGTTCAGCCGGCTCCGACGAGACCTACCCGAGCTACGCCTCACCTCCCAGCCCCGTCGGGTTTTCGCCAGCTACAACCCTGGCTGTCGTCAAAACCTCCTTTAAGACCTCCCGGTCGTAACCCTGTCTGCAGTACC
Organism: Synaphobranchus kaupii; assembly: GCA_029718625.1. Classification (NCBI taxonomy): domain Eukaryota; kingdom Metazoa; phylum Chordata; class Actinopteri; order Anguilliformes; family Synaphobranchidae; genus Synaphobranchus; species Synaphobranchus kaupii. The sequence goes on along the minus strand of CM056383.1, from coordinate 48,934,274 downwards.
CTGCTACTAACCTCTGCTTTCTACCCTTTTGACTCAAGTTGATAACCCGGTCCAGTTCCTGTGTCAGTCCCGGAGAGAGATTCTCCGCCCAAGTAAAGTCCAGTTTCGGCTTGGAACATTCGCGCCGTTCCAGTACCTGTACCTGAGTGATTCACCCGGTCCAGTTCCAGTCCAGTCCCGGTGTATAGCCCACCATTCCGTGAGAGTCCTGTTCCGGCTTGGAACGTATTCCGTTCCAGCACCCGTTTCCTGAGTGGACCTCCCGGTCCAGTTCCAGCCCAGTTCCTGTCCAGTTCCAGTCCAGTTCCAGTCCAGTTCCTGTCCAGTGCCGGTGTGTTGTACACCTCCAGTAAAGTCCAGTTCCGGCTTGGAACAAGTTCCGTGTCGGCTCCCGTTTTCCTGAGTGGACCTCCCGGTCCAGTTCCGGTCCAGACCCGGTGCTACGCCTCCACCTACCCTGTCCAGTTCCGGCTTGGAACCCTCCGTGATTTCAAGTCCAGCTCCGGCTTGGAGCAGTCCGTATAGGACTTAATTTATGTTCTATGTATTAATTCTGTTTTGCCTTTCCTGTACAGCTTTGGGACTACCCCAACGCTTAATAAATATCCCCTTTTCTTGAATCTGCCTCCTGGTCGTTGCACTTGGGTTCGTCCCGTATCAGGATCGTAACAACATTACATTCATTTAGCAGACGCTTTTATCCAAAGCGACGTACAGTAAGTGCATACAGAGACATCACGATCACTACAGAACAGACAAGACAAAGCACATCCTTCCCATAATGTAGCAGCTATCCCTAGTAATGAACGTTGACTGTAGTTCACAGTAAGCTGTGGGTAAATCAGCAATACTACACTTCTATTCTAAATACTATTATAAACTATAATAAACAGACAGGAAAACACAGGGAACTAGTAAACACAGGGAACTAATATTCCTAGGTTACTACTGCAGACCGCTTGCCTCATCGGCGGTGCTGTGCTGCAGGATCTGGCTATGTGGTCCGCTTGGTGGTTCTTCTTCACCACCGGGTGCTCGCGTTGCCTACTTGCATCTCGTCTCCGGTCCTCCGTGGCCGATAGCCGGGGGTAGATGAGCCCGCCTCGCTCAGTTGGATCGGTGTCATGGACGACCGTGCTTCCTTGTGGAGCAAGGAAGATGAGACAACGTTGAGCGGACAGCTGGACCGGAAGAATCTGCGGGAAGAACTGGGGGAAGAACGACCGTGTTGCCCCTTTTATAAATTTTATTGCCCGTTGCGCATTTCCGCTACGCAGTATCACGTTACAGTGCGGAAATCACAACTGGTACAACTTCCAACGTGGAGGAGGAGCCTCCTGTGGACTGTATGGAATTGTAGTTCCTGTTGTCCCTACACTGCTCACTGTTTTTCCCCCAATCGCAGTCTTCTCATATTATGCGTGAGGAACACGAGTTTGTTGACATTGCTCGGGAGAAGCTGACAATGAAGCCGGCATTTGAGAAGATACACTGAATGATTGTTGCTTGCAGTTTACATTTAACTTTTTTGGGGTCATCCTTTAGACGCTCGAAATGTTGTGTACTTGTACGAATTCTCCGTGAATAATAACTAACTAGAAAGGTCGCTCGGAGAGCGCATCCCTCCGCCCATGCTGCATGTTGATGCATGTACCGTAAAATCAGGTATACATTGATAAGCAGTTGGAATTAGTTTTGAAGATTTGTTGGGATTATTGAAGTGCTTTTACTACTGACTCTGCAGGGGAAGCTCATACCATGGGCAGACAGAGTATGTATGGGTAAATATTTTCCATGTCAAAATGAAATGAAAACTAGTTAAATATGACAGGACTGACAGCAGTAATCTTGCATGGTGTTTGATCCATTTGTCCTTCTTTGTAGGCTATCAGAGATCATTTAGTAGGCCTAGAGTATAAAAAAATCTCAAAAGAAGATATTTTGACAATTAGCTGGGAATCAGTTTGAATGGGTGCTGCCAGCCTGATCACGTGACCTCACATTCTGTTTCACTCCCATATCAGTCTGGTAGCACCCGTTCAAACTGATTCCCAGTTAATCACAACCATTTAACTAATATGGGGCAGGGCTAATACGATGATTGTACCCACATGACTAACCCACGTTTCATTGCTCAGATTGGTTGTAGGTCTATCCAATTCCGTGCAGAATAATTTTGGTCTGCAATCGTTGATAAGGTCCCTTGGAAATCCAAAATGAATCGAGTTTCCAGTCAAACCCCATTAACTTTTTTCGAATTGGGCTTGGCGAAGCCAGGCTAATGTCATTATATCAAAATTTGTACATCTAATGTTCTTATAACGATGTGAACAGATTTCAATTGGCCATATTTAGCTAGCTAACTAACTAGCGTTTTTTACCTTTCTGTTGTGTGCGCAGGTAGTTCTCTGCAGCACCAACAGACAGAAAAAAAATGAAGCCACATTGGCTACGTTAACCATGAGAGTTCTGATTCACTTTAACAATACATTTTCAAGTTATTTAATACTGGTTAGGCTAACGTTACCAAGCGCAACAAGCCTACAAGGTGTGTGGCTAGCTAGCCTAGAAGCTAACGCCGTTGTAATAACGTTACTATTTTGGTCACCTTCCTAAGCCAGTACACCCAAGTTCGCTACTTCTAGCTAGCGAGGTTGCCTGACTAGCTAGCCTATTTAAGCTTATCAGTTAATTGATGATGGTTTGAATAGGCAGATAGAATGCTAGTTAGACAGGTGAAAGAACTTCTATAGCTTATCCGTTAACCGGAACTCCACTGGTCATTCACATCGGGGGGTATGTCAGAAAACGAGTTTACTGGAATCTCTTGAGTTTGCTAACCCTGAGATTGAATTGAATTAATCTCAGGGTTAGCAAACTCAAAATTTTCACTAAACCCGCTTTCTGGAATACTCCCCCGAATAGTCAGTTATATCAACTACCCAAATCAGCTAGGCTACCAATAACACAGAGAAAGGGACCACTTCACGTGAACAGAAACATGTAGCGTAATACTACGATTTTCAGAAATAATATGGTTATTATTACCTTATATTTTCCAAGTACCTCGAATGTCGAACGTAGAGCTGTTCCTGTTGTATCCAGCAGACTAGATGTAGTTTTTCTGAAAGAGCAAACTATTTATGCTCCGGGGTTTTAAACTTTAAAATTTAAAGTTGAGGACTAGAAGAATGGGCAATGTAAGGCATATATTCTATTTACTAAACGAAAAGGCCAAAATTATTACACAAAAATAGAAAAACTATTTGTGGGCTTCAGTTGCTGCCCACGTTTCACTGCCTCACTGCTTGACACCATCTAGTGGTCAAAATTGCAAAACATTGTAAACGCGTATATATTTATATTTATTTCGAAAACCACTGATCAAATCCGCTCCAAAATGTAATGGGTTCGTCCTTGGCCCATACTACACATACATACTATACTACACACAAATTGGTCTGGTAGTTTTTACGTAATCCTGCCCACAAACAAATAAACATACAAACAAACAAACAAACTCACCCACACCACCGAAAACATATAATATAATAAACAATTAAACAAAAAAGTTCTTGTTATTTGTGTTCGCGAGCAGTTCTGCCAGCCTGCACAAGCTAGAAAGTCAGTAGCTTAACGCCCTTAGGTCTGTCATCTCCTGATTTTAAAGCATTCAAAATGATACTTACCGTTCTTTTAATAGCCCTACAAATAATTCTCCTCAAAAATAGCCTACGACGAATTATGGCTCGTAGAGCGAACCTGAGACACGCTTTGCTGGTACGTCGACGTTGTCAGCTTGTACGTATACAAATGATGCTGCTCACGAGTAGGCTACGATAGCTACAGTAAAGTTAGCTACAAACCAAGCTCTTTAAGCTAACATTAGTTGAATTAATGAACTATTGTTATTAATAGCCATTACGACTTTGAGCCTTCTTAATGTTAACAAAAAAATGTATTCATGTATTCATAAGGCCAAACCATATATTTATTCATGTAGCTAACCCATTGCTCATTATTCATATCACATACATTGGTAAACATTTCATATCACAAGTTATATTGGTAAACAAGTTGCTCTTGTAAACACAAAAACCAATCCCAAAATGAATTGGAGGAGATCGGAACTGGCTTTGCACGCCTTGCAGGTTCCCCAGTTTTTTCTATTGCTGTGGGGAGCATAGATGGTTGCCAGGTCAGGATAAAGTCCCCCTAGTGCAGTGTTACCTGAACAGGAAACCTTTTTATTCCATTCAGTTCCAGGCAGTGTGTGATCACCAGGGGAAGTTCCTGGACACTTTTGCTGGCTCTCCAGGATCTGTCCATGAGCTAAATTGTTTCTCAAAGCATTTATCCACCTGCAGGTTTTTGCCTCCTTGGGGATGGTGGCCACCCCTGCACCACAAGGCCCATTGCCATTATGACACCGTACAGGGAGCCAGTGAGAAACCCTGTACATGCCAGATTTAATTTCCATCATGCCAAGGGACGGTCCATCATTGAACGGTCTTTTGGCATCCTGAAAGCACGGTGGCATTCAATATTTTTTAAAGCCTTGGAAGTTAAGCTGGACTTCGCTGTCCTGCACAACTTGTGCATGATCAATGGGGACATCTTGGAGCCAGTGGAGGGTGCAGTTGTGCCAGATGACACTGCAGTTGTGCAGGATGAAGATGACCCACAGAATGGAGAGCACATGAGGAGCCACCTGGCTGCAGCTCTGTCAGCACCAGACATCCCTGCACCAGCTCTCATTGACCATGATTATATTTAGGCCTAAAAAAACATCAATAAATAAATGGTTAAATGATATGTAAATAGATAGAATGTTGGTTTTAGTTGTAGTAATAGTTGTTGTATTTTTTGTATTTTAGTAGTTAGTCAATTGAATAAATGACCACATTTTAATTTAATTATTTCCATTTTATTGATTCAATTCATTCATTCATTCATTTAATTTTTTCAACAATTTTCTCCAAAAGAGACAGTAGTCTCTCCTCCCTGGCCTCCTCCCTAGCTGGCCTAGCCTCTGCCTGCTCTGCCTCCCTCTCTAAAAACTGCAGGACAGGGTCCTCCCTCCGCTGCCTCTTGCTCCCTGGCCCTGGCTGCCTCTCCTGCTCAGGCTCAGGAGCAGAAAATGAGGAGGCCTCTGCAGAAACTGTAGAGGGTTCTCCCCAGGATGACCCTTACAAAAAAGAAGTTTATTAAAGTATACTACAAGGGTACATTCTTTAAGCAAAAAATGGGAAAGTAGGCCTACATTTACTTTCAGGTAAACTTTCAATAAGTAAACTTACAAGTCTACTCATAGAAAAGTTGGCCAATTTAGTTCACAATCACATTTAGTAAGATAGTACATTAGTATATTTAAAGTATTCTCAAAAACAGTGCCAGCACGAATAGAAAAATTATATGAGACAAGGAGGGAGGTAGATTAAGTTGTTTTAATCTAATGTTAAACGTTTCCCGTTCCTGACGTTTTCTCAAGCTAATTGTAGCTAATTGACGAGTTATGAATAAGTTAAAACATCATTGTGCCTGAACTTACTCCCATCCTTGCTGAGCGGCGTTGCGCCGCCCCAAGAAGAGACTGTCCTTCTCTCCCCTCAGCTTTATCAGCCTCTCCACATGTCCCTGCCATAACCTTACATGAAAGGATGACTAAAAATGTGGCCATTTCCAAAATGTGCAGGTATCACTTCTCGCTAAGATTAAATCAACTCGATATCGTTAATTAGATCATTAACTACTTATAGCTAAGTTAGTATTAGCATGATATTGATGTGTTGAACAGTAACGTTAGCTAGGTTGTGTGCTTATTATGTTCGATGAAGTATTGAAACCAGTTTAAAAGTTAGGTATAACAACCTTAAGTTAAATTTAGGTAATAGATAAGTAGCTAGTTCGTTAGCAAATGTTATCAGCTCAATAAAGGCAACCGCTAGCATGTTCATGGTCGGTAGGTAACGTTAGGTACATTAGTTAACGTTAGCCATCTAGCTAGCTAACTTAGTTAGCTAAGTTGCATTTTCCATTAAACGTAACGGTAGCTCGCAATAATTATGAAATGAAAAAAAAAATGTCTCCGGTGATGTAGTGTACATCGTTTGTACCCTACATTTGGCGGTGCATTGTGGGGGATATTGAATGCACTATTTAGTTTATTGAATTTTGGACACCTTACAAAATGGCCGATACCCTAAATAGTGCACTATATAGTTAATAGGGAGCGATTCCGAACACAGCCTTGGTATTTCACCCGGATGGGCGTGGTTTTGCAGGACGTAGCGAGCTCCGTGACCGTCTCAGCCTGTGCTCTGAGTGCACGATTGTTTTCCACGATGGAGGGTGTTACGTTAGTTTTGTACAAATAATGTAGGTTACTACTTTTAATTTGCACTATCCAGTCATGATAACATTAGAATGTCATAACATGTGCCCCATATCATGTGCCATGAAAATATTGGATGAAATTTACTGGCTAGCTAACGTTAGCTAACTGTTAACAAGCTAACTTTACGTTAACAGGTTTCCTTGGTAACGTTTGGTAACGTTTGCCCAATGGAGCTATAAAAAATGAAGTCACCCTAGTCTATTGTTAACGTTAAATTGATTAATCCTAACATTAAATTATATAACCCTAACGTCACCAGTTTGTCAACAAATTTAAAGTGAATCGCACCATATCGTTAGCTGTTCAATTTACTATCGGCGGCCGGGAAGTCTAGTCACAGTTGCAGCCGTGCCAGCAGTAATTACAAGGAGCAAGTGTATCTTCGTAAATCAATGATCACAAAATTTTTTTAAATCATCTCTGTTTGAAGTTACAATTAGGCGTGAGGTCTCCTGTAGGTTTAATCTTGGGGTTAAGGCAAAGATTAGGTTAATAAACAACTTTTTAGGTTAAGGTTTTTCTAGCTTATCCAAAAAGTGACGAGACGACCCAATGCCAGCTGACGAGAAAGCACATCAGGCACACAACACTGTGTGACGCAGGACGTAAGGCACTGCCCCCGGGTGAAATACCAAGTTTTTAGGGAGTCCCCTGCGTAGTGACCACGGGTGAGAAATCTTTTTGTTTGTACAGTGGCGAAGCGACAAAAAGATTTTCCATACTTGAGGCTGCTGAATTGCATAGTTAGCCTCTGGATTCAGATGAGGAGATTGACATCCATGACTCTTCAGCTGAACCAGTGGTGTTACTGTGTGTACAAAGTGTGTGTGTGTGCATGTGTGTTTTATGGCGTTGTATAAGTAGTTCCCTATTAACAAGGATGAAGGCATCTAGCATCCCAGTCAAAACAGGAATGTCTCCCTCCTGTTTTCCATAGCTAAGCAGGAGTTGTACCTATAACAATAGATAAGATTGACCGAACAGGCAGGAGAATAATAAAAATAAGGGAACTTAAGGGAAATTACATGGTCTGATTAACAGGCACATGAGGATAAGTCACAAACAATTTTATTTGGTAGATCAAGTGTGCCCCCAAGCACATAGGGTAGGAACTGGTTTTATAACATGTTTATTTTTCACCTAATTTGTTATTGGATAAAATAAGATATGACAAAAGGGTGTCACCGCACATTATTACTGTATTAGTTAGGTAGAGGAGGAGTTATGATATTATATAAACTAATGTTTGTTTTTGTTTGTGGAATTCCTAATCCTCTGCGTAGGGTAAAGGACTTCCCGTTGGATCGACGTTTAATAAAAGGTTAAACTTAATAGAAGACTCTGCCATTTCCTTCATCTTCATCTTGAGAATTATCCAGCTCAAAAACCCATCTGAAATTTAACCTAATGAGAAGAGAGTAAAGGACTGCCCTCCGCATATTTGGCGTACCAGCCAGGAGTCCAAGATCCCGGGGAGGACGCAGGAGGGAACCAATGGCGTGCGGTGTTTTATCTTCAAGTTAGAGGTAAGCAGACACCTTTTTCATAAATAGTCTCTAGAGAAGAATTACCCGTAATCCGTTGGCCCCAAGTGTGGTCCTCCACCAGGTGACGGGCTCCAGTGGAGTGGAGAAAAATAAATAAATAGGTAGAAAATTTGTGATGAAGTGAGTGTGAAATAAGCAGGAGTATTGAAAAAGTCTGCTCAGATTATTGAAATATATATAAAATTACAACACTGTGGGGGAGCAATAGGGCTCCAAGTTAGCTAGCCAAAATCTCTGAAACGATGAGAATAACCGGGCCGCGTAGAGGTTGTGTGTAAAGGGATGCCTTTCCCTTCAAATAGTCCGCCACAAACGGCAATAGGGTGAAGCAGTCGACAGATACTGCCACAGCTATATTACGCGAGGATATGGACAGTTAGGGAAGCAGTGTTGTGGGGAAAAAAGAGAGAGGAAAAGTAACATTGTCTGGGCAAATAATTTTAGTTAATAATGCTAAAATTCTTGTTATAATTTTTGTTAAATAGTACTATATATATACACTTCCCGGCCAAAAAAAAAGTTGCACACTCTAATATTTCGTTGGACCGCCTTTAGCTTTGATTACGGCGCGCATTTGTTGTGGCATTGTTTCGACAACCTTATGCAATGTCACAACATTTATTTCCATCCAGAGTAGCATAAGTTTTTGGCTGAGATCTTGTATTGATGACGGGAGAGTCGAACCACTCCGTAAAGTGTTCTCCAGCACATCCCAAAGACTTTCAATGGGGTTAAGGTCAGGAATCTGGTGGCTAATTCATGTGTGAAAATGATTCCTCATGCTCCCTGAACCACTCTTTCACAATTTGAGTCAGATAAATCTTGGCATTGTCATCCTGGCATATGCCCATTGATGGGATAACCTGGTCATTCAGTACATTCAGGTACTTCGCTGACTTCATTTTATTGCTGCATAATGTTGCTGAGCCTAGACCTGACCAACTGAAGCAACCCCAGATCATAACACTGCCTCCAGAGGCTTGTAGTGGGCACTATGCATGACGGGTGCAATGGCGACTTTTTTTTTGGCCGGGCAGTGTACATATCTCAATTAATTAGAACAAATGCCAACAAAAGTAGACAGACAGTACTCCACTAGAAAAGTGGAAATATTATGGGCTGGAAGTTTCTTAGGTCATTGTGGGAAGAAATTCAGTCGAAAAAAGGTGAGTTAACACAAAGCGAGTTGTATGCACTGCAAGTTCAGTGGTGCCATTCAGAGGTTGAGACTGTATTACCCAGGGCTATAGAAACAGGAGAAACATTTGAAATAGGCTTAGACGGGTGGGCAGACAGAGCCGTTTGGCTGGTGTGTACCCCATTGAGGGAATTGAGAACTGAAGAGGTAGAGGGGAAGTCAGTTCAGGGGCATTTAAGGGAGGAGCTATGCGAGTCACAGTCACTAAGTGGGAACTAATAGGGTTAAAGATAAAGGCGTGGCTACCAAGGACAGAGTGGTCCCCTGAATTATAAAAATAAATGAATAAAATTAAAATAAAATAAATAAATAAATACTTTTTTTTTTTTTTCTTCTTTTTTTTTTAAAGAAACATGGGCGGAAGGATAAGTAAGGATATGAAAACCCGGAAGGGTGAGCCTTTAAACCCAAGGCCCAAGACACCTCTCTCCTGCATGAGTGAGTTATTTCAAACAGACTATGGGCATACCATGAAAAAATGGGAAAAGTGAACAAGAGGTGGTCCTTTGGTATGGCCCAAGGAAGGCACTTTTGGGCTTCAATACCTGCAATCAGTGGAAACAATTTTGTGTAGAAAGAGTAAGGGCAAGTTGGGCCGGAAGGGAAAGTTGAGAACTCATAGAGTACGTTGAAATCAATGGAAGAATGAGTCTTTCAGATGGAGAGCATCTGTGGAGAGGAAGGCGGACCCCCAGCCAGCATTATCAGAGCGACCACCAGGCGAATGGAGCCATTAAGGCTGCAGGCCTGTATCCCCTATTGAACAACATTGGGGAAGAAGAGGATCTGAGCCAGGGGCCTGAGACTACTGTGAGGATGAGACCAGAGTTGGTGAAAGTGAAAGGGATCCTGGAAGTACAAGGGAATTTGGAAACCATTTTAATAAGATCAAAAGTTACAGCAGCATGCCCAGAGGAAGGAGAACCAGAGACAGCCGGAGTGACAGCTGAGGAAACGAGGTAAATCCCGCAAATAGCACACCATGCCCACACCTCCACACACCTCATGGCAGCCCAGAGGATCAGGGAATGACAAGTTGCAAGAAAGAGACAGTCAAGTCACCGGTGGCACGTCGTGAATCTGAAGGGAGCAGCATGCTAGGATGTGCCACCAGATATCAACAGGCAATGGAAGAAGCAGAGGGAGGTGTTGAGATATGGGAAGAAGAAACTAAACCGAAAGGAGAATCAAGAAGAGCTGGAAGAGACCCAAGGAGAGGAGAATATGACATCAAAGGGAATGTGAAACTAAGGTCAACTGCCATTCCCAGAGATGAATCAAGCTCCTCTGATAGTGAAGGCTCAGATGACAGTACAACAAGGAAGAAGAAAGTGACAAAGGAAATGCTGAAACAAACCCGAAGGTAGGTGAAAAAAGCAGAACAAGCATTCCTGCCTGATGGAGGGTACTCGCAGCAACGAGTTCAAGAATTAAGGCAGGTCTACGATATCAGTAGTGATATCCAGAACAGTGCCAGCAAAATCCTCAGGAGGAGCGGCAGAAGAAGAAGAGCACCTGATCGATACACCCCAGGGGAAGAGGATGGAGAAACATTCCTGGCCCCATTGCAAGTCCTACCCTAACCAGTGAGACAACAGCCACTCACCAAGTACACCCCATGGTCATTAATGGACCTGCAGAACATAGTCAAGGATTTACCAAGAATAACAGAGGGAGCAGGGCCATGGATAGCAAAGTTAAGAGATGAGGACGACTCACCTGCCCCTGTGCATGGGAGATGTAAAGCAGCTACTAGTAAGATGTGTGGGCCTGAAAGGAATTATGGACACCCACAAGATGGACGGGGAATCATTCAACAGACACAGACCAGGTGTGTGGGCCGCTTTGAGGGAATTGTTTCCACATAAAGCAAACCTTGCAGAAATAACGAGTGCAGAACTAAAAAAAGGAGAGGACATCCATGATTTCATCAACAGAATGCAGGAGGCATGGAACACAAATATGGGAGAGCCATTTGATGCATCGCCAGGAGCGTTGACAACGTTCTTTCACATGTTGTGTAAAGCATTGCCCGATCCAGTGAAAAAGGCCCTAAACAAGGTTGTTGGGCTTCCCCAGGAGAATTGGGATAAACAAAGAGCCCATCTTGCCCACCACATGAGGCTAAACAGGGAAAATGTGAAGAACTCAGAAGGGCAGAATAAATCTCTAAAGAAGAAGCTGTTACTTCTCCAGATAGCCGAAAAGGAGAAAGAAGAACAGGGAATTCAAGCAGCAGTGATAACCCAGCAGATACAGGCACCCCCACCCTCACCCTAAGTCCAAGGAGGACAGGGCCCATCCATCGAATGGGCAGGACCGAATTCCCAAGGGCCAGTGTCCCCATGGACAAACCAGGGCCAGTGGCAGCAGAAAGGAGACTGCTGGAAATGTGGGAGGATGGGACACTGGGCCAGAAACTGTTGGACAGGTCAGAGAAGAGGCAGAGGAAGGGGAGGATTCCAATCAAGAGGCTGCATGAACCAAGGAGCAAACCCTGGGAGGTGGCCCCAGATAATGCTGTAACATCAAGGACCCGAGAACCAGATAGCAATGGCCCCAGCAGCAGGAGGGATGGCAGCCACAACAACAATGGGGGATGAGTCCCCACCAGAATCCCCATCAATAGGGTCTGAGAATCCCACATACCTAGGAGCAGAGGGAGAGTGTGAGGCAAGGGAAATGCTATGTATAACATCCAGTGGTGCCACAAATGAACCACAAATTGATATTCTCATAAGAGGGAAAACATGCAACTTTTTAATAGATACTTGGGTGACCCACTTCTGTATTGGTCTGGATGGAGCACACTTGCCACTTACAACACATCACATTAAAGCAAAAGGATTTTCAGGGATAACACAAACTGTTCCATTCACCAAAGAGCAAAAACTGATAGTGAGGGAGTAACAAATTGTGGCAAGACTCCTATATACCCCTAACGTACCCGTAAACTTGCTAGGAAGGGATCTGCTGTGCAAATTGAATGCCACCATTTCATGCACGCCTCAATGGCTGATTTGCACTTTTCTTGGATCATCTGGACAATATGTGATGGACATGTTAAACAAGGAACAGGGTGGCCCAGTAGTCTACTGGGGACAGTTACCACAAGAAAATAATTTGAATGAATATTGGAAGCTATGGACAAGAACATGCCCGGTACTAAAAGAAAGTATCAGTAAGACAAAAATGAGGGATCAGCTCCACATAACCTTATTCTTCGACCCGGCGGGAGAAGATGAAGAGTACAAGGAGATAGATGGAAAACGGAGTGATACACGCAAGAGGCATCTACATAGGAAAAGAAGGGGTCTATGATAGCTCTGGGGGAGAAGAACTTACCAATAGAGCAATGGTACATGATGGGGGACACAGCAACTCCCTATGTAACGTTGGGTGTCAACCCAGGATTTGAAGCAAAAGACATTGGACCGATGGTAAAAAGAATGATGCAGCAACAGTATCTCCCTACTAACATTCCCAGATTGTTGAATGGTGTCTGCCCCACAGATTGTTCTTATCATTGGACCTAAAGACTCCAGTACGCATGGAGAAACACACTCTGGAAGTGGAAGCAATAATGATGCTCACAGAAGAATAAGAAGAGTACCTACAGGATGTTCCAAAAGAACTCTGGGCAGAAGGGGGGCACGACATCGGCCTCATGCATCTCAGACCCATGGGCAAGAAGGAACATGTGGTACCAGCAATTAACACACTCAGTCCGAATGGCAACTGGAAGTAAATGTCCCTGCATGGTTCGAGTGCCCGCACCAGGAACTTAGCCGGCGGTAGCGGAAGTTGATCCCCAGCCATTAGAACCAGGATGCATGGCGGACGGCATGTATCTGCTACACCATTATAACAGGAAAGTCTATGGCTATGACTATGGCTACGTCACTAGACTCTTACGGAAGATGGCATACGTACATCTCTCAACTAAGGCAGAAACTGTTGCAGAATAGTAAAGCAGGAGAGTGTTTCTGCTCTAATAGTACTAGCAGATATGTGTCCTTCTTTCTAGGGATATCAGATTGTATGACCTACATGATGAGCTTTGGAATAATAAAAGGAGGAAACAGGAATAAGAAATACACCCTAGCATTAAAGGGTTAGTTCGGAATTTTGGACATAATGTCTCAATTACGACTTACCCATGATGTAGTTGATTGATGGAAACCATTTTCAGAAAATTCCATACTGTCCCTTCTTTTGGACATACACACATTGCTAATGCTAGCGCAACTCGTAGGAAACTAGTAGCATCCACTACCAAACGCACTTAAACACTCCAAGGTGCACCCAAAGCAAATAAAATATGACGACAGTCTATCGGGGTTATTTTCAGTGATTATGCCATCATTTTTCAAGTCAAACTCGTTGAATCCTTTACTTTGTGCTCATCTAAATTCTCAGTGGAAGTATGGCGGCGGAGCTAGCTGTAGATTAGCCAGGGTATCTGCCTGTAGGCTATCTGCTGTACTCCACAGTTGCCGACACAATCCGTTTTGCCGTAAAGTTACATATTTGGTAGACAACAAGTCAGCTAAACACAAACATGCTACAGAATAACACAGCATATACAAGCAAGCACACTGGCTACCAATTTACAGGAAAAGTTTGACCACTTCCATGACTCACGCATGCAATCATTTATTAGTTACCTGCTCGTCGGTTGTTTTCGGTGCATGAAGAAAAACAGGTGATGGCACAGCAGTCTCCTTCAGTAGAGGGTGTCCCTCCCGTCCTTTTTTGATTTTCACATAGTCATCCTCCGTGAAATGGTCACTACAAACTTTTTTAGAGTCTCAATTGGTGACATCCATGCGAGCAGCAAGAAGCCACAGCTGTTTTCTTTGTTGATCTTCCACTGGAAATCGGTGAAAACTTTAAGGTGCCCTTTTTTTTTTTGCATGATCTTGAAATACACACCGAAATACCATCTTACCTGAACGTTAGCTAACAATACTACGAGTCTGATTCTTTCACACGCGCGATATTGTTTTTGGCCGGCAGAGCTATAGGCTACTTTACGTTACCTAGCTACTAAACTAACGACGTACTTCCACTGAGAATTTAGGTGAGCACAAAGTAAAGGATTCAACGATAGTTTGACTTGAAAAATGATGGTATAATCACTGAAAATAACCCCGATAGACTATCGTCGTATTTTATTTGCTTTGGGTGCACCTTGGAGTGTTTAAGTGCATTTGGTAGTGGATGCTACTACTTTCCTATGAGTTGCGCTAGCATTAGCAATGTGTGTATGTCCAAAAGAAGGGACAGCATGGAATTTTCTGAAAATGGTTTCCATCAATCAACTACATCATGGGTAAGTCGTAATTGAGACATTATGTCCAAAATTCCGAACTAACCCTTTAAGAACTTGGCAAGACAAGACCATTGAAGTGAATGGAGTTAAAAACAGGACAACATACGCAAACTTCACCTTAGGGACATTCAGAGACTACTGGTGGGTATGCGGGGATAGGGCTTACTTGTTTTTACCAATAGGATGGACAGGGTGTTGTTACCTGGCCACTGAAGCGCCCATATGAAATAATGTCCATAAAACAGAAAAAAGACAACCAACAGAACAGCAGCAACAGGAAAAGAAGAGAATTAGCCGAGTTTCATGACTTAGAGTCATATCATTTCAGAGTTTCATTAGGGAAAAAATGGGGACTTGGGTTATTTCCCTGGTACGGAGTGGTCTTCCTAGCAGATCATATAGACAACATAACATATACCTTGCAGGGTTTCGCCAATGAAACTATTAGGGGGTTTAGCATGTTAAGGGACACCATCAGAAGCCACAGAATGACTGTACTTAAACATGAAATGGCCCTTGATTACATATTAGCACAACAAGGAGGATTGTGTATAACGCTTAATTTGACAGGAGGCGGGTGCTATACCTTGGTCCCTGAAATTACGGATAATCTGACTGGCATAATACACGCCTTAGGGAACATTAAAGAGGCATTCAGACCATCGGCAAGTGCTGGATCCTCCGCAATAGGATGGCTGGGAAGCTACATGAGACCTTAGTGGGCTGTGTTAGCACAGACTCTGATGCCCGTAGTCATAGTAGTTGGGATAGCCTTCTGTGGATGCATAGTAATCTTGCCATGTATTAAAGCTATGATGTCTAAGTGGCTGGGAGCAATGATGGGGGAAGCAGGAATGATGATCCAGAAGGAAGAAGTCGTGGAAACACCGGTGGGATATGAGGTGGTTGAACTGATAAACTTAGCAGAAGGCGAGAAAAACAATCCATCAGGTGATCTCATTGAAAGCAAAGAAGTATTGATGAAATGGGCTAGGGAAGTCCACTAAATGGTCATAGGAATACCTTGGAAATGCGCCGTATGGGAACCATCCATTCACCAGGTATTCCAGATGAGAGATGGGTCTTACACGAACGAACGTGGGGAAAAATGCAACGAGAAAGGAGGGCCGCTGAACTGTCCATGCGGAAATCCTTTATGCGTGAGAATGAAATTTGGAGATGAATGGTGTAATCGGATAGATTGGGAGAAATATTTCATGCCAGGGCTGTTGGAGGACATTGAAGAGAAGGAGGAGTGAGAGGAGTATTTCCCGTACGCATGATCACACATATCACATATACTGACTACAGTACACAAAGAAAATAACAACTCAAAGGGGACATAATAAAGCCCCAACGGACTAAAAGCCCTTAGGATAGATAAACCAGACACATAAATAGATTAACTCTATAAACTTCACCCCTAGTGGTTGAGACGTATCCATCTCAATTACAGTATTCATGTTCGTCTGAAATTATAAACTACAGCTTTAAGAAAACCCCGAAAATTTTGACGCAGTATTTTTTTAAAGGGTAGCCTCTTGCGAAAACCTCAGCTTCTCCAGTTACACTGCCGTGCAGTAAATTAGGAGGGTGCTATTAGTAGCCCACAGCACTTACGACCCTCCTCTGGCTACAGCCACAGACTGTAAAATGCATCAAATGCACCGTTTTTTTAAAACGTTGTACAAATGAGTATTCGCCGTTTTCCCTTGCTTACTGTACTATATACAGTACACTTTCAGTTTAGAAGACACCTAATTTTTTTCTCCAAAATTTCTCGTATAAATATGTTTAAGAAACCAAGTACTTACCAGTATATTCAGCTACAGCTGTTTTCTGATGAACCCTGAAGAGTTTATCTTGTTATATTTCGCCAAAGTCCCGTACAGTCGACATTTCCGCAGTGACCACCCCTCGCACTTAGGGCTGAAATACGTTGCTGTACTTGTGTGAATACACACGCACTTTCGTACGTTCTTTTTTAAACGTATTTAAATACATTAGGTGACGTATGTTATGGTTATTATATATATACTGTGACTATTCTGAAATAAATGTATTCTGTAGCAAATTTCTGAATGATACAGCTTCTTCTTCAGTTTGAACTTAAAACCATGGATGTGCAGGGAATATTTTTTTAGATATTGACATTTAAATAAAACTAGTAGAAACCAGGTGTAAATTATGGAGGACTATTCAACCCAAAATTAAAATTAAAATGAAAACGAAAATGAAAATGAAAACGAAAATGAAAATGGAAAATGAAAATGGAGGATTATTCAGCCCAAAATTAAAATGAAAATTAAAATCTTTTCATTTTCGTTTTCATTTTCGTTTTCATTTTCGTTTTCATTTTCATTTTCATTATCATTTTCGTTTTCGTTTTCATTTTCATTTTCATTATCGTTTTCATTTTCATTTTCGAGCTGTACTATATGTAAATGAGGGGGTATGGTCTTCCTATCAATCAAAGCAAGCAGGGTGGGCCTCATACAGGTTTAGTGCAGTAGCACTTAATGAACACTAGGGGGAGCATAGCATAGGGATGGGTAACAGTCTATGCTTGATACTATGCTCTCAGGGCACTCGTAAGTTTTAATGGATGAAATGATGAAGAATCTGAGCAGTGTTATAAAGTATTCTTGTTTTATGAAATAAACTGAGCTAGCTAGCCAGCGCTATGCTGTGTAGGCTATAGGTCAAACCTGCGAGGTGGAAAATCCAGGTTCAGAAAGTGAAAGTCCTCCCCAATCATTTGTTACAATCACCTGGATTTGCTAATTGTCTCAATTCTTCAGCCAAGAGGTAGGAGCTAACTAGGCTCATTAGTGAAATCGTGAGTTCATGGGTGGAAGAAACACGGCAGGACTTTTACTTTCTGACCCCTGGAATTTCCACCTCTGCAAACCTGGTAGTAGCCTACGATAGGCTACATTGTGGCAGGTTAAACGTTGGATTGGATGGTTGTGTTGTAGCTACTGCTGGAAATAAATTAAATCCTCTCTTAAAATAAATGAAAAGACCGCAAATGAGTCACTGGATCGTTTAAACTTTTAACCTGGCTCCGGTACTTTAAGCGAACATTAAGGCATTGCTTCAAAAAGTCTATCGACAGCCAGATTCTATTCTATATGTTATGCAAAATGAGAAATGTCAATGTAGGCTATTTGAAAGTGAGTCGGCTTCGTCATACAAAAAATCCAGGGTTAAATCTTAAATTGAGCTTGCTAGCTGTTTATTATTATCCTAAAATAGCTCTCATAAGTGTTTATGTTACCCATCTATCGTTAATTGTGTTTACTGTATTACACACGTCATGTGTGTGCCATGAGTCACTGGACCGTTTATTTTAACCTGGCTCCGATAGATCTAGCTAGCCTACTTCAAACGAACATTAAGGCATAGCTTCTAAAAGTCTATCGAGACATTAATGTATTTGAAAGTGAGTCGGCTTTGTGATATACAGAAAATCCAGGGTTAAATCTTAAATTGAGCTTGCTAGCTGTTTATTATTATCCTAAAATAGCTCTCATAAGTGTTTATGTTACCCATCTATCGTTAATTGTGTTTACTGTAGGCTATTACACACTTTATGTGTGTGCCATGAGTCACTGGACCGTTTATTTTAACCTGGCTCCGATAGATCTAGCTAGCCTACTTCAAACGAACATTAAAGCATAGCTTCTAAAAGCTAGCTAGATTCATGACGGTCTTCAAAAAATATGGTCGCAAATATGAATGAAAGTGCGTTTTTGCGTTGTGAAAGAAAAAATATTGCTGAAGACAGCTGGAAATGGAACGCACAAAATGGTGCTATGACGTTTTATTCTATCCGATTGTTTTAATACACATCGGAGCTAGAATCCTGAAAAATAAACGAGAATGTCTAAACTTGGAACCTGCCAAGTGTGTCGTTGTTTTTTCCCTGAGGGAATTTCACGAAGCAGAGGTGTAGCCTAGCTACTAAACGAGATTAAGGGGTTAGACAGCTCATTTAAATTTCCACCCTGGATTTTCTGTATATCACAAAGCCGACTCACTTTCAAATACATTAATGTCTCGATAGACTTTTAGAAGCTATGCCTTAATGTTCGTTTGAAGTAGGCTAGCTAGATCTATCGGAGCCAGGTTAAAATAAACGGTCCAGTGACTCATGGCACACACATGACGTGTGTAATACAGTAAACACAATTAACGATAGATGGGTAACATAAACACTTATGAGAGCTATTTTAGGATAATAATAAACAGCTAGCAAGCTCAATTTAAGATTTAACCCTGGATTTTTTGTATGACGAAGCCGACTCACTTTCAAATAGCCTACATTGACATTTCTCATTTTGCATAACATATAGAATAGAATCTGGCTGTCGATAGACTTTTTGAAGCAATGCCTTAATGTTCGCTTAAAGTACCGGAGCCAGGTTAAAAGTTTAAACGATCCAGTGACTCATTTGCGGTCTTTTCATTTATTTTAAGAGAGGATTTAATTTATTTCCAGCAGTAGCTACAACACAACCATCCAATCCAACGTTTAACCTGCCACAATGTAGCCTATCGTAGGCTACTACCAGGTTTGCAGAGGTGGAAATTCCAGGGGTCAGAAAGTAAAAGTCCTGCCGTGTTTCTTCCACCCATGAACTCACGATTTCACTAATGAGCCTAGTTAGCTCCTACCTCTTGGCTGAAGAATTGAGACAATTAGCAAATCCAGGTGATTGTAACAAATGATTGGGGAGGACTTTCACTTTCTGAACCTGGATTTTCCACCTCGCAGGTTTGACCTATAGCCTACACAGCATAGTGCTGGCTAGCTAGCTCAGTTTATTTCATAAAACAAGAATACTTTATAACACTGCTCAGATTCTTCATCATTTCATCCATTAAAACTTACGAGTGCCCTGAGAGCATAGTATCAAGCATAGACTGTTACCCATCCCTATGCTATGCTCCCCCTAGTGTTCATTAAGTGCTACTGCACTAAACCTGTATGAGGCCCACCCTGCTTGCTTTGATTGATAGGAAGACCATACCCCCTCATTTACATATAGTACAGCTCGAAAATGAAAACGATAATGAAAATGAAAATGAAAATGAAAATGAAAACGAAAACGAAAACGAAAATGATAATGAAAATGAAAATGAAAATGAAAACGAAAATGAAAAGATTTTAATTTTCATTTTAATTTTGGGCTGAATAATCCTCCATAGTAAATTGCCTCTGAAGGGCCAAAGTAAATAGGGTTAAGGAAAAGGGCGAAGAAGGTAGGAGGTGCCTGAGTGAAGTGCTAGTAACCTCTCCTCAGGCTTCTCACGTCATGGGCTCCTAAGAAGAGGAAGAGGACATTACAAGTATAATACAATTCTTTTAGTATAATCTTTGTATAATTATAGCAAATCAAATCAGATAATCACTAAATACAGTAGCCTTTTGATATTTGATATTTATTTTTTGATATATCCTCTGTTAATTAGAGGAAGTATTAACTTAGTTAAAGTATAAATTATGCATGCATGAAACTAATCCACCACAAATGTTTATTTTTGTCATACAATTCAAATGTCATAACTCCACCGGGTGAAACATCAACAAGAGAGTGTGAGGCCAAATGGTCTCAAAGGGGGGAATATGTGGAAGTAAGCTGTTTTGTGAAGCTGTTCTGTAGGCCCAAGAAAGCCACATATGCAAGCCTCTATATAAATAATTAAATAATACAGTCAAGGTCTAGTGGAAAAGCACTGAGAATGGGGGCGAGAGGATACAGGATAGGTCCCTATCAACAAGGACGAAGGCATCTAGCATCCCAGTCAAAACAGGAATGTCTCCCTCATGTTTTCCATAGATAAGCAGGAGTTGTATCTATAACAATAGATAAGATAGATCATGCTGACTGAACAAGTGGGAGAATACAAATAATAAGGGAAATTAGATGGTCTGATTAACAGACACATGAGGATAAGTCACAAACAATTTTATTTGGTAGATCAAGAGTGCCCCCAAGCGCATAGGGTAGGAACTGGTTATATAACATGTTTATTTTTCGCCTAATTTGTTATTGGATAAAATAAGATATGACAAAAGGGTGTCACCGCACATTATTGGTGTATTAGTTAGGTAGAGGAGGAGTTATGATATTATATAAACTAATGTTTGTTTTTGTTTGTGGAATTCCTAATCCTCTGCGTAGGGTAAAGGACTTCCCGTTGGATCCACGTTTAATAAAAGGTTAAACTGAATAGAAAGACTGCTATTTCCTTCATCTTCACCTTGAGAATTCTCCAGCTCAAAAACCCATCTCAAATTGAACCTAATGAGGAGAGAGTAAAGGACTGCCCTCCGCAACATCCCAAAGACTTTCAGTGAGGTTAAGGTCAGGACTCTGGTGGCCAATTCATGTATGAAAATGATTCCTCATGCTCCCTGAACCACTCTTTCACAATTTGAGCCTGATGAATCTTGGCATTGTCGTCCTGGTATATGGCCATTGATGGGATAACCTGGTCATTCAGTACATTCAGGTACTCAACTGACTTCATTTTGTTGCTGTATAACGTTGCTGAGCCTAGACCTGACCAATTGTGTAGTATACCAAACTAGCCACAGAAAGGCTAGCTAGGTTGTGTTATATTGTTTATGATGTCACAGTAGTGGCGCCGAATTCAGGATAGGACCTGTAGTCTGTTTTATTCAGGTTTAGCTAGTTTACACCAGTTAGCTAGCTACCTATTAGGTATTAGCTATAAGCTAAGCTAAATGAATAAGGCTCAATGATAAAGTATGGGGAGTCTGTGGAAATATTACCCTGTAAATTGTGTGCATGTTCTCATACATTGTTAGTCTGACTGGTTGATAATAAATGACCTTTTATGAACAGAACGGGGCTGTGGTAGACATTTTTAGCAATGGCAACTAAACTGAGACAAGAAAAAATTGATTATCTAGGGTCATTCCCCTGTAATTGCCTGCTCATAGGACATACTAATGTGCTTCAAATGGACAATAAATCGGTTTGGATAGGTTTGGACAGTTTTGCATAGGTTTTTATAGGTTTGGATAGGTTTTCATAGATTTGGATAATTTTGGGTAGGTTTTTGGACACCTATATCTATTCCCCTAATTTTAATGGTAAGCATGCAAATATATTTCCAATGAGTAAAAAGAGTTTATCTGTTTAAAAATTTTGAGTGTCTCCTGAATTACTGTGATGCACAATTGTCCAATTTGGATAGCTTTTTGGACACCAAGGTACACTGTTTCAAATTGCCTCATGGGAGCAGTAATACATATTTTTTTATATTCTTTTTACAGTAATACATATCTGTTTCATATTTTGTGCACATGTAGACAGGAGGCTTGTTGACCAGAAAATGTAAAGTTTTACCTTATTCACGTTAGGAGTGTCATGATACACCGGTTTTTCCGATAATCGTGATATTTAAAAAATGAAAATGGCAATATCATGTAAATAATCCTTCCACGATATATCATATTTGACCATAATAACGGTGTTAAAAAAATGTAATAGTCATGTCATATAAATAATCCAGTTACTACTATACGACGTATGAAACATATGCTGCAAAGAAAATAAATTGATTGGGCTTTTAGCACTTGTTTCTCATGTTTTTCATGTTCTCCTTGTCCTCTCTCCCAGTTGCCAGACTGGGGGATTAACCCCTAAGTAAACGTAAGGGATTTAACAAAATTAATCGGGGAGGTTTTACAGTAAAAATGTATGGGAGTCAATGCCAGATGGGGAATTTTAAAAGGAGGCATGAGGGAGTCCATTAAAGATGGGGGGGTTTTTAGGGGGAATTAAGTCAGGCATATGGCAACATTTCTGGGGGCGTGACATGTCATACTGTACGCATATTTCTGGTCATGACTCTGGCTAGATTATGTACAGTGAATGAAAATTGTGCGGGCAATATTCTTTATCCCCCATCTAAACAGTCAACTCCGCAGTGTGTGAATTCTGCGAATGAGACACGCCTCGATGCCTTCCTGCCTTCAAATGTTGCCTTTGAAAGTCAGTATTTTTGCTGTTGGAGATACAGCCAAAGACTCCAATAAGTTTTAAATTACGTTTTGTTCGGTAATACTCATTTGAGCATCTTGGGGCAATAGAAAAAGACCGTCTGTGCGTTTTTTGTTTTATTTTTTCCTCAAGTTACATCGTTGAGCTCACTGAAAGTCAGCTATTTTCCCATAGGAATACATTGAGCAGCAGAGACCGACCAACCTAGTGACGTCACGACCGCAGTTGGTCCAAGATGGCTGCGCCCTAGTGGGAAAAAAGCAAATTTCAACTTCTTTTTCCAGCAAATACGGGTCGCTTTGAGATTTGAACGCACGGTCATATCTAATTTAAGGTAAAAAGCTAACGAACCAGAGCCACTTTACCGAGTGCTTCATGTCCCTTTTAAAGATTAATCTCTCAATGGGAGAAATTAGTAAACTTGTACATTTTATGACTCTAGGGCTTAGATGCTTAGATGCACATGCTATTAACTTATAATAGATCTGAAACAGGAAAAAAGGCAGTGACATAGGAACAGGCCAAGTAATTTGGGTATTTAATTTATCATTCATTCTGATTAAGCATGGCTGAAACATGGTTTCCCAAAGCCAAGTGCATATTTAGGTTCTATGGAGCAATTGCATTATTTTCTGCCCACCCACAATAATGTTCAGCATTATCAGGTATCAGGAATCAATCTCATGAGACTGTAGAGAACTGCTAAATTATTTTCCATAACCCAGATTGTTCACACAGTTGTTCTTATGGCTTGAGGAGATTGCTGTGTTGGGAAAAGGCCAGGCTGGCCAGCCAGCGACAGTCCTCTGAAGCCTCTGAGTGCAAATGTATAAGGAGCTGAGCCTAAGCTAGTAGTGGTCTTTCAATTACAGAGGGGGCAACAGTTCAAGATCCATCCTGCGTAAGCCCAGTCCTAAAGCTCTAGGGAACCAGGCTCAAATCTGCCCAATGGCTCTGAGATATCAGCTTGCCGTATGTAGATTCGTAATGTAAACAGCCTATGACAATTTCACAATGCATTCCTTTTTCACAGAGGAATAAATTGAGGCTAAATTCCATTTATTCCTTCCATTTCCAAGAGGGGACCAAAAACCAAAGGCTTAACTATCTACCTTCTGATTTTTATGCATGTTTTCTTTGTTTAACATTCTCAATATATCTTACCAAAGGGGCATAGATCCCACTGCCCTCAGAATCAGTTTCATGTTGCGTTGATGTTATAGCTAAACCGAAGTGCTGATTCTAGAGAAATTATTTGGGGACAGAACCTTTTCAGAAATGGAGTGACTTGGGAAAATGTGTGAAACTAGAAACAGTGTGATTTTATATATTTTGTTCCAAAAACATTTTCAACGAAAAGAAAAAAAAAGCCAAGTTACTCACGCATAGCCTACAAAGCACCGTCTGTAATTCATTAATTCCACCTTGCAAAAACTAGGCCTGCCTTTAAAAGTAATGATGAACCCTATAAGTAAAACAATATCAAAGTTTTTTAAATGGGTGAACTATCCCTTTAAGTATATTTTTGTTTAATGTCACAGCTGTCACAACTCTGTGCGAAGAGCCCCAGGCCTTGTCAGAAGTAGTAACAAAGAGTAAACTGTAGCCTACGTTAACTTTTTAGACTACACACATGCACACAAACACCTATACATAATGATCTAATCCCAACATTTAATCTTTCCCCATAGATATTCTCACAAAAGTCTAGCAAAAAAAATGCAAGGTTACTGTCAATTTAAATGAATAAAATATGAATAAAATAAAATGAAAATAATATAATAATATAATATAATATAATAAAATAAAATAAAATAAAATGTTTGCATCATGAAGAAGTGGTATTGACGTTTTGCCTTACAGTATTAGTCAAATACAAAAATGCATGTATTCAGTTGTGTTAATTTGGTGTTCAAATGATGATGAAAAAAACAACAAAATATATGTTTTATTTCTAGGATGTCACAGTATTATGGGTTGCCGTTCTCTCTTTTGTGGAAGCTGCCTTGCCGTTTCGGGACGTCCGTCGGGACGTCTGTCAGGGAAGAGAGACCGTGGCAGGGTTCTCCATTTTTTTCTGGGCATTGTCGGGCAAGACAGGTTGGGCTGAGGAGCCACTCAAAGCACTATTTTAAAATGCGCTCGCGGATCCCGTTAGGGATGCTCTGGCGGTTCATGAACCACCGACCACCTTTAACGCCCTAGTGTCCCTGGCCATTTGAGTCGATAATCGGATTAGGGAACGTGAGAGAGAGAAGGAGGATAGGAGAAGCCACTCCCCTTGGTACCTGTCCCATTTGCCGATTCCGCCATCAGCTCCGTCCACTGTCCAGGCCTCGCCAAGCCGATGAGCCGATGCAAATAGACAGCTCATCGTTCTGCGATACCCGTGAATCCCGGTCTAAGGCGGTTTGGTGTCGTTATTGCCGGCATAGTAAATGAGGGGTCTCGCTAGTGGAGCGTAAGGCACCAGCGTGACAGGAGATCAAACCCTTTCGCACCCTCATATCAGTCCAATTAAGGTGGGATCAGCACTCACTGACTCGGATGCTTTTATTGATTCAGGGGCGGTGGAGTGTTTTGTAGATCCTCAGTGGGCCAGGGAAAGGGGCATACCCATTCACCCCTTAGCGCAACCCCGTTTTATTACTGCCCTAGACGGACGCCTGTTGGGGACCGGGGTAGTCGAAGAGACTACGGTCAGACTGCACATGTGCATCTCCTTTGGGGCTCACTCGGAGCATATCCGTCTTTTTTAAATAGATTTTCCAGCCTATCCTCTGGTCTTGGGGAACTCTGTAATTCATTAATTCCACCTTGCAAAAACTAGGCCTGCCTTTAAAAGTAATGATGAACCCTATAAGTAAAACAATATCAAAGTTTTTTAAATGGGTGAACTATCCCTTTAAGTATATTTTTGTTTAATGTCACAGCTGTCGCAACTCTGTGCGAAGAGCCCCAGGCCTTGTCAGAAGTAGTAACAAAGAGTAAACTGTAGCCTACGTTAACTTTTTAGACTACACACATGCACACAAACACCTATACATAATGATCTAATCCCACAACATTTAATCTTTCCCCATAGATATTCTCACAAAAGTCTAGCAAAAAAAATGCAAGGTTACTGTCAATTTAGATGAATAAAATGTTTGCATCATGAAGAAGTGGTATTGACGTTTTGCCTTACAGTATTAGTCAAATACAAAAATGCATGTATTCAGTTGTGTTCATTTGGTGTTCAAATGATGATGAAAAAAACAACAAAATATATGTTTTATTTCTAGGATGTCACAGTATTATGGGTTGCCGTTCTCTCTTTTGTGGAAGCTGCCTTGCCGTTTCGGGACGTCCGTCGGGACGTCTGTCAGGGAAGAGAGACCGTGGCAGGGTTCTCCATTTTTTTCTGGGCATTGTCGGGCAAGATAGGTTGGGCTGAGGAGCCACTCAAAGCACTATTTTAAAATGCGCTCGCGGATCCCGTTAAGGATGCTCTGGCGGTTCATGAACCACCGACCACCTTTAATGCCCTAGTGTCCCTGGCCATTTGTGTCGATAATCGGATTAGGGAACGTGAGAGAGAGAAGGAGGATAGGAGAAGCCACTCCCCTTGGTACCTGTCCCATTTGCCGATTCCGCCATCAGCTCCGTCCACTGTCCAGGCCTCGCCAAGCCGATGAGCCGATGCAAATAGACAGCTCATCGTTCTGCGATACCCGTGAATCCCGGTCTAAGGCGGTTTGGTGTCGTTATTGCCGGCATAGTAAATGAGGGGTCTCGCTAGTGGAGCGTAAGGCACCAGCGTGACAGGAGATCAAACCCTTTCGCACCCTCATATCAGTCCAATTAAGGTGGGATCAGCACTCACTGACTCGGATGCTTTTATTGATTCAGGGGCGGTGGAGTGTTTTGTAGATCCTCAGTGGGCCAGGGAAAGGGGCATACCCATTCACCCCTTAGCGCAACCCCGTTTTATTACTGCCCTAGACGGACGCCTGTTGGGGTGTTGGGGACCGGGGTAGTCGAAGAGACTACGGTCAGACTGCACATGTGCATCTCCTTTGGGGCTCACTCGGAGCATATCCGTCTTTTTTAAATAGATTTTCCAGCCTATCCTCTGGTCTTGGGGAACTCCTGGTTGGTTCGGCACAAACCTCAAGTCAACTGGGGTGAGAGTGGAAACACCATCCTCCGTTGGGTCCCCCAGTGCGCACCGCATTGTTTGCTCATATCATCTCCCGCTCCGGGTGGTTATGGGTTCGGTTCAGAAACGGGTTCGGTCAGCGATGACACAGGCTCCCAACTGATCACATGCGTTCCTCTCCATCCTTGGAGGACAGGGAGGAGAGTTTGGCCTGGGATTCTCTGGCAGACTGGGACCCCCCGGTGGACGAGCTGTCCATGGAGGAGTTCTCTGATTCCGGTCCTCTTCGATTCCATGCCTCCTCTTTCCTCCAATTCAGATTATGCGGGAGTTATGGGAGTGCTCGACTTCCCTTTGCCAGCTAACATACCCGCTGATTACGCGGACCTTGCGGAGGTTTTTAGCAAGCAACGTGCTACCACCCTCCCACCCCACCGGCCCTATGACTGTGCTATCGAATTATATCCAGGCACAGTGCCGCCTAGGGGTGCGCTTTACTCCTTATCAGGTCCCGAAAGCGCCGCCATGAAAAAATATATAGAGGAGGCTTTGTCTAACGGCTTCATCAGACCCTCCACCTCACTGGCCGGCGCTGGTTTTTTTTTTGAGAAAAAGGATGGAGGGCTGAGGCCCTGTATGGACTATAGGGGGCTTAATGACATCATGGTCAAGAATCGTTATTCGTTGCCATTAATGAACTCCGCTTTCAAACGTCTCCAGGGGGCTTCCATTTTTACT
Organism: Synaphobranchus kaupii; assembly: GCA_029718625.1. Classification (NCBI taxonomy): domain Eukaryota; kingdom Metazoa; phylum Chordata; class Actinopteri; order Anguilliformes; family Synaphobranchidae; genus Synaphobranchus; species Synaphobranchus kaupii. Next base: position 48,906,876 of record CM056383.1, on the reverse strand, counting down.
AAACTCGACCTCCGCAATGCTTATAAGTGCGTGTGCGGGAGGGAGATGGATGGAAGACTGCTTTTAATACTCATAGCAGACGGTCATGCCGTTCGGGCTCACTAGCGCACCCCTCTGTCTTTCAGGCGCTAGTGAATGATGTGCTCAGGGAGATGCTAGAGAAGTTTGTGGTCGTCTATCTGGACGACATTCTGTTCTTCTCTTCGAATCTCGCTGTGCACATTAAACATGTCAGACAGGTTCTGGAGGCGCTGCTCGGGGTCAGTTGTATGCCAAAGTGGAAAAGTGTGGTTTCGACTCTAAATCGGTTTCCTTTTTAGGGTTCATCATATCTCATGGGAAGGTCCAAATGGACCCTGAAAAAGTTTTGGTGCTCACCATGCTGACTAAGAAAACTGCAGTTACGCGTTTTCAGTGGACACCTAAGGCAGAGACTGCTTTCACGGATCTAAAAGAAAGATTCTGCTCTGAGCCCATTCTCATCACTACTAACCCTTCGCTCCCTTTTGTGATCGAGGTTGATGCATCTGAGCTAGGAGTAGGAGCTATCTTGTCTCAGCGCTCACCTCAAGATTAGAAATTGCACCCGTGCACCTACTTTTCTTGTGGACTAACCCCAGCCGAGAGAAACTATGATGTAGGGGACCGGGAGCTTCTTGCAGTACAATTGGTGCTTGAGGAGTGGCGTCATTGGCTTGAGGGGGCCGAACATCCATTCACAGTATGGACTGACCACAAGAACCTCGAGTACATTCAGGGTGCCAAGCGCTGCAATTCGAGACAGGCTCACTGGTCGCTGTTTTTCTCAAGGTTCAATTTTATTTTAACTTATCGGCCAGGCTCAAAAAACGTGAAACCAGATGCGCTTTCCCGGGTCTTTGACCAGTCGGAGGATGAACGTCCAGCTAACCCTATTGTTCCTACGGCACGGATAGTGGCTCCTGTCACGTGGGACATTGAGCCCTTGGTACGGGGGGCAGAGCAACTGGAGTCGGACCCAATTGCCTGTTTGTGCCCACGAGGGTTCGGACCCAGGTGTTGCTATGGGGGCACTCCTTCTGTCCGTCATCCACCGCAATACATTTTTTGGCGAGGTGATTTTGGTGGCTCGGATGTGCGAGACTTTGTTTCGGCTTGCTCAGTCTGCGCATGTAATAAAAACTCTCGCTATCTGGGCTCTTATGCCCATTGCCTGTCCCGAGTCGTCCTTGGAGCCTTATCGCCATGGATTTTGTGACCGGTCTGCCCCCATCAGACGGTCATACTGCTATCCTGGTAGTGGTGGACCAGTTCTCTAAAGTGGCCCATTTCACCTTCGGCTCCAGAGACCGCGCTGTTAATTATGAATCACGTTTTCAGGGTTCATGGCCTTCTGGATGTGGTATCAGACTGCAGTCCACAGTTTATTTCCAAATTCTGGCGGGCGTTTTGCACTCTGTTAGGGGCTTTGGTTAGTCTCCTGTCCAGGTTCCACCCGGAGACTAATGGGCAAACTGAGCGGACAACCCAGTCCATGGAGAACACTCTACACTGCCTGGTGACGCCGTCCGGTGCCTTCCTACCATGTGGGTCAACAGGTGTGGCTTTCTACACGGGACCTCCCGTTGTGGGTGGAGTCCCGCAAGCTCGCCCCGCAATTCGTGGGACTGTTTAAGATAGTCCGCAGGATTAACCCGGTCACTGTTCGCCTTCAACTTCCCCGGTCCATGAGAGTTCACGCCACATTTCATGTCTCTCGCCTTAAGCCAGTACTCGTGAGTCCGTTGGCCCCGGCTGAGGATGCTCCACCTCTCCCTCGCCTCATCGAGGGCCAGCCGGCATACACCATCCGTCAGATTTTAGCCAGCAGGTGAGTGGGCCGTGGGGTACAATATCTCGTGGACTGGGAAGGCTATGCTCTGGAGGAGCACTGCTGGGTCCCCTCCAGGAATATTTTGGACCCGGAACTGATTAGGTCCTTCCACAAGGATAATACTGAGAGACCATCTGGGGCCATCCCTTAGACGGGGGGTCCTGTCACGGTATTATAGGTTGCCATTCTCTCTTTTGCAGAAGCTCCCTTGCAGCTTCGGGACGGAGTCCGTGCCGGGTTTTTTCCGGCGCTTCGGCACTTATTGTTTTCACATGTCGGGTGTTCTGCCGGTTTCTTAAGCGCTGCGTCTTCCGTTCTCTGTGCTTTTGTGTCTTTATTGCCTCTACACAAAGCCAGGTATCGGTATCGGCTGGGAGACTGTGTTCCTTTTTGTTTAAAGTAACGCAGGAACTTCTTTCATTAAGAGTTTAGGTTTTATCCTGAGATTTCTGTTTTTACCTTTTCATTTACTCGTTTCTGAGCCTTCCCTTCGTTTACCTTTTCCTCTATAGCCTCTTTAGTTTAGCTCATAATAGTTTTGAGCTGGAGGCATTTCCTGGTTTCCTATTTTCTCTCTACTGCTCGAGTCTGTGAGCTTTTCGCCCGTTATTCTGGGTAGTCTTTTGTTTGCTTAAGGCCGGGGGTTTTTGTTCCCGTTTGTTATTTTTCCACTCTAGTCTGTGTGACTGTTCACCCACGTTTTCTCTGGGTTGATTTATGTAGGCTCAGGCCGGGGAGTTTTTTCCCTTTCTTTTGTGTTTGTCCACTTCCTCTTAGTGGTAATTTCACACTCTGTGGATTACTTATTGAACTCCTCACGGTCACGTCTGGTCCTCCGCTCCAACTTCCTGATATAGGAAGAACCATGAAAAACTTTAGATCACTGAAGACAACTGATGTGAAGGAACTCATCGCAGTGGACCTGACAATTTGCCCTACACAGTCATTTCCAAAGGAATTTAATTTAATTGCTGGCTTTCTTTTGTTATACTAATTTTGATAGAGAATTATGTTGGAGTAATTATATTTGGTTGTTTTTGCATATTTTGTTTGAATAGTACACAGTTTGATGTGAAAAAATAACTTCAGAATATTTATAGAAATTTAAGGGATCATATAAGGGCAAAGGCCAAATTTGGTAAATTCTCACCTAATTAGGGTGTGCTCTATTTAATACATATGGGGCCCTATCTTACACCCGGCGCTAAGCGGCGGTAACCCAAACGCAAATGTCTGCTAGTTTCAGACCGACGCAGGTGTCATTTTAGCGTCCACGTTTAATTACCAAGTGAACTTGCGCCCATTTGGTTGGGAATTACCGGGAACCCGTGCCGGTGTTTAACCCTAATGTTTAAGATTATTATTGTGGCATGTCACCACACCAATTAAGTCAAATTTAACATTGTAACTTGCTCGCTCGATGCTGGGTAGTGATGTAATATAATCAGAAGACATTTCAGTTACAAAACATATCTTTCATTGTTTGTCTTATTTATTTATACAGGGATTTTTTTGTTGTGTCTCAGGGCAATCCCACTAGGTTGAATGGATGTATTTTCCTTTGTATACCCCCAAAGAGGGGCGTGAACCATCAAGTACCCGGATTTGCCGTGGTGGTCTATTGGCGTAACTCGATTTAGGATTGTGGGAATAAAACACAATTTCTTAAAAACACATTTGAAGTCAGACTGACTTATGGCTTCTACAGGAGCATATACCATAATTTCACAATCTCATAGCTCATGGTAAGTCTGCCTATTTCGGTTAATACATTATGACTAATAATCAAATTTGTCTATGGTGAAATTAATGGTATTTTTACTTCCAGCTCTATTGGCTTTTTCCTAATGAGGACAGGGGTGACCTTAAGCCTTCTGGAGTCCATTGTGTTACTGCTTCAAAAGAACCCCTTATGGGAGGTGCCTACTTGTTACTAACTGTAACTAACTGTTACTTGCTAATCATATTCTATTACTGGTACGCAATAATTATTGTCATTTTATCATTAAATGGTCAAATAAAATGGAAAATAACTGTCTCCATATTTACATGCATAATTTCTTAATTACATTACTTATTGTGATGATTCTGGTATTAAATGTGATGCTTTTTAATGTTTTTTAACAGGTGGCTTGATGAGGCTGTGTCAGCAACTTACCTAGGAAATGAATTACAGGCTAAAACATTGGGTTGAGATGGGTTGTAATAACCCCTGCAGTATACTGTGTGGTTTGTAGTGTAGCAAATGGTTGCTGGCTCCCAGGTGAGTGTATCAGAGAACACTCCCCACACGCTTCCCAGTAGCAAAGCGGTGATGCAAGAGCCCCATTCGCATCAGAGGCTATTTCCCTCTTTTTTTCTCCATAATTTCAAAGTGCCAACTGTCCCTCTTAAGTGACTGTGGTGCCACCCACACAAAGTCTTGCAAATGAACAATACACAATCCTCCAATACACTCGCCCATGAGCCACTCTTTATTTTCAACACTTTAGGTCACAAAGTATTACAGGAGAAATTTAACAAATGTTGTCAAATTGTATGTGAAGTTAAATTATAAATATCGAACTGTAGCTCGCCAAACTGATAAGATAAATTATTGTCTTTATTATGGAAATGCATAAGATATATGGAAACTGTAAATTGCTGTTTATTCTCTTATTCACCTTATTATTCACTATTATTAGTCCTTTTGTAATGCAAAAGCAAATAATGAAGTAACGTGATTATTTGAAAGGTGACTAAGCTGCATTTAAAATGTTGAAAGCGAAACTAATATTCCTATATTCTCCTTAATTTAAAAAATCTTTTTTAAAGCCTTTGTGGGCAGTGAACAAGGTCCTCCGTCCTCACAGCAAGCCCTCAGTACTCATTAATAAGAGCGTGCAGTGCGGTAGCGCACGTCTGGTGCGCCTCCGTACGCGACAATAAACATGTTTGCACTTCACAGCTTTGTACCACAACCCCCCTTGATCCCCCCAACAGTGTTGAGGCAGCCTGTAAACAGTGCTCACCACTGGCTCCCTCCGAGTGGCAGGAGGACACCAACATCATAACAAAAAGTGTTTATCGGGAGGACAAAATGCTAAAGCAACCAAGCGAAAGGGCTTATCACTGATCAGACCTCTCATCCACCTTTATTCTCCACCATTCACATTGAAATGCAAATATCAAGGCAGGGTTTCCACCCGCATGCCACTCACAAATTGAAAAGCAGTTTTTATCTATGCAAATGTAAGCATGGTAATTGAAGTTAATCAATCAATGCTAGCTTTCACTAAAACCTTGAACACGGTTGAATAAAGTAATTATCATTCAGCAGAAAATTATGAGGTTGTAGACAGCATGAACATTATTAAGGGAGGATTTTGAGTCACAATGGCTTAATTTAGCCAGCAGCCCTCTCTGTCCCCTTCATTCTCAATTGGTGGGAGCCTCATTCTCCCCAGATTATCAGAAAGACAGATTCTATGAGATTTGTTTGTCTTCTCATTTTATTTCAAAGTCAGTTTTCATTCTTATTGTATATTCTTTCTTTTTATAGTATATTTCTTATGCTAGCTTTTGTAGTGGTAAATGACATATTTGTTTGCCATATCTCCAAATGACATATCTCCAAATATGATCTTGAACTTAACATTTTTCTGAACAAAAATCCATATGTACCACTTTTCATTATAACAAATATAAATGTTCTACATATACTTTTTGTAAGTTTTTTTATACGTCAGGCTTTTTTAAAATTAATCATATGAGAATTTTATTCTGTATACCACAGAAAAACTATATGCCAAATATTTTCACTACACTTGACAATTACATATAGGCCTACAGAGATTCATAAATTGCAAAAACATAAACTTCAGTGTCAAAAAATATCTGCAGAACAAGTAATTGGTTTGAGTTCACTTGGTAATTAGAACCTCGCAGAGTTTTAATCACCAACTGAGCAGTTTGCCATAAAAGGAAACAAAAACCATAGAATTAACCTTAATACCCTAATGCTGTCTACAGTGGGTTAATATCTTGAACACAAGACACAATTTTCACCTAAGAATCATCCAAATGTAACCCAGATATCAAAATTACCAAATATTCATACTGAGTAACTTTTCATTAGGAAAGTAACATGCAAACTGCATACCACATGCCTAAATATAAGTAACATTTTACAATCCCCCAAACTTGATAAAACCAAGGTTTCCTGTATTAGTAATTGACAAATCTTTTGATTAAGGATAAATTAAAATTAAAATTGTCTATTTTTACAATCTATCTTACAATGGAGACATATTCCCAGCTTGCACCAGTCATTGGTGCCTCCAGTAATTGAGACTTTGAGCATCCTACAGTTTGGGCTACCTGACTTCTGGTCTCCTGCCACATCTTACCATTTCCGAGCATAGTTAAAGGCCTCTCCGGTTGTCACATAGTTTAATATGCGCCCTGCATAATTATGCAGGATTCACATTGCTATCAAACTGCAATTCAAATTAGTTCAGGATTAAAGGCACAGAACAGTACTGGTCTCTTAATTGCATTGTACTGTGCTGATCACATTCAAATACCCATTACTCATTCCCTCTGTGGAGCAATAAGTCAGTGGGATTAATACTGAGACAGGTGACAGGGCCAAGCCATTAAAAGACAGTTATGCAGAAAGCATGGCCGGTTTTATTCGAGTTAATGAAATCAGCAAAATGAAACTGTAATAGATTTATCAAAGCTCAGATGGATTTGCAGTAAATCAGTTTGATTCAGGCAATCATGCTGGACAATAGAGATAGTTTTCAGCTACAGCACTGGGTGTCAGGCAGTGGCATCTGAGAAATGCTGATATTCTTCTTGCAAGGATTTAGTGAATGCTTAGTGCCAAGGCCCTATTCCCTTAACGCTGCTGCTAATTTTTGTCAGCTAAACGGTGCCAGGGATTGATAAAAATGTACATCTCTCCATTCAAATGGTGCATTGCTCTGTCTTCGCCCCTCACTCACTCTCATCCCTCTCTTCCTCTCTCCCTGCGCTTTCATAAGCCCGCCTATTTTCTGTTTTATGTGGAGCATCTGGATGTAAAAAGTCTGAACGATTGCTGGCACAGACTCCTGCTCTGGTAAAACACATTTTTCCCCACTTGAACTGTCTTCTCGGTCAAGTGCAACAGTCTTTTTCCATTAACGGGCACAGCAGTACAAACAAAAAGCATCAAGGCCAAAATCTGCCAAATTTTTTAAAAAGTGAAAATAATAAATTCATGAAGAAATGAAAGAGCACATTTAAATTGTGCTCATGTATTGTAATCAATGCTTTTTTAAAACTTTTATTGAAATTTCTTTTAATTTGGCATATCCAATATGTACAAGCATGCTCATATGCGGCCCCTGCTGCCGGCTCGGGAGAGTGAAGACAGCTCGCAGTTCTCCTCTGAAACATGCGCTGCCAGCCAGCAGCTTGTTTCTTACACGGTAGCCGCAAATCGTGTACGCGCAGAGCAGTGGCTGAGGAGACACAATCATACGTGTGCGCAGAGAGCAAGCCATGGGCGCCAACAGGGGTCACTCGAGCAATTAACACTGCTATCCCCACCGACTGATTCCCTCCCATATATCCCTTGGGCGATGCGAAGCCAATTGTGAGCCGCACCTGCAGGGCCACAGACGGCCCTGGCCGGATTCAATCCGAGTCTGTGGTTCTCACTCATGCACTGCAAGTGGAGCTTTTACCAAGTGAGCTACCCAGCAGCCATCAATACACGTAAAATGTATTAATTCATGTTTTCATTTCCTTAGTTTTTTTTGTTGCTTACAAGCCGGTTAGTGCTGTCAATCAATACCCCAGTGGGCAGCATCAAGCCCCACTTGCAAACAACAGTGCAGCTCCATTGTGTTGACAATGGGGAATAACACTCAGCTGTCATTTGCTCCAGGTGAATGTATCAATGCATTTAAAAATGAGAAAGTGTGTTCACGGACATAGTAGGGATGCACATTTTAAATCCTTTGATCAATGATCTTTAAAGTTAACGAATGAATAATCAATAGTTGTTAAGGTAAATTCCATGAACAATATAGCTATACTGTATAGCTCACCAATAAAAATGTGTGACACAAAAGGCAATACTTTTCCTGACCCCAGGCTTCGCGAACGGGTTTCTTTTCACCCACATTCAAAATGTATTGGACCAAAATATCTACCACAATGTGGAAGCACAGAGCAATATTCGTTTAGATGGCTGTTAAATATAGATGAAAAGGAAACATAATCAACATGGTGTAGATAATTTAGCTTCCCCGTCATAAAGGAAAACCTGACATATTGAGTGGGGAATGTTGATGAATAAGCAGAGAAGGATTGATATCAGAGTTACATTACAACATTGCAACCATGAAGAAATTAAGGACGGATATCAACAGGTAAGCTGTTTGACAGGTAAGCTTCCATTGTTTATTATTCTTAGTTATTGAGCTAGGTGGCTAGCTAGGTTGTTACATACAATATCAATATCTAACATAATGTTACTTGTCAGTCTCACCCCACAAAGTGACAGTATGTGAATCAGTTATGTGTTTTTCTGTTACTTCATTTCGGTTGTGTTCGGTTTCGTTTGTGTTTTTGTTTTTGTTTTACGTCTCCCATCCATGTGCTGTTGTTTTCACGTCCCCATTGTGTCCTCCCCGCTTTCCGTCTCAGTTCCTGATTACCCATGTGTTTCACCTGCCCTGCTGCTCACCTGTTTCTCGGTTTGCTCATTAGTTCTGTGTATTTAAGTTCCACTCTGTCTTGTGTTCGTTGCAAGTTTGTCTCATTGATTCTTCTCTGTCAAGCTACAAGCCTTTTTTCCCTGCTACCTGTTTCCTGTTACCTGCTACCTGTGTTTTCGACTTTTTGCCTGTTTCCTGCCTTTGGATTGTGATTTTGTACTTTTGCCGTGACTTCCTGGTTTGACCTCTGCCTGCACCCTGATTACATCTTCGCCTTATCCCACAATAAACTTCGGTTTATTTTTACATGCTGTCTGCGCCTGAGTCCCTTCCGCATCCTGAAACAAAGTGTACTCTGATAATACATTTTCAGGAATTGAGTTTTGAGCTTGGAAAGAAAGGTTACAGCTGCCCTTACATATTTTTGCTAATCCATGTTTTGTTAAATACACACTTTTGAAGCTACATATTCAGAACAAAGCAAAACATTCTTTCAAACTGCAGTTATGCATATAAACAAATTGAAGCTTTTCACAACTGAACAGCCAATTTGGGTGAAAGCAGTCAGTCCATTTACTAAAGGTCGATTTACTAAAGGTTTTTGTGTACAAAAGCATGTGTAAAACTGTTACCACCTGCAAAGAATTGTCCTAGGTCATCAATGAATGAGGTGTAAAGAGGATTGCATGTGCTAAAATTGAAAGATATGTTGATTTCTCATTTTTGCGGGTTAGCCTGAATGAATGAGCAAAATTTGGCGTCCCTACGTTATTTTGCGAAATAGAGGGAGGAGGTCATGCAAATAGATTACTTTAGCACGTGTAAAGTAATTTACTAAGCCCGAAAGGAAGTTTGGGAAAGGTATTTGCAGGTGCATTTTAGTATAAATGGAAAGCAGGTATTAAAAGACACGGCTGTCATTGTTGCAAGACACATATGGGTGTGTTTGGAATATCCAGAAGTGAACATTATGAATGATTGCTTGACAATGGTCACATACACTGCCCGGCCAAAAAAAAAGTCGCCATTGCACCCGTCATGCATAGTGCCCACTGTACAAGCCTCTGGAGGCAGTGTTATGATCTGGGGTTGCTTCAGTTGGTCAGGTCTAGGCTCAGCAACATTATGCAGCAATAAAATGAAGTCAGCGAAGTACCTGAATGTACTGAATGACCAGGTTATCCCATCAATGGGCATATGCCAGGATGACAATGCCAAGATTCATCGGGCTCAAATTGTGAAAGAGTGGTTCAGGGAGCATGAGGAATCATTTTCACACATTAATTAGCCACCAGATTCCTGACCTTAACCCCATTGAAAGTCTTTGGGATGTGCTGGAGAACACTTTACAGAGTGGTTCGACTCTCCCGTCGTCAATACAAGATCTCAGCCAAAAACTTATGCTACTCTGGATGGAAATAAATGTTGTGACATTGCATAAGGTTGTCGAAACAATGCCACAACAAATGCGCGCCATAATCAAAGCTAAAGGCGGTCCAACGAAATATTAGAGTGTGCAACTTTTTTTTTGGCCGGGCAGTGTAGAACGAGCACTGTAGTTACCAATGGTTACGGGGACTTTGGAGGACCAACTCTAACAGAGATGCTTAACATTACTAGTAGTATAATGTTTGCTATGATTTGAAAGGATATCTAATGTTAGCTAACACTATTATGATTGCTGTCCTACAACGCCAAACTTCTGTGCTGCGTATTGATGTGCTAATATAGCTGGGAAAGGGGGAAAATGTCCTTTTACAGCATAATGTGAGTACCCACCATAGTAAGCCACCAGGCAGGGTGAAAATTTTACGACCGAAAGAAGAGACTGGTGGTTGAAAGCACTGAAAAGGAGTGAGCTGAATTTAGACAGCAACCGGTACAGCATAGGCTCGGATCAAGATTGTGAGAACACTCTCTCACAGCTCTGTAAAAATCACACATCCCTGCCTTTGATACCTTAAACTTCCTGAGTTGTCGCAGAAAGAACGACAACATTCATGGTAAATGATGTTTTATGAACAAATTATAAAGTTATCCAGCCAATATATACATAACTAGCTGGCCTAATGTATGTTTATGTGCATTATTTTGGAATGTTAGGAATTTAAAAATGAATTAATCGCTAGATTTAGCTAACATTAGCAAGGTAGCGAGATCATTTGTATGAACGACTGCTACACCTGCAAAACATTAATGTTAACCTAATGCAATGTTAAGCATATTGTGAACATCAAAACAGTGTTAATTTGAACTATTATTACATTGCTAGGGGTGCTACATTGTACGATGTCTCAAAAATGGATTGGATACTGACTGTAAACATTACCTGTGCTGGCCAGACAGGGTGCGAGCGTAATGATATTAAGCACCAAATTGAAAGCAACGTTAAATGTACTTTATGTGTTGAACTGATTTGCCTTTTATCCATCAAGCTAAAATATGTTTTATTGCTGTTAAGTACTGTAGCCTACCATTAATACTTTCACATGTAACCTATAACTTTGCTGCATTATGAACTGCACAAGCACTTTACTTACCAAGGTTGTATACTACGAAGCAGGATTACTAGCTGGATAACTGAATAAAACCCAGAACAGCTCTTTTTACTTCAGTCCATGTTCCAGATTTGGGAGGGTTCCAGGTTTTACTCAGTAATCCTGATTCGCAGTATACCCCCCAAGACTCCTTATAATATTTGTTTATGTTGGTATTATTGTTTTGTGGTGTTGTGCTCTATGTATTTGTGTACATTTTTTATATTTCTGAGCTACCTGTAAGCATCGCGCAAAGCAAATTCCCATGATGGCAATAAAGGAAAATCGAGCAATCTCCTGATTAAATGTGATATAAGTTTGGTTTGCATAACATTATATTGGAATCGGCATTTGGTCCTCCAACATGGCAGTTGGTGTAAACAAGTGGGCATGTCTGACCAAATTGTGACGTAGGTGACAGGCCTCTATTAAAGCTGAAGTAGGCAAGTTTGAAAATATACGAGGCAAAAACACGTCCCCCTTTTGCTCTCCTCACTCCTATCTCTCTCCTAAGCCCCTCCCACCAAACTATGCTCCAGTGCACGTGCGGAGACAGATGGAGGGGTTTATATCCCCAGGGAGGGGATATTTTGCTTGTAGATAGTTGCCCTGATTGGTAGCTACATAGCTAGCCCTGATTGCTTGGTTTTTAGAAGACCGGGTTGAGATTTTTTGACAGCCTAATACAGAGCCCAGGACACTCACAGAAACTGGATTTTTTTTCCCAGAACACTTGATTTATTGATAACTGCTAGAATATAATGAGTAAATTTAATAATTTCACCAAAATTATATCGAAAAAATCTTGCCCACTGCACCTTTAACTGGGCCATTCTAGCTAATGCTCAAAATACACAAGAGAACACTGTAAAAGAAAAAAAAGAAAAAATAATTCATGGCAGTCTTTTCACCATTTTCTTACAGTATAACCATTCCAAACACGTAAAATCTCTAATTTAAATATTGCGGCTGGAGTAATTTGCATAATGACTCTTAGTTGATCACCAGCGAAGTGTGAAATGATAACACGTGCAAATACTTTGGCTGTGCCCGCAATATAACACCCTTTACGCACAGAAAAAAAAAACTGGGGCAGATCCTGCCTAACAATGTAGGCATGAGTCTTACAGTCTGGAGGTGAATCCTGACCTTACAAGTGGTGATTGTTGCCGTCATGTCGACAAGACAATGCATAATTTGTCAAGTGTAGGTAGCAATGCCCAGGTAGGCAAGATTTCATCCAGTAATGCACCTGCAGTCACAACAGTACTCAATTAATCAAGTGAGCTTCGTTAGCAATCAATTCACTGGATTCTTTGAAAGTCAAGTAGTACTGTAAGTTATACATGTCTTGAGTTATATATGAATTATCTTCCTTTATTCACACAATTGGTCAAATTAGTAGTAATGACCATTTACAAACACTTAACCCCAGGAAGGAGCTTCCTATTGCAAAGTATTTACTTATTGGTTCACAGCAGCTCAAATCATTGATTCCTCTGGAAAGCCACATCACAAAATGACCAGCTTGGAGAAGACAGAAGTCGTTAGCATCAACAGAGCATAGCGGAGCAGCTGTGTTCATCATATCATGTTGTGCAAAACCTCATGCTTTAAGTGGCAACTATTACATTAGGGTCTAACAAGGAAGTCTTCCTTAATTTGGATTAGCTTTGGATTCAGCTAATTTGTTAATAAAGAAGTTGTTAAGTATAGGTTTTCCATCCTTGAGTGAAATTCTATTATGTCCTAATTATAACACATTCAGACAGTGCAGAGAGATGGGTGTGATTGCACAGAAGGCTGTTTGTGACCAATCTGCCCAGTGATGAGAACATTTTGTTTGAAATGCAATAAACCGACATAGCTACACACTGTACAGCAGTCAGAGATAAATAAATAAAAAATAGTACTGGAAAAAAAAACAGAGTACTGGAAATTCCTGATATTGTAGAGAGCTGAAGTTGGGCTTGGTTGTGCTTATTTGAATGTCCTGTCTTTTGAACAAGCCACACTTAAAACATTTTTTGTTATTAATTGTCACTTGAACCACACTGTTCCTGTAGCATGATTAATGGTTCAGATGAACAAAAAACAGAAATGCTGGAGGGTTCTTCAGGACCAGAGCTGTCTTCCCCGCTATAAGGTTATCACTAACGCTGAATGCAATGAACATTATCTGGGCTGTATGCAATTACATAGCTTTTTTTGCTTTTTTGTTTAACATTATATACACCTATCTGTAATTCTGAATAATTCACAGCAAATTAATTGCACACAGCACATAATGTAATGATTTGAACATTGTGGCAAGAATAAACTGAAAGGGTGACATTGGATCATACCTAAAGTTATCTATAAAACTGAAATAAAATGTGATGCATTTTCAAAACCTAACGAAAACAAGAAAAATATATGCGCCTTTGTCAGTGTATGAATCTTGGTTAAGTTAATTTGCAGTTTATGTTAATTTAATCAAAAAGAAATATTAGTGGTGCAGGGTTTATCTTCAAATATTTGGGGTTTTACATACATTATGCATCACCCAAGAGTACACAGCATGCAGGCGGAAAACATTAGAAAACTTGATTTATACTGATTTATCTTAATATGCAAGATTAATATTAACAATCCTGAATCACAGCAGAGTTTTGTTCAAGAATCAGCGCAAACACATTTTTCAAGTAGAGAAATGTAGATTATTCACCAAGCCAGTGATTAAAAATGATCACACAATGATAAAACTGCAATATTTTTATGTTCACACATTAAAATGTGGTACCCTTGCTGAACAGCTAGTGAACCAAATCACTTAGTCAGTAGTTTTGTATTAATAAAGATAACATGCCCGGTCACATGAATGTTCTCTGGATGTTTTGACTCTAAATATCATTTGAATATCTGTAAGGGATGGAAACAGCTCAATAACTGTTTGAATGTACTACAAGCGATAAAATAAAAAATGTAACCAGATAGTTTCCTTCAAATAACTAACCATACTTAGCATATTAACTATGAAGACAAATTAGCATGTAGTATGTTTCCAGTGCATATATGTTCATTTTGAGTAAGGGTCATTCTGGGGAAAATGGACCCTTCTTAACCTCAACCGATAAACCTTAATTGTCACCCATAATGTAACCTTGGAGTAATGTCCCTTGTTATACTAAAAAAAACACAAACCATCACAGAAAATTAAGGACAAAGTGTGCATTTCCACTCCATTTCTGGCCTACCCACCTCTACTTTCAGACAGTTTGACAACCATAAATGGTAAAACAATACCTTGTTCTCATTGTAATCACTTGCTCTACAACATGAGTCATGTTTGAAAACTTTGACATAGTTCTTCGCATTAATTAATTAAGTAAAATCTTTAGGATACAGTTGCAGTCTGCGGCTGTAGCTGGTGCTTATACACCAATTGAGCTAATTAAATTGAGCTAATTAAATAATCAACAGCACCCCTGGGTTAAAGAAACAGTTCACCCTAAAAGATTGATAAAAGTTCATCAAATTTTGTTTTGTCTGATGGGTTGCTTTCAATGTCTTTTCACTATACTTTTGGGAGGTTTATATTTTTTTCTTACTGACAGGAGAATCCCGCATGGCAGATGGACACTTGTTGAAGTCAACCAGTTCTGTGTCCAACCACCTTGCACCTCATTACTTCGCAATTCTTCTGGCACTTTTTCATAGGATTGTTGTTTTTAGCTGTTGTTCTTGAAGCTTTTTTCTTTTGTTTTACCCAGGGCTGCACAATAAATGACAATTCTTTTCAGGATTTTGAAAATAAAACATTCGAAGGATAACGGAGGCTGAGATCGAAAGGCAAGACACAAAGTATTCTGTGTGTTCCGGATCAAATAAATGTGGGTGGCAACATCTTTGTAATAGTGTGATGAATAATCAGCCATTGCAACAGATTTTCAAATAGGAATTTCCATGGCAGCTTATGAAGAACATGCAATGGAATACATTCAACTTTCACACTCGTTTTCACATCCAAATAAGAGGTTTAGATAAACAGGACTAAATATGTATATAAATATGCTCCATTGGACACATTGTAAAGCAGAGTAGAGTGGTTTTTGGGTGACCAAAGCTTGAAAAAGATGTGACAAAATTATTAGCATTACAAATCAGTATGGTAGAAGTAGTTATGGAAAAAATAGGTCCAAGTTGAAAAAACGGGAATTATCCTTTAAGTTACTTAAAATATAAATAGGTAAAAATTCAAGAACTAGTACATGTGAGGGAAACTTTGCCAATAGTGATATCCCTCCACAGTGGGACATGAGTATTTTCCTGTGTGACATGAGTGCCTGTGTGACATGAGTATTTTCTACTTGACCAAAACTAACAGCCTGCGACCAGTGTAGAAGACAAAGAGAAATACACTGATATGCTATACCTTTCATTTTTAACCATCCTGTACCCCCCACCCACAATCCAATCCAATCCAACCCCCCCCCCCCCCCCACCTACACACACATACGTGCAATGAACCCCCCAACCGGCTACAAAAACTGCTTTAAAAATCTTATGAAGAGTATCCACGGAATTTCATACGATCCAGATTTTTGTGGCAACACATAACACCCAGATTGCATATGTATGACACAAATTACAATGGATGAAAGCTAACCAGCAATCAGCTGAAATTCCTGCTCTTCTCATGGATAGCAGCTGTAATTACAATAGCAAATAGCCTATGCTATTTTCTTTTTTCTGCGTGCGCGCGCTTGCACCCATGGGGATTTTTGCCGTCATTTGCCCCCTGCAAACCTTTGATAAGTCTTATCATTTATTATCTTTGATTCAGAAAAACTGATATGACACAAATGCACATGAAAAAGCTGAGCTTTTATTTAAAGCTTTAAATGTGAAAATACTTCAGCCAAGTACATATATATTTTCCTTTCATACGCTTTGCTTTTGAATTTTAACAATGTACGGAATTAACTGACAACGAAACTGCAAGTTCTGCTAAATGAAGATGAACCAAAGAATATGCATTTTAAAGCATTTTGTAAACATAATATTTGTCTTTACCAACCCAGTTTAAAATGTATGCGGTCTGTCATCGCGTGAGACAATACTTGTTTCTTGCACTGATGCTGTGACATTAAGCATGCTTAAAATACATTGAATGTATAGTTTTATCAGTTCTGGAGATGTATGGTTTCAGTTAATCCTGGATTTGAAAGAAGGCACCTACATTCGCTTATTACTCCATAAACGCAAGTCATATACAATTACACCAAGAAATAAATAAATATGAATAAGAACACCAAGTCAACAGATACAGAAATTAAATGGCAGCATCAATCACAATAGTTTGTTCTATTAAGCACTAATCACATGCATACACTTTCTAGCATTTAAGCTGGTTTCAGCCTGATTAATTTTATAAACTATTTTCAGTGTATTAATCAAAAACTTATACATTTAGAATACGTTGATGCTTTAAAATAAAATTGTAATTTTTCATATTGAATAAAGACAGTAACATCATGGTCATATACTGTAAAACAGGAAGCTCCTGGTAGTGCTTAGTGCTTCAAGTACACTGATGTATAAAAACAGTAGCAACAATGAGATTGTTTCCCTAAATATCACAAGATGTATAAAATGGCACAGTAGTATGGTATACAACACACAGTGGCTTTGAACTGGCCCATACAGTAAAGCTAATTTAGCAAGTTGCTGAAGGCATTTTATAACAGTGTGAGAGCTGCATACATGACATTCAAATGTGCTTGCTTACAAACAAGAACATTCCCCAAGAACAACCACCAATGTTTGGATCAATAATTCACACTAAAAAATATAAGACATATCCGTTTCAAAGATAAAACGCTATTTAGAAACATAAGAAAAACAGCAGAAATAAATAGAGTGCAGAGAATCCTTGAAACAACATATAAAAGGAGAGGTAGCCGATGAGTACTCGAGGGAAAAAATGTGCATATCAAAGGGAAATCAGTAAAACAAGCAGGGATGTGCATATTCAGAAATATAGGTGTGCGCATTCAGAGAAACAGCTGTGCCTATGTAAGTTCAGTAACTTTGGGGGAAGACATCGTTAAGCAGTGGAATTGAGGGGGAGGTCGCTCTATGAAAGGAGAGCACGGGTAACTGTTGGATAAGGCACTGCTGGGCTCACACTCCTCCGCCACTACGGTCCACAGACACAGGCTCTCTACCGTCCAGACTCTCCTCCACAGTCTTCATCAGGATGGCCAGACGGCTGTCAGACACCTGACCTTTCTTCACAGCATTCATGAGCTGAAACGACATGACATGACATGACATATTAAATGCCATTACGAATGGAAAAGCTCCCTCCCACAAAAGCTTATTCAAAGTTTACCTAATTTAATATTTAGGTACACCAACAAATGCACTGCGTCCATTAGCCCCTTAGCATCCATTCATCACTTTGCTTGCAGAAATTAACCGAGTGCTATTTTAATATCTATTGTGAACTGTTATCATGCCTCCCAGACTGTTCCCAGCAGCTTTAAACTTCCATTGTTTTTGCTTCTTTTCTTCTCAGCTCCAGTCTGTGTGTGTATGTGTGCACATGCATGAACACCTGTGTGTCTGTTTGCATGTGAGTGAGTGAACAGGTAAGAGAGAGGGTCCTTCCAGCCACTCTTGTTGTAAATCAATGTATGTTCTAAGTCACTGGTTTGAATTAGTTCGGTCTTGGGGCCATCTGTGTATGCTGGTTTTCGTACGAACCACAGTTGATATCCCAGAATTTTCCTTAATAACGTGCTTTCAATGGTTAGATGGATTATCTACCCTCTTAAGCCACATTGTGTCTTAAGAGGGTAAATATTAGCTATGTATGCCTTTCAGAATAAATGCCCCATGTTCACATTGTGTTTATTGTGCTATATTGCAAACAATTACATAAGAGTTAAAAAAAAATTTAACTAATCAAATTAAAGGTGAATCAGACTGAGGTGAATCTAATGAGACTAGGCTCCTAATTAGGTCGTTGAACACGTGTGTAAGTTCTTTCATAATGTTTCCTTTAACTTATTAACACAATACAGGTTTGGCTCGTTATCATTTGCATTGCCTTTAAATTATCTACCATGTGTGGATAATAAAGTGGCCATGTGTCCACACTTTCACCAATTACGAGCCTTTTGATTCACCTTGATCTTCAAAAATATTTAATAATGTTTTTACCTCTTTTAATTAAATTGTTTACAATATACCACAATGTCAACATTTATTCTACATGGCATGTAGTTATTTCTGACATAATGTGGTTTTAGAGGATAAATAATCCCTCAAAACATGAAAAGCTGAAAATGAACAGCTTGTTAAAATTGTGGGATTACAATTGTGGTCGGGGCAAAAACCAGCATACACAGGGGGGAGCCCCAGGACCGAATTTGAGAACCACTTAATTAGTTAATTAGCCATTTCATTTGATTATTACTTAATTCGTTATCTTTAATTACCTCTGACTTAATATTGAAACACCATTATGGATTATTCAGACATAACATATGACAGTGGAAGCACTTACCAAAACCTAGTTTACACTCATTGAGAAAATTTCTCCCCCCCAACTCCATTTAGATTTGTGTTTTGCAAAAGGCCACACTAGATTATATTGCACAATATTTTATAAACTCATAGACACAAATACCAATAAGCTTTCAGGTTTATGACAGGTTTAGATATTGTGTACAAAATACTAAATAAAAACATTTACCAAATATTTATTCAAAATATCTTTTTAATAATATTTTTATTTTTATTTTGCTGGAACACACATCCTCAACTGAGTTTTGGCAGGGTTTTTGTGTTTGTGCACAGTATATTTTATACCACCAAAGTCATAAGAAAAGAAATAACAGTTATTTAACAATTCACGAAGAATAATTGTAATTATTTACTAAACGTTAAGCACAAGGCTTGACAGTGCTCAAACTGAAGGCATAAACTAAAAGGCGCATCATGAACGAACAGCACTGCACGGCAGCCCGGGGTTTCAGGTCGTGAAGGATTCGTCATGCATCACTGCACTCCATGGCTGCACGCGCCTCATCTCAGGAGGGAAAATGATCAATTCCTTCGCCTTGATCTTGTTTGTTGAACTTGACACAATGGGTTGACAGCAACGGAAATCCCCAGCATTAATGCGTGTTGTGTCCTGAATTCATCATTGTCACTGCGCAGGAGAGCTGGCAGCTTAGGAAAGCACAAGGATACACGCACCCTGCCACCATCTGGGGTCAATTCCACTCCAGTTCTACATAAAGTAGAAAATTCAGATTGAACTATTTCAGTTGGCTTGAAAAAGCCAACTTACTATTCTCCTTATTACTAGTGTGGTTGCTTCAGCAACAGACTGCTTGTTCTCTTGCATACTTCGTATTCATGTTTGTGTGGTTGCTTCAGCAACACACCGCCTGTTCTCTTGCATACTTCGTATTCTTGTTTCCTTTCTGCCTAAATTTGTGCACGCTACTCCTCCTTCAGCTTTTAAGTTAGACATGCCATTCCAGCTTTAAAATATTCATCTTGACTTAGATTAAGTTGCTTGTATTCAACTTTTTTATTTCTCTTATATTTTTAGAGATATTTACCTTTTTAACACAACAAATTCCCATAGAGAATGAATGGTGGAATGTTGACTCTTGTGATGTCACAATACCCTCCAGCAGCTGCAGTGCTCCCTCTCCAGTATTGACACAAGCCACTACAACAGCTTAATGCCTTCGAACAGACCCCCCAGTGGGTGTCAAGAGCCTCTTTCACACATGCAATACGGAACATTACCGGAAAAGTTGATCCAGCAATATTCCGGAATGTTCCGTATTGGTAGCGTTCATACAACCAACGCTCTACCCTATGTTGCTAGGATACGTTTGTTTACTTTGCCACTTCATCACCCGCCATTTTTTCAGTAGTAGGCTGTGTGCAGTTGTACTACAGTTATTTTTGTTTATTTATACATTTTTGAGGCAAACGCTGGCAATAATACATCTGTTCCAATCACGAAACATCATTCGTAAACAAAAACTTTAAAAAATCAGGATAAGTCGGGAACAACTCCGCTTTAGCTTGGCTCAAAGCCGGAGACGTCGCCTGTGGCGGCTGGAGGCTGTACGAGTCTTTCATGTGGCTCGGGGCTCGGCGAGACGAATGTGGGTACGGGAGCGACCCCATGGCATGCGTGATTGATCCGGTAATGTTCTGGCTTTGTTCACACGTCACATCGATACGGAACTTTTACGGAAACCTCACTAGGTCTTTTGCCGGCAAATTGCCGGCGCAGATATTCCGGAATTTCAACTTCGGCTCTTATTCACACGACCCCTATCTGGCAATGTTCCGGAAAATTTACGGATAAGGCTGCATGTGGGAAAGGGGTTACTCATTGCTCCTGCAACCAAACTATGAGTGGAAACAACAATCCCCGTGTTTTGTCTTTATCAGTATACGATTTGTGACAACAATACCGAATACAGAGTTTCTAAGTGCTACTGTTGTTGTGTAGCTAGTCCATTTAACAAACCCCCCACCCAGTCTCACCTGCATCTGTACCTACCCATGTGTGACAAAGTGGACAATAGCGTCTATCTGTGAGTTCATAAAAATATTTTTTCACCACAAAAAATTTGTATTCCGTCATAGCAACAAAATAAACCCGACAATAGCCCGAACGTACGCCAAAACACCCTTGAAAAGTCTTGCTCACTCAATTGTAAAATAAACAAGTGAAATTATTGTATAAATTATACCATGTCATTCTACAATCAATATCTGCTACTAAATATGAAATAAATACAATCATACCATTGGTTTCACACAGAGATGTTCCTTTCAAAATTCAGTGGTCATTTACTGTGTTGGACAATCCGTTTGAGAAATACACACCACTTTCCAATTTACTGTGCGCTAATATGTGCTAGATGAATGTACATTTTTCCTTGGAGTCATTATGAATGGGAACATTAAAATAAATAGAGAAATGTGATCCCAGGGCATGCAGCAAAAGCATACATACTGTAGAGTACAGAAAAAAGTGATGTTTTATTGAGGTACAAGAATGAATAATTAGGCTACATATTTAGGTGTGTGTACCACTGTGATTTCAATGTTTTAATCTTAAACCATCAGATGGGCAAATGTATATACAGTGCCCTCCACAATTATTGGCACCCCTGGTAAAGATGAGTAAAAAGGGTTATAAAAAATGTACCTTTTGGTCAATTAGCTTAATCTCACACTGAAAATCATCAAGAAATAATTATTTTGAACAAAACCACGTGCCACAATTATTGGCACCCCTAGAAATTCTTATGAACAAAATGTAACAAGCATTTTTTCCATTTGTATTTTACTTTTTAAAGTTGATCAGAGTGTTATAAACTTTCAAGCAGTATTCCATGACTTTCTGTTTCACTGGGGTATAAATATGAGGTGACAGAGGCCATATTCCCTTATTCATACATCAACATGGAAAAGATAAGAGAACACACAAATCAAATGAGGGAAAAGTGTGTTGAGCTTCATAAGTCAGGGAATGGCTATAAAAAATAGCTACTCACCTGAAAATGCCCATATCTACCGTTAGGGCAATACTTAAAAAGTTCAAAGCAACTGGAACTGTTACAAACTTGCCTGGAAGAGCACCCAAGTTTATTTTGCCCCTAAGCACAGTGAAGAGGATGGTAAGAGAGGCAAAAAAATCCCCAAGGATCACTGTTGGAGAATTACAGAGGAAAATAGCATCTTGGGATCATCAAGTCTCCAAAACTACCATTAGTTATTTGGAAGGCGTGCCAGAAAAAAGCCTTTCCTGTCATTTCACCACAAACGTAAGTGGCTGGAGTTTGCTAAACGCTACTGGAACTTTGACTGGAACCGTTTTCTATGGCCAGATGAAACAAAAATTGAGCTTTTCGGCAACCAACACTCGAGGTGGGTTTGGCGTAAAAAGAAGGATGGCTATACTGAAAATAACCTGATCCCCACTGTTAAGTATGGTGGAGGTTCCGTGATGTTGCGGGGCTGTTTTTCCTCCAAAGGCCCTGGGAAACTTGTTAGGGTACATGGCATCATGAACTCCATGAAATACCAGGAAATGTTTTATCTGAATCTAGCTGCCTCTGCCAGGAAACTAAAACTGGGTCGTCGTTGGATCTTCCAGCAGGACAATGATCCAAAACATACGTCCAAATCAACACAAAAAATGGTTAACTGAACACAAAATCAAGCTTCTGCCATGGCCATCTCAGTCCCCTGACCTAAACCCCACTGAAAACCTGTGGGCTGAGCTGAAGAGGAGAGTGCACAAGAGAGGACCTAGCACTCTGGATGATCTGGAGAGAGATCTGGAGAGAGAGGAATGGTCTCAGATTCCTTGCTCTGTATTCTCCAACATTATTAAATGTTACAGGAAAAGACTCAGTGCTGTTTTATTGGCAAAGGGAGTTTGTACAAAGTATTAAATGTAGGGGTGCCAATAATTGTGACACACGTGGTTTTGTTAAAAATAATTATTTCTTGATGATTTTTTTTCTCAGAATAAATTTACTTCAATTAAAGGTTGGATTTTTCTCATTTTTTATAGTGTGAGATTTAGCTAATTCACCAAACGGTGAATTTTTTATAACCCTTTTTACTCATCTATACCAGGGGTGCCAATAATTGTGGAGGGCACTGTATATGCTTTATAATGAACAAAAAATATTTTATTAATTTTATGACAGGTTTTGGAAAGGGACAGTTGAAGTTGAAAGTTTACATGCACCTTAGCCAAATCCATTTAAACTTGTTTTTCACAATTCCTGATGTTTAATCCTAGTAAACATTCACTGTCTTAGGTCAGTTAGGATCATTACTTTATTTTAAGAATGTGAAATGTCAGAATAATATTAGAGAGAATGATTTATTTCAGCTTTTATTTCTTTCATCACATTCCCAGTGGGTCAGAAGTTTACATACTCTTTTAGTATTTGGTAGCATTGCCATTAAATTGTTTAACTTGGGTCAAACGTTTCGGGTAGCATTCCACAAGCTTCTCACAATAAGTTGTTGGATTTTTGCCCATTCCTCCTGACAGAACTGGTGTAACTCAGGTTTGTAGGCCTCTTCTATCCACAGACAGTACGTACATTTGAAGTCGGACGTTTACAAACACTTAAGTTGAAGTCATTAAAACTTATTTTTAACCACTCCACAGATTTCATGTTAGCAAACTATAGTGTTGGCAAGTCAGTTAGGACATTTCGTGCATGACACAAGTAGGTGGGTCAGAAGTTTGACTCAGAGCCATTTAGCCAACCATGTGTTCCATACTGTTCCAGTGTAATTTACAGCTAAATCTAGTCCCACCCCCCCAATTCCCATTGAGATCCATTCAAATGCAGAGACGTTATAGTATCGCTTGTAAGAGTACCAGAAAATAAGATATCAAGAGTCTTTGGATGTTGTTCGGGTCACAGACATCAGGAAGTCATGGCATGCAAGGATATGCGACCAAATATAAAAAATTTGAAGGCACAAGTCAACTTAGTGTATGTAAACTTCTGACCCACTGGAATTGTGATATAGTGAATTAAAAGTGAAATAATCTGTCTGTAAACAATTGTTGGAAAAATTACTTGTGCCATGCACAAAGTAGATGCCCCCAACTGACTTGCCAACACTATAGTTTGCTAACATGAAATCTGTGGAGTGGTTAAAAATGAGTTTTAATGACTTCAACCTAAGTGTATGTAAACTTCCGACTTCAACTGTATTATCTCCCTATACTGATGAAAAGATAGTAATTCCCACTTGAAAATGATGCAAAAGTGAGTTTTATTGGCCAAAATAGTAGTTTGGATTTGTAGTGAAATATATTATTATTTTATTATTTACAGCAGTGCACAATTTTGGATAGATTAGGGGGACAACAGGGTACAATAAGGGACAACAGGGTACACTGCCTATATTTTGCATCATAGATCTTTTTTTTTTTGTACCTTTTTGGTAGCCAATTGGACCCTATATAATTAAATTCCCCGTCGTATAGTAACCGCTAGA
The DNA here is from genome assembly GCA_029718625.1 of Synaphobranchus kaupii. NCBI lineage: Eukaryota > Metazoa > Chordata > Actinopteri > Anguilliformes > Synaphobranchidae > Synaphobranchus > Synaphobranchus kaupii. Next base: position 48,882,721 of record CM056383.1, on the reverse strand, counting down.
GAATCGCCGCCACAACCCTGTCAGCCGGTAGTAGGAAAGAGGGTGCCACATCCTCTTCAGGACGTGACTCCTGAAGCTCCTGACCGTGGTTCCAACTCGTCCAGGGCCATCTTATGTGTGACAATTCTCTCTGAGTCCCTCCACCCACCCCGAGAGCAGCCGCCAATTGCCACTCCCCTCAAGGAACAGAACCAAAATAACAAAAAATGTGTCACTGTTCAATGAATTATGGTGCTCACTGTATGTAGCTCTGAGTATTTAATTGCAAAAATTGCTATTTTCTTTGCATTTGTGGCACTTTATTTTGACCTAAATTATGAAAATAAACCTTTACCAAGTTTCTGTGATGTTCACACACCTGGAGTTATAACGGCTTAAATAGAATTTGGCATCTGCGCAAAGGGGTTAAATACCTGTATGAAATTATTCATGGAAAACATTTGGATTAGGGGTGTGACTTCTAAGCGTTTCATCGCTAAACATTAACGAAAATGCTAAACATTTAGGAAAATTTCTAAACGATTAAAATGTTTTTAAAGCGGCAACATTATTAAAACAATTTATAACAATTTACTTTTAAAGTGTCCTGTTCTATGCTGTGATTGTGATAGGCTCATCTGGTGTCTGTTTTTGACATTGAGTAAGGTTGTGATATGGACATGGAAAATAGCGTATGTTCCTTGATCAGCTCTCAAGTTATAACGTAAGCATCTTCTTGCAAGCATGGATAAGTGCTAAAAAGGTGCAATTTGATAGTCTGCAAAATCCCATTAGGTCGTAATGGTTATGAGGTTACACTGGTAAAGTTTTAAGATGCTACAGCTCTCTAACTTTTTCATCTGGTGACAGCCGAACTGCAGAGATAACCACACCAAAGCTTATGCATAAACTTTACATTCTAGTTTATTCTTATTTTTATTCCACATCAATTTTCCGTATGCTACTCCTCCTACAGCTTTTCAGCCAGACCAACCAAATTTGCCCAGTAGCTTCACCTCATATGGGATTGCATTGCTTGTGCTTAGTGTCAATAGCTCAAATATTTCTTGAGAATATTTATGATTTTATATCAAAAAATGCAATTAACATTGATGGAACGTTCCGAATCTGAACAACACACTTGCAGCTGATGCCACAATCAGCCTCTGCAGCTGCCACAGATACAGACCGTCTCTCTTGCAAAGCTTCTTACAGACAAAATCTCAGGTAAGATGAGTAACATTAGCGACATCAATGCAAGTTCAACCCAAACTAATATTAGTTTGCGTTTTAAGCCAACTTAGTTTGTCCTCAAACTTTCCAGTTCTATTTGCCTTTTTTTTATTGAACTGACACAGTAAGAAAATGCTTTTATGCCAGTACATTTCCTTGCAATTACCCCCACTTTAAACTGTAGATGCACAAACCAAACAAAAAGCACTCCTTTCTTGTTTTTTTTTTACTACACTTAGGAAATGCAGTGTCTCATACATACAGAGAAATTGGGACACACCAGCTTGACTCGAATTGCATACCTGTAAGAATTCGTTGAGTTCAACCTGTCCATTTTTGTTTAGATCAACTTCGTTGAGAATTTCGTGTAGTGAGTTTTCGTCAATTTGGGTGCCGATGTTCTGAAAAAAAGTTGATAGCAATCTCATAAACATCTCACAAATAGTAGTTGCTAGTCAACAGCAGTTCAAGAGAACTAAAATTAGATCTTTTTTATAAGAAGATATTTCAATTATATTAAAGGATTGACAGAGCCTGAAGTCCCAGTGTTTCTTTTACAAGTATATAGAAAAATGGGCACTAACACCACGCTAATCACAAGTGCTCCAGTGGGGAGAACAAATGAAACACAGAAATTGGAAAATCCATACCTTTAAACACCAGCTGAACATCTAGAGTGGTGATAAATCCCTTACTTTCTTTGTCAAATTTGTGGAATCGCTTCTTGTACCTGTTGACATAGGTATTAAACGTTGACAGCTACTGCATAACGTCCATGGGAGACAGCGGATAAGAGCTGCACAATCTCACAGCCTGAGGAAAAAGCGTGGTCTGTTTACCTTTCAACCTCTTGAGTCGTGAGGGTGATCTCTGATGTGCTGGTCAGCTGCTCTGACCGGGACTTGTAACCCATCTCGTAATGCAGGAATCGTTTAGCAGTGGCCAGCTCTTCCTGTGAGAAATGTGAAGGTGATGCAGCTAAGCTTTGTGACTGGGGTACTAGAGGGTTGTAAGGTTGGGACTTTTGCACCATCATAATATTTATGCAAGGTACTGATGTTACTGTCAGTTACCGTGTGCTGTCCCCATGAGAGAGGAGACAAGGAGAACTAATGTGATAAATATCTCAGCCTGAGGAGAAGGCACAGTCTGCCTTCAGTATATTTCAATTGACACTGTCTTTCAAATGTTAATAAGTTTGCTTCAGCAAACGCCCAACTGAATACATGTAAAATGCGATCAATGCACGTTGCCCTGGATAATGGTGTTTGCAGAAGGCATAAATGCTAATGAAGGGCTCTCTTATTAATGCAACTGTTCAATCAGACAGGAGAAGCTGAATCACATCCCCTTCATTTAAAAAACTGATCTGCATCAGGAATGGTAGGTGATTTAACTTCCAATCCAAATAAAGACTTTAATCAAATCATCGACAACCAGGATAGTGAGCTGGTCTTCTAGACTGGGACTGCTTCCCCCTGGTTCAAAATAATAAGGAAGTATATTATGAGAATATTCATTTTCAGAAATATCCTTTGTGGTGCTGCTGATACCGCCCTGTGGAACAGAAGTATTGTCCAGAAGAATGCAAGCCTACGGGGAAACCTGAACTGGGTGTAAGTTCAATAATTCTCAAGAGACAGCGGTGGGATGGGTGGGAACACTGATATTGTGCTATAACTCATGAGAACCTAACACTATCAAAACCAAACCAGGCACTATTATGCTATTTATACAGAACCATTTATCAGCAGGAAGTCATAGACTATTTATAAAATAAAAAATAAACTGCTCCCATCTACTGAATATCAAAGCAGTAAAAAGGCTTTTGTTAAAGCCAATGAATTGAACAAAAGTGTCTCCCAAGCACAAGAGTGAACAGTGAACTGAACTGCAGACAAGAGCACTCGTCTGTTTAAACATCTTGTATGGGTGAGAGAGAGGATTTATACAAATGTGTTTTAAAGGACACAAGTGGCAGCAGTATGGACTGGTAAAAATATGTATTAGAATGGAGGTCCACATCTTTATTGCAATATTAATTTATTTTACCTCACACAGTATAGTAATATTACACTTATTTTATAACCATGACCCATTTATACAATCAAATATTAGATTCAGATGATACCTTGCTCAATAGTATAAGACCTAACAGTGATTTTGATCTGCAACCATGTGGTCACAAAACTAGTCAAAACACTTCTTGCGTTAGTGATGTCGTCCAGCTAGACGAATCACTAATACGTATAGCGTAAATAGAAAATGGAGCAGGAAATGCTTGAAGTGGGGTTACCTTCTGTTTCTGCTCGCTCCAGCCCAGCTGCTTCCCCATGATCTCCACAATACGAGGCAGGGGCTTCGTCTGCCGCCTGTACATTCAGGAAGCCCAACCGTGTGCGGCGTGCAATCACGTCAGTGGCTGTGCACGCATATTCCTTCATTGCATACAGCACCTGAAATCAATCGTGAATTGTGAGCACTGTGTTGCTGACAGTCAAAATGGCCTTAGAAAGACACTTTATTTAAAGTGCATGCTGCTGGTTTTGGCTCCGACTGACAAATACATATCAATGAATCGGAACCAACAGGTAAGAGTGTGTGCTCATGGACAGTGGCGACCTGGAACCTGCCACTGTTGGAAATTTAACATGGTAGTTGCACTTTCAACATGTAAATGCTCTTTTCACTACAAAGCCTATATCTCCTTTGATATGCAATGAATATGCTGTATATGTGACCTTGTAAGCCAGTCAAATGAATATAATAATCATGAATGCATACCTCACTCTCGATGTAAGGGAATTCAGATACAAGCCTTTTCCCTACTATTGGCCACCTCTTCCCAGTAACATGCGACATCTTCGCCACTTCAAAAGCTCTCCCTCCATATGTTGAAGCCAGATGTTTGGCAACCTGTGGATTACATATGTCCGTAACTTCTGGGGCAGAAATCTATGGAGATGATTGGTTACGTTTTAAAAAAAAAACATTTTTATTAAACATTATTATTATTTATTTAAATTTTTTTTTTAACAATATTTAAAGAAAGATTGCTCACTGCTATTACCTAACAGGGAAAAACAAATGTGTCAGCAAAATATTTTGCCATGTTAGACAAGTGACCTATTTATTTCTACATATATACATTTTTTTATTGTAATGGGAAGCAACTTTTTACACAGGTTGTGTGCCTCTCATTTTTGATATAATTTAATTCTGAACCCTTATGTTATGTTGAAATTTTATGACGTCTTTTATAGTTTATGGTTTAAGCAGACACAAAATGATTTTGACACTTTGTGCATCGCTTTCTTAATGTCTCCCAATTGACGAGCCTTTTATCCCAAAATATTAAAAATCTTCTCAGAAACTTCTCATTTAAGAGCCTGAGGTAAGTGAAAGTTTGTGAAGTGTAAACACTGTATGGGAAAGTGGAATAACAATACACTGGTAATTTGTATAGATATGTAAAAATTTGCTGACCGTGTGAGTTACTTTGTATCAACAGTTTCAACAGAAACTGTTTAACAAAACAGTTATCCTCAGGCAAAATGTATTTATTTTTTGCCTCAAAAAACTTTTAGTATCACTCCACTTGCTAACAAGCTATCTTTTCGTCTACTTCCGTATCACGATGTGACACTGGCCACTGTTCTCGCGAGTGATACTAAAAGGTACCGGCTCTCTTACTGGACGTTCATAAATTTAAACAGAGGCTGAAACGACATAATCATATACAATAATTTGAGTGAAAATATTGTCCTTGTGCACTCGGTAATCATACGTGCATTTTTGTTTCCAACAACAACACTTGTAAAGCTGTTGTTAAACCTTATTTGAGTGGATTTAGGCGGTTATTTTAAAACAAGTTAGCTGGGGGGAAATTATATCCAATGGCAAGATGCTAATTCTTAGCATTGCTCCAATTCAGGATAGCTACAACGGTGAGACCAGGACAGCATCACTACGGCCTTACATACAATTTTGGGGGTTAAGTAAAACAATATAAAATTCTTCAAGATGTGTGAACTATCCCTTTAAAATAATGCAAAATGCAAGTAAGCAGCATAGTACCTCTTCCATTTTCTCAGTCTAGAGCTAGCTAGGTCGACACTGTTGTCCCATGAATAACATAGAATATGTTTGTTGGATAAAGCAAGAAATCCCGCAAAACTCTTTCCAAACTAGTGCGGAAGTGGTTCGGAATATTTTTTTAAATTTAAAAAAATTTTTTATTGAGAATATCAGTTAACATATGGATTTCTCCTCAAAGGCTACAATATTGCAATCAAATACGGACTTAACTCGCACGCGACTGACGCGAGTTCTGTAAAAACACACGGCAAAACAATTTGCATGTTTGGGCTGTGCACACGGCTCCTAGATTTTATTTTCTCTCGCAATTTTTGGCATTGATATGCCGCCATACTGGAGCATATCTTGAAATCCTGGCATTTTTACTGTACGGAATGGCACTGTCTCCTCAACCAAACACCTGGTTATGGAAGTTGTCAGTGCTCGCCACTTATTGCTGTGGCAGAAGAAAAGGAAACTGCAGCAAGCAGAGGATGAGCCCAAAATGCCCCAACAAAGCTTAGTTGTGAGTTAAATAACCTTGTAATTTTAATCGGTTTGATTATAATTTTTTTAATAAGCTAATATGAAACGAATTGTCTATCACTCCTGAAATTAAATAGCAAGAATATCTCTATCCCCGGTGGCCCTAGTGGTAGTATCTGTCCCAACTACAGTAGGCTAATCATGCTTGTCTGAAATTATAAACTAAGCTACAGCTTTAAAAAAGCCCCTTAAATTGTGATGCATGCAGGATTGCAGAAACCTCAGCCTCTCCAGCACTGCAAGGCAATAAAATAGCAAGTGTGTATTCAGTACAGCGGGGGGCTGTTGTCAGTCCATTGAGGGCATCTCTCAAACCCGAAAAGGTAAACATGTTGGTTTTTCTTGCGAGGAATAAGTCAGTCGCATAGGAGGGACTCACTTTGGCAATGGCCAATGGTCAGACAGAGGGAGAGAAAAATGGAAATGAGAAAAAAGTGGCAAGTTTGAATTGTATTACGGTCTATTGCAGATACAAAGCTGTGAATAGCCTAATAGCTAATTATGTTCCAGTTAATTTAGGCTGACAAGTTGGAGCATATTTTTCATTAAGCCTATTGTTTCTACATTTGTAGCCTACATTTGTAAATTTCTACTGTTAATAAACAGAGTTGTAAAATTAGGCTATGCCTGATAAGAGCAGGTTGAGATGGCCATGAACTTTTAGCTTTTGTTATTATAACACATTCAGAATTAGAATCAAGTGTCAGAGAGGGGGAATAATAACATCCTAGGCTGGGATGAAAATTGGTCAAGCAGAGGAGGGGACGACTTGACAGGGAAATCCCATTCACCCCTGTCAATTTGTACATTGGTTATCTAACAATGCCAACAGTTTTATTTCAATTCTGTCTTCACAATGATACCATATACCGCCCAACCCCACCTCATAGGAACTGTTCTGTTTGTTTGACACAGCAAACCTACCAGAGTTAAATCAATTAACAGAGCCCAGTAGGGACAATATATACACTATCATAGTTAAAATCACTATCAGAGTTGATTTTACATGTAAGATTGTGCTGTGTACCCAGCACACACCAACACAATTTCTCATAGAGGGCTGAATTAAAGGCTTGGAACATGCAACTTTTCTTTCCTTGGGTGTTTATGCTCAGACAGAACCACTCCAGTTGCCTATCTGAAACAAGAAGGAAATGGTAGTAACTCTTGAGCCCACCTCAACCTCCAGTCCGTAGTCCTGAACAAGACGGATGTACATGGTGGGGGTCCAGTCTTTAGCTCCCTCCAGCATTAGGCCCATGGTTATGCTGGGTCCCGCCGTCAGGCCGTGGACACTGATCGCCTCATTCAGTGTCTCCTCAGCCATGGAGCGATAGGTAGTCCATTTGCCACCTAAAATATCAGCCACTTTCTAACCTGACTATGTTAACATGTTTTATAGTTGTTGTTCATTACTAATTATGAGACATCATATAACCTATAAAAAATATTACCTTGATAACATAATATTTTGGAGACTACTACAGGCTTTACCATAACTTGGGTAAAATTACAGTTACAGAGATGGATCAAAAGATTATGGACTTTATCTATCCAAAGCTGTGATATGAAATTGATTAATGAACCACAAAATAATCTAAAATTAGTTTGTTTTCCAGGTTATTAAAACATAAATATTGATATATATCATTGTAACTAAGGAAAAACAAAGAAAAGTAAATCTGCTTAATTAGAACCCTACCCGCAATGGTGACTAGTCCGCTGTCACTGACATTGACAATATGATTCCGGCAGATGGACTGTGTATCCTTGGAGTTAGGGTCTGTAACCAGTGGGCGAATTCCACACCAGGCTGCCAGAACATCCCCTTTTCTAACTGGAAATTTATAAATGCAAAGAAGGAACAACTGTTTCACAGCTGTGTTCATCTTCCCTTGTTATCACAGCTATGTGGAAAAATGACAAACTAGCTATAGGTACTGCTTCAGACAGATACCACTCTCTGTTAGAGGCAGACTGATAGGCCTCGATCTCCAGCCCATATCAAAGCCAAAACTTTCACAGCACACGCACAAGCACGCGCACGCACACGCACACCACTTCCTGAAAATAAATGCATTCTTATGTTGCTCCTTTGCTTTGACAGTAGACTATTTACATTTTGGTGACATATAAAGAATCAGTTATTAATATGACGGCATCTATTGATTGAAAAAAAATACATATGCCACTGTAACGGGCTGGGGGATATTTCTGAATAAAACAATGGAAAACTCATTAACAAAGGGCATTTTTAAAACATTTATGACAGGGTGAGAAACACTGGTGCTCACACAGGCAATAAAAGAAGCACCGATGTGGACAATTTGTGGCTATTGAAAAGTGCAGTGAAGGGTATGTTGTATACACGTCACCCTTGCAGTCAAAATCTATATTACCAAGGGGCAATTGGCATGAAACAATCCTCATGTCATTCTGGCTGCAGTGGAACGAAGCATTGCTTTGACTACAGTACATTAATATGGAGTGGAGGACTGTCAGTAAATCAAAAATTAGTTAATTTCATTTTTATTATGATTTGAATTGGCATGTTAATCATATAATTGTTCTTCAGCATTATTTGGTCTGATGTCCACTCCTAATGAACATTTAAGTTCCAAGACAGTGTTATGTATCAAGCCAATCAATCAACAAATCAAGTTTTTGCTTTGATAAAAATTACCAACAATTTTGACTAAGATTTGCATTTTTTAAGATACCTATCTGTCATTATTTAACACTAGAACCGCCAGGCTTTTTTCAAAACCAAAAACCGCCAGAGCCAACGCCGAAAGGCTTCTACATCCTTTTGTTCTCACTGATGGGCCATTAGTTCTCCATCCCTCATAGTGCACGAAGTGATAATGGCAGAAGCCCAGAAGCCCAACAAACCTTAGGTAACCGATCAACAATAAACAAGACAGATAGCTTCTTAAAATATTACTGGTAGTACACTTTTAGAAGTTTGCAATAGACTTTTTTCCGGGGAAAAAATATTTTTTTGGACTACGCACTGCAGTAGTCCAAACACAATCAGATCAAAATTTTAACTCACCCTTTTTAAAATAAATAATTCTTACGTGGAATGTAACATCGCTACAACCCAATGCTATTAGGAGCTGTAAACAGCATACAGGCTGAAAGCATAGGCTATATAATTGCTGCTAATGCCTAAAATTATTTTCCTCTTGAAAAATAAAACAACTGATTGTAATCAATTCAAACATTTTTATTTGGGTAAATAACACAATTATAAAGGATAAACAAGCAAAGGAATTAGGCTACTGTGCTTTACGGACATAATAATAGGCTACTGCTTTAGGCAAGAAGTGCATGGAGCAGAAAAAAAAATTCAAAGAAAAAATACACTGAGCCCTTTGTTATTCTGCAAATACATTGCTGCTAAAGCATATTTTGTCTTCTGTCTTTTTAAAATCTTTTTATCAGTTTGGAATATATTAGCTATTTCCACACGCTATCTTTTTTCAGACAAAAAATATTTCCAAATTCGCGCTGCCGTTAATTAAATTAGATGGCTCCCTTCTGAAAATTATGCCGCACAAGAAAAACAAATTGTATAGCCTACTATTACAGCATAAACAATGATTAAAATTTGTTTCCAAAATCGCACTGCCACTGTTGTTTGGAACAGTAGGCGAGCGTATATGGGCTAAAATTATAAAACTGCTGTTAGAGTCTAAAGTATTTCCTCTAGGAAATTAAAACACATTTCAATCAATTTAAATATTTTTGGGTAAACTATATAAAATTACAGTTTATTATATACATGATCACTGTCTCAGGATGCTAATGCGGTCATTATGCAAATGCAGTCAATGCGAGTCCCGAAGGAGAGAAGTAGAGATTCACACTTGGGTGCCAACGCCAAATAGCGTTGAATGTGGCAGTTACAGGGGGTCTATGAGGTTAAAAAAAAAAATCAAGAAAAACTCAACAATTATAAACAACGTAGGCATTTGCAGTATAACTATTTAGAAAAGGTCAGGGCAGGACAGAAACACACCATAAACACGGACTAAATTATTCTAAATGTAAAATCACAATGCCAATTGGCGTGACACTTGGCGGTTCTAGTGTTAAAGACAAGTTTGCCTGTCTGTCTGTCTCTAAGCCCATTTTACCTCAGAGCTGAAATAACTGCAAAAAGCCAGTTAATGTGGGGGACCTAGAAATTAGAAAAACAATAAAATTTCATACAACCTTAATTTTTGTTAAATTATATAGTAACATACATTCCCATGAGCAAAATATAAAATCAATTTCTAAATATTTGTGGAAGATACAGGTATGATTAATACTGAAGGACTACATTGTTAAAACAGAAATTTGTATCCATCTCCATTTTTTGCTCTGAATTAATACTTGTAAGTCCTGCACAAAAATCAGATTACAGGGTTTTCCCTGTATTGAAATGTCTTGAAGTGATTTTTCAAGCTACCTAAGCCACCTAGGAGAAATTGCACAAAAAATCGATGAAGATTCAGAAAATATATAACTTTTAAAGATTTAATTCCATCTTCTACTGGACTTTTGGCATTTAATGAGGGTGTGACAGAAAATTTCGGTGCTGCTGACCATAATCAAAGTTTCACTTTGAACGTTCGATTAAACAAGTAACGTTAAAAATATTTTTATGGTCAGTGCAATTGGCTTGTACATCATACAGCCTCATAGAATTGCAATCAATAAAGGATGACACACTATCACTTTGTGTAAGTTTGATCACTACTGCAGTGAAATTAAAACGGTTAACAAACTACGTTTTCTGAGATAAATGTACTGACCCAGCCTGCAGCTGCTGTTGGGCAAAATAACCAGCTAACAAAAGGTGAAGCAGTTCTAAGTTACATACACATTAATATATATTATTTTCCTTGAGCTGAAAGTGGACAGAAAAAAGACTGACTCACCTTCCACATCGGAACTCAGGTAGTGGCGGACCTCGTTGAGTATGAAGTTGATGTCCTCTTCTGTGGGGATGGGGTGAGCTGTGACATTGGTGGGGGTGTCTGTTGTCCCGGCGATAGTCATTTTCTCCCAGGGTAGGAAGAAGATGACCCGTCCATCACTTGTGGCTGGGTCCAGGAGACCCATGTTATCAGGGCTGTGGAGGGGGGGGGGGGGGGGGGCAATCCAGAGGGCTGCATTAGCCGTTCCTTTTGTGGATAAGCAAGACCAAGGGAGCCGAGAGACGTGCCAAAATCATGGTCCTGTCAGCACTCCATCCTGGAGATTAATACTCCATCCTGGTATCAGCTGTCGCAACTATTTACACATACATGCTGGTTGGGATGGCAGGTATGATGCCCCATACCTATAGAGCATACATTATTTTAAATCACATACCAAATATTAGTTTTCAGGGTTTCCTACAGAAATAACCACAATGACTACAGAGTCTCAGCCCTTAAAACCATTAACTTCTGTACCTTCTGACCTCATGGAACCAAAGAATGCAGATACAACTTCACATAACCACACAATAAATTCCCAAACTTGGGTTATTGCTGCAATTTTTCTTATTCTTCTTCTTATTTTTCCTGCCGATTTCATCATGACATGGTCCAGTAGCCTACTTGCTACCACCAAAAGAAGAAAAAAAGCGAAAATAAGGTTTTAATGCAAAGGATAATCTGGTTAAGATCGCATTGTTGCTGGTAAAACTTTTACTCTAGCAGCCACTATGACCAGTAACCAACCAGGTTGTGTTATACTGTATTTATATTTATTGGCTGGTAAAATGTTGGAAAATGGCTGGCGATTTTTTTAATCCACAAGCCACTCTGGCCAGTGCGTGAAAAGGTTCATTTCATACCCTGGCTACATGTACAAGCTGTCTACGGCATTCCAATCCACTTCAAAGCAATCCAACCCAATCTTTCCTAAATTATTTAATGTAACTTGGCCCTGTGTTTTTTCATCTTACCACCTGAAAAGAATGTGGTCATTCAAACTTTAGTCCTAAATGAAAAATAACAAAGTTTTTTTTCTAGCAGCATAGCCTATAACATTCAAATTTACAAACATTTATACCAACATAAAACATAATTTCCAGACATACATTTGCCCCATTAATGTAGCCTACTGTATGGTCAGATGATGCCAAAAGTAAACTAGAACTAATTCTTTTAACATGTCAAATAATAACAAATGCTATTTGTGAACACAATTTTGTGAACAAAAGAACGTCTAGGCTCTGTAGGACCAAATAGGTTTCTATTCAAATATTCCAAATAAATAATAAAATCATTATTATCATTATGCATTTTGTTCATTCTGTGCTTTTCATAGACCCAAAGCACTGGATGCAGAAATTGTTCAAACATGTAGTCTCATAATTTTGTTAAATTTTTAACATTTGTTACAAGGGTAACATTTGAATTGCAGATTATTTCCACAATAAATTATTGCCATTTGACACTTTGATAAGGCACATAAAGTTTGAATGACCACATTCTCTTCAGATGGGAAGATGAAAAAACACAGGGCCAAGTTACATTAAATAATTTAGGAAAGATTGGATTGCATTGCTTTGGAATAGAGGTAGTGTAATTAGTGTGAGCTACGATAGCCAATATTGTTTGTTGTAACTTGGCCTCATTTCGATGTCAATACTTTTAATGGCAGGCCTAGTTTTTGCAAGTTGGAATTAATGACTTACAGACAGTGCTTTGTAGGCTATGCGTGAGTAACTTGGCATTTTTGTATTTTTGTTTTCTGTTAAAGTGATACTGCAGTCAAAAACCGACTTTTCCCGTTGAAAACCGATGTTTTGGGTTAGATTATAATCATACACAACTGTCTATGTCCGAAAATCTCATGTTTAGTCAAAATAGTTTTATATGAGTTTTTGTGAAGGCTTACCAAAACGCTGGTTTCCGGGGATTCATGACGTCACGAGATCCTTAACATAAAAATGGTGGAGTTTAGGTGGTCCTAGGGGTGGTCTCGGCTGGGCACGTGGTATAAAAGCAGAGACCAACGGGTTTTTTTTTCCTCTTTGAGACTGAGACCTTGTACTGTTAACTAGTTAGTTCAAGTTCAAATGCGAATTGCTTTGTATTACTGCTAACGTTAATATTACGACTTCTATCGAGCTACTAAGGCTACGTTCACACTGCAGACCTTAGTGCTCAATTCCGATTTATTGCTCAGATCCGATTTTTTTTTGTTTGGCTGTTCACATTAATTTTTTAATGTGGCCCATATCTGATTCCAGTGTGAACCGATTGCTCTCCTCAAATGACCCGTGCAAATTAACAAAAACAAAAGACATAGCGCCTGTTACACAGCCTGCAGAAATAAACAACAAAAAGGAAGTCATCAAAGTCACAGCTTCTGCGTTAATTTTAAAGTTGATGTGCAGTGGAGCTAATGATAAGGGTGAGGAGACGGGAAAAAATCCAAGGTTTTTACTAGCTTTTTGTGCTGCCATGGCTGCTACTGTGCAGAGTGACTCGTGAATGCGAGATCGGAGCCAGGAATGGGGGGACCGTGACATGGGCGGTTTAAGTGAAACTCAAGCAAGGCATGAAATTAACCTCGCTCACTCGCCTGGGCGAGGACGGGCGAGTTAAGAAAATGGAGCGCTCGGCCGTTTGGCTAGTGAGACTAGTCGATATACATTTATAAAACGGATAGTTCCGGGATGCAGATTGGTCAATACAGCGTTCCAACCGTGTTAAAATACACAATATAAAAAAGCTATAGTATCACACGACACATCTGTTCAACTTCATGTGTAACGTATAGCCTAGCATGCGCACCCTTAGATTAAACTATTGACACACTATTGGACCGACAACCATAACGTTCGGTAAGCAGCTACATGAGAAAACTGTGAATAATGAATACCGTGCAACAAACCAAGACAATAATATGGACAGTTCTAACATTATTTTAAATCACAAAACGGGTAACGCAGCTGTCCGCGAATGATATAAAAACGTTGCCTACGTCCGATTTATTATGGTGTATCGTTTCCCACTTATCTAAAATGACAACACATGATAATATAATGTGAATCTGTTGATAACCTACCCTGTACAATAGTGAGTTAACTAGCCCGTGCGCTAACGTTCTAATGCCCTGCTAGGTGCATCAAAAATGACGTAAAAAGTTACATTAATTCCGATCTGACAGACTGCGGTCGCTTTGACACAATCGGTTATGTATCGGCATCTAATACCACATTCAAAAGTGGCCCAAATGAGAATTGTAAATGTCAGATTCAATGTGATTTTCACTGTTCACACTTCCATAAAAAAATCTGATCTGTGTCACATTTGAGGAAAAAATCGGATCTGGGCCACTTTTTACCTGCAGTGTGAACGTAGCCATAGAGAGTTATTCATCTACAACGTCTTACTTTGGTATCTTTAGCTAACTTGCCTGCATTATGCCATGTATTGTTCCTCGGTGTAACGCCACCGGCTCTGTTAGCTTTCATAATCTGCCGAGAGATGGAATGTATCGATAAATTAGGTAATGCAAAGCAGTCTATTGTGTGTGAGTTTAGCCCCGTTTGGTCCAGAGAACTGGTAACTTAGCTAGATAGCTAGTTATCGCTATCATTTATGAATGTTAGCTAATAAATGATAACAATTCTCTCCGGACCAAGTGGAGCTGGGCGCTACAACCAGCCATGTTCAATATACTAACGTTACTGTTTGACTGGGTTTTGCTGTGTATTTGAATGGATTTAATAGTAACGTTACTTTAGGCAGACAAACAAGCTAACTTAGCTAGGTAACGTTAGCTCTACCATTCGGTTACATCCCCGGTCCTCTCCTCGATCGCGAAGACGTCGCTCAACTAATACAGCGGCTGCTGCTGCCAGTGACTCGAATGAATACGGCTGTATTTCCCAAGCAACATCTTCGCAAGGAAGAGTCTTCCACCACGAAGGAATCCTTTCAAACTCCTCCACCTCAAAACTCCCTGCAGTACTGCTGTCACTCTCGTCGCTTGTCATTTTGTTGTTTGTTTAGGTGAGGAGAGAGCAGGAAGGGGGCTGAGTTCAGTGGGGGCCTGAGTCAGTTCACCAAGACACACCCTTTCACTCCTTGACTGTATGAATATTCATAATATGACTACGTGGCACCATCGTCATATGACCACACCTACTCACGAGTTCCAGTTCAAATTGAAGTGGTAAAAAAGGCCTTAGAAAAGCCTCTGCAGTATCTCTTTAATATTAATGCCTGGTTCACACCATCTACTCTCGACAGCGACAAAAACGCCGTACTTGGTCACGTGCAAAAGGGGGCGGTGTAGCGCATTGGGTGCGACACCAGTAACTCCCGACTGTAGACACTTGATTGAAAAGTACAATTTTGGAACAGAATTGCAGAGAACTTCTGCATGTCTGATGACTGTATTCTGCTTTACAATCAAATGTTTTCAATCTGTAAGTTATTGGTGTCGCACCAAATGCGCTTACAACGCCCCCCTTTTACACTGCACGTGACCAAGTACAGCGTTTTAGTCGTTGTCGCGAGTAGATGGTGTGAACCACGGTTACGGACCCAGCAGTCATTTAATGCTGAAACCCAGCGAGGAACTGGGATTTCCCTGTGCGCGCCAATGATGAAGGGAAACCTAAGAGGAATACAGCAGGGATGGGCATTTACACAAGTATCGGGGGAATATTCAGTTGAGTAGGCTAGCCCTTCTACTGCTTTAATCTGAATTCATCAGGCTTTCAGTATGAATCATGGCCAAGCAGTGCAATGCCGTGGGAAGCACTTGGTTGTTGCAGTTTTCACCGCACTCAAGCCCTCTAATAACCTCACTGGTTTCATTATTTGTTACTGTAACTAAACTGATTTAACCCTGCGCTACCCTGGCATTGATAACACAACCCTTAACGTCTTGTGCTACAGACAAAAGTCATAGTACTACAGAAGGGAGTCACACTACACCCTTAACCTCGGTTGTCTATAGCCGTTTTAAACCACCTGAACAAAAGTTGAACTTCAGCTTGTATATTTAACAAAACTTTCCACCGTTTTTGTTCTGAATTAGCCAAGGGTGGTAAAAACAAGGCTATGCTGACAGTGGCTTCCTTTATTACCTGTAATAGCCTGGGATAACAATGTGCACCCCCGCGCTGGGCTGACAAATGTTGGGGATGCTCTGATTGTCCATCTTCCGCAGTGAGTCCGTGAAAGGTCCAGTGGCATTGATAACACATTTGGCTCTAACATCAAATTCCTGCCCTGTGAAAGAACACAACATGAATCACCTGGCTCCCTTTCATTCATGCCCATGAAAACTCTGATTATTTTTTATTTATTTTTCTGTCAACATCACTGTAGCGAGGCAGCTATGGATGTGCCCAATTTCCATCTCTGTATTCTGTATAAGAGTGCTTGCTGATGTGGTGTGGAGTAGAGGTCCTCACAGGTCTGACTCATCTCTCGGATACAGGTCGGATCTTAAGTAATTGGGTAATTGCAACTGAAACTGACTATTCTAATGAAATGTTTCTTGTACCTGACCCCGGTTTCCAGCTTTCCTTTGTGAATCGTATTGGCTCTTGGGTGGTGGGGAAGGCAGTGAACGTATTAAGACCCATCACACAATCAAAAAATAATAGTTGGACAGTGGTTGCACACAATATTATTAAGTAAACAAATACATTTTTGGAAAAAGAACAAAAAAACATTTTGATTTACCCAATAAAATCATGTATGGTGGTTGGACACAATATTATTAGTGACGTCTTCAACTTAACCAGTTGAAGTCAAGTGTACTTAATAGCATATTACATGCAACCACTGTCAAACTATTAATTATTTTGAGTGCATCTGTCACATGCTGGAAGGATGTGGCCAGGAAGGAGAGAGAGAGATTGTAACCTGGAGCACTGGTACACTGCAGGGAGTTAATTTGCGCTTCCTAATAATTTTGGAGCAGCTAGCCTACAAAATCATCTATCTGTCAAAGTGAATATGATCCAGATGCTGACTATCAATTAGTCCATCTAATATTGGTCTGGTATGATGTAGACGTTCAATCATACTTTAACATATTTTTCCTTTTATGACAACTCTTTGATAAGTGCAAGTATAAGATGCAAAAGAAAATAAATCCAATATTATGTTCAAATAAAATGCACTCATTCTAATATCCATTCATGCGAAAGATGTTGTATTTCATAATAATCCATTGATGGCGCTAGACATAAACCACCTTTTTAGTGAATCCGGGTATCTTGCAGACACGCCTCATTTTTTTCATCAAATCTCCACCCCGTGTGCGCATATACTGGAGAGAGACGCTTAAAACGGTGGATCAGTCAAATCTCTGAATCACAAATAGCTTAAACAAAGCGGAATTTCTGGAGTAAGTGCCATTTGCGCATGATTATCTAAACTCTAAATCTGGCCCTTAGTCTACTGATGGCACACAGTATATCCTGCCAACAACAGGTCTACTGCACAATTATCTATTTCTCTCATTCACGACTGTTGTGTCCAATCGGGTCCGAGTGTCCTTGGGTCTATTTTGGACGGGTCTTTGTTTTTTGAAAATTTATGTGGCTCGGTTTCAGGTAACAGAGCCATGGGACCATTTCAAAATGGGTCCCACTTTTTGGACCCGTGATGACCTCCATTGTGGAGTCCTTTTTAATGTTATGAAGAATAATGCTGATTAATATGGGGCTTGACATTCATTTCCTGAGTAGGGGATCCATTCCATGGTGGATCGTGTCAAAGGCTACAAGACATTTATGTGGGCTGCACAGTCATGTGAAAAAGTAACTACACACCCAGATAAGTTGTCTCTTTTTAGACATATTTGGACACATGGATATTTGATCCTTATTCCAATGCTTTTTACTGTTAAAGGTTGTCTAATTTAACAAAGGACACAAATAAATTATGCTTTTAAATTATTTATTTATCAGAAATCAACAGAAGTGCAATTATCCTGTGAGGAAAAAGTAAGTGCACCCCTGGCTTCAATAACTGGTGTTGCCACCTTTGGCAGCAATAACCTCTTCTAGGCATTTCTTGTAATTGACTATAAGTCTCTTACATCGACTGGGAATAATTTTCTGCCATTCTTCTTAAGTTTACCTGGCCCTGAGGCAGCAAAGCAGCCCCAAACCATAACGGCCCCTCCACCATGTTTCACCGTTGGAATGAGATGCTTCTGCTCAAAGGCAGTGTTGCATTTTCGCCAAACATGACGTTTTGCATTGCGCCCAAACAACTCCAACTTTGACTCATCTTAGATGTTACCCTTGGGTTCTTGGAAACTTCTAGGATCATCTTTCGGTCAGCTGTTGGGGTGAATTGGGTGGGACGGCCTGTCCTGCGTAGATTTCCGGTGATGTGGAATTTTCTCCATTTGGATATGATGCATTCAACAGTTGAATGATGTACTTCAAACTGCTTTGAAATGGCTTTGTGACCCCTCCAAGGGGTCACCCCTCTCAGGGCTCCGGCTAGCTCTTTTGACCTAGGCATGATATGTTGGCACACACCTCGATGGTTAGGTCCAAACCAGACCAATTGTCTGTTTTTATTTTTTATTATTTGGAAGCATAGAACTTCCAAATTATTATCTAATAATCAGACAATCATTTACACCTGTTTTGTGCACCAGACATAAGTTTTAATCAATATATTTGAGAGTAAAGGTAGGGGTGTACTTACTTTTTCCTCATGAGGAATTTGCATTTATGTTCATTTCAATTGCAAAGTGATTCCAAAGTCTACTTTTTTTGCATCACTTGTTGAATTTGTTTACCGTAATCAATTAATATGAAATTAAAATAAAATAAACTTGTGTCCAGATATGAAAAAAAAACTGACTACTGTTTGAGGGTGTCCTTACTTTTTCACATGACTGTATAGTGTGTGTGGGACTAAAGAGCAAAGTGTCATTTTCTTTGGTAATGCAACAAAGTTTGAACTTTGGAAATGCAATATTAATTGATTTCTCTATACCAGGATGATATGAACCGGAAATTTGGTTAGACAATGAGCCTTCCTAACCTTCCATTAAATACATTGTTTGTTTTGGCTGGTTAAGGTTGATTTGTTTGCTCAATGTTGCTAAAACATCGAATGACTTCCCTACTGTCAGTCAATCATTTTTATCATCTGTCAGTTAACACTCTGTCAGATAAGACAGTCTGCTAGTCTGCTAAATTTGCAGCAGTAACAGCGTGCAAAATATAATGTAGAAGCAAAAATATAAAACAGGGAGCAGCTACAATATACTGTACGTATTTACTCTATGGAATGCTAGCCATCCTGATCAATCATAATCAATTATACCAATGCCTCACATTCTATAGTATTGTTTTATTTGTAGTAGGAATTTTTCTCCATCCCTTCAGGATTTGCGACAGATTGCTTTAGAATACTGAGAGCATATGGCCTAGATTCAATCAAAACTGCCAAGGAGCCTTTAGGAACAATGCAATGCATGTTCTACCAGCTCTATGCAGCCTTATATATGTAAAGGAAACGAGAAAGGGAGAAGGTGTGGCTTCATATTGATGGTGTTCAGACTTGTTTAAAGCGTAAATGACAGAGGGGTGACAGCATTTCACCAGAGTTTGCCTGTGCCTAATTCTACATTTTATCCCCTTAAGAAAAAACAGAAAAAGCTAATTAAATGTAATACTTGGAAGATTTTCTCATTATATGATTTTTCAAATGTGTATTCATTTTAGACATAGTTAGTGCATTGTGATATAAATTATGTTTGTAATATCTTTTCATCAATATTTTATGCAGAAAATGCACAGGAGAAAAAGTCAGTTCACCCCAAAAAATAATTTTCCATTAAAATGCTTTATGAGACAGTATTCCAAACGGATGCATTTTTATATTCAGGTATTTGGTGTAAATGCAGTGTGTTTCACGGTTTTTATTTCCTTTTAGGCATGAAATATTACATAACATAAATTCAGAAAATGCCACACACCACCAGTTGTCCTGTCGCTCTGTGCTGAGGTACAATAACCATTACAAACCACAGTACAACTGGTGGGGCACCTTCGGAGCAAGGCTGGCTATCTAAATCATTAATCAATTAGGCCACACAATTATTATCATATTACTAGGATTATAGACAATCTTTAACATAATAAGGTATAATCTTTTGTTTGAATGAAACATTATAAACATAGACACTCTCCATGAGGGACAATGTAGCTAATCAGAGCATTGAAAATGCTTCAACATGTCCTTCAGGACACAATAATATTATTGATTCAGTATTTTTAATGAAAATACATTTAGATTTTGCAGCCTAGCTAATCTCACTATCATAGACTAGAATGAAAAATCTCTTCAGAAGGCACTACTCTGTGCTTAAAAACATCAGGGGACAGTCACGCACAGAGATCATAGTCATGGTTATTCATGAAGTATTTGAGAGTGACGTCCTTTTCACTTTCCCCCTCCTCTCTCCAAAGCCATTTCTGCTCATGACATTTAAAAGGTAAGTAAGGCCATTTGGAGTACACTAATTCTGTATTACATTGCTACCAGATCTTAGACTCTGAAACACCATAAAAGGCTTATCAAATATTAAAGTGTAATACTGGAAAGGCTACGACTATGTGGGAAGGACCACTGATTAGCAGAAATACCAGAGTACTAAAATACCTTGTGCCCCCCCCCCCATTGAGAAACTGAGACAGGCAGAGACAGAAAGGGGTTGAATGAGAAAGAGAGAGGAGAGAGATAAAGAGGGAGAGAGAACGAGAGAATTGGTAATTTACCTGTTATTATGTCCCTGCAGTGAGCACCGCACAATTTCTCCTTCCCAGTTTGGGGATCTGTCTTCTTCAGGAGGTGCACCACTTCAGTGTAATTGGCTACGGCAGCCCCATACCTGGCAGCAGTGAGTGCGATGCTGAGGTTCATTCGAGCATCATTGTGTTGTCCTGCAGCAGAAGCGGGGTGGGGAAGGGGTAGCAGGGGAGAGGACGTGAGTCACTTCCAGCCAGTGACTGGTAGTGAGGAACAAATGGAACATCTGGCTACTCGGTAGTAGTCTAAGGGCCCTATCTTACACCCGGCGCTAAGCGGCGCTAACCCAAACGCAAGTGTCTTTGCTATCTTACACCCGGCGCATGGTTCATTATAACGCCTTGCGTTCACATTGTTTAAATACCATGTATTCTTGCGCCCATTACAAGTGAACTGGGCTTGTTGGTCTTACAGGGATAGTTCGGAATTTTGGACGTAATGTCTCAATTACGACTTACCCATGATGTAGTTGATTGATGGAAACCATTTTCAGCTAATTCCATGCTGTCCCTTCATTTGGACATACACACGTTGCTAATGCTAGCGCAACTCTATGGTAACCGGTAGCATCCACTACCAAACGCACTTAAAACACTCCACAGTGCATCCAAAGCAAATAAAATACTAGAACAGTCTATCCGGGTTATTTTGTGTGTTTATACCATCATTTTTGAAGTCAAACTATCGTTGAATCCTTTACTTTGTGCTGACCTATATTCTCTGTGGAAGTACGGCGGCGAAGCGAACGTGGCTATTGCAACTTGGTGCTCTTCTTTGTTGTTGTAGTCGACCAGTGCCGGCACTACATTCGTAGGTAATGTAAAATATCGCCCCGCTGCCGTACTACCATAGAGAATATAGGTCAGCACAAAGTAAAGGATTCAACGATAGTTTGACTTCAAAAATGATGGTATAAACACTCAAAATAACCCCGATAGACTGTCGACGTATTTTATTTGCTTTGGATGCACTGTGGAGTGTTTAAGTGCGTTTAGTAGTGGATGCTACCAGCTTTATTGTATTTAGTGTCATCATTAAGGCAAAATAACAATATTTATGTTATTAATCAATAATACTATGTAGGTAGCCTAATAAACTTTGGATGAAGCTTGAACTTCGAGAACTCCATGAGAACAGCCTCATGGAATTGATGTTTGACACTTTCATTGCATAATCAAACGAAATTCGTTGAACAAGCAGGCTAATTTTGCGTTTTCTAAGGTGAGACTGAAGCCATTGATAGCTTATTCTCAACTTTTGCAGGTCCTTTTAACGAAATTTAACCGCATATATTTTGTAAAATAACAGCCCTGTCGGGAATTACCGGGAACTTATAGGCTAATGGTTAATAATATTGATCATACTCCATTTAGCCTATTCCTTGATCGCACTAAACACGCACGAGCATGTCTGTTTCACCATCAAGTAATCCGCCAAGGTGGAAAAGCAGGCTTTTAAAGGGAATGGGATATGGCATTTTGATTGGTTTATTGCATGTCACGCCCAAGACACACCTATAATTAATGAAGAGACTAGGTTCAGCCCATTTGCACAGAGTGCTGTGCTTAGCGCCCAAAAAACACGCCGTTAAAATAGCAAAAGTGGACATGGACACAGGACTTTACGCCATGCGCTTAGACCAAGCACCAAGATCGCCAAGATAGAGCCCTAAGTTATTGACAGCTAAAGTTACCCAAAGCTAACATTACGTCCATTTAGTCATTATCCAGAGCGACATGCATAGGTTATAGGACAATATGCATTCACCTGATTAATACGATAAATAGTGCCAGACCGGCATGTCGAAATATGTTCCCCCAAGAAATCACGTTCCCCCTAGCATTCTAGTGCAATGATTTCAGGAATTAGCGTAGATGGCGCGCATTTTGCAAATTACAATCAGCTCGCTGACGAAAAGCAATGTTTGTGCCACTGTTTCTATGGATAGCAATTAATATCAGTATTTGTACGTTTTCAGCGATTTTCCCATTTCCGATAAGCCGATAAGGCTACGTAAAAGTAGAAATTACTGGGATTCATTGTTATCCGTATCAACCTGCTGATTGACTATGATGAGGTTTGCTTTTGCCAGGAAAATGTTCCAATAAAAAGATAATAATTGTACTGGCTGACATTCAGGCAGTTGACAAAAGTTGTATAGGTAAAATGCTAACATTAGGTCAACAATTATTGTCAATCTGACTTTGTAACATTATTGCGTCAAGTTTCCCAACGAGAGAGCACACGTTATATTAAGTAACGTTAACGCACAAACCATGAGGCTGGGGGGTTGGGGGATTGGATTCTGTGCGAGTCAGGAGTTATTTCAGAAATGGGGGAGAATCTTTAGTTATGCATTGACTAAAGACAAAAAGAAAACCTTAAGATCATGAAATATTTGGCATATTTTTTGTTAAATGCTTCTTTATTTGAAGCATATGGCTGTAGCTCCAAAGTTTACCAATAATGCAAATAATAATAATAATAATAATAATAACAATCACTTCATATAGCACTTTTTGAAACACTGGGTTATAAAGTGCTCTACAAAATAAAAGAACAATAAACAACATGATAGAGATGAAATACAAGATAAACAAATGAAAATAAATATAATACAATATAGTAAAATACAATTAACTGTAATAAAAGGCTCAAGATATAAAAAGAATCACTTAAAAGCAAGTCCATAAAATTGAGTTTTCAATTGGGATTTAAAAGATGAGATGGACTTTGCCATTGTGTCTGGAAGGCTGTGCCAGAGTCTAGGGGCCCTGACAGTAAAAGCCACATCACCTTTGGATTTCAACCTAAACTTTGGAACAGTGAGTAGAGCTCTGCCCTCGGACCTAAGGCTGCACTGCTGGTAAAGGATAAAAAGCTTGGAGATATAAGAAGGGGCAAGACCATGAAGGGCTTTGTATGTTATCAATAAAATCAATGCAAAATTTGACAGGGGGAGAAGCAACACCAGCTTACAGAAGCTGCTGCCAGAATCAGACAGAGGGGACCTAATGCCTCACCATCACCTATCTTCACAAGATGGAGGAAAATATGTTGGTGAAAATGTCCAATATAATGCGCACTGTTTATCATGTATTGTAGCCACCTGGATGGGTAACGTTAACGTTAGGCTAACATTATATAATGTTAGATATTATAGTATTATCAGTGGTTTGGTGTTTTTGTCATTTAGCAAAGTATAAGGAATCCACTTCATGGGGCTAATGCATCCATTTTATAATTAACCTTAAAAAAAATGAAACCAGTTGTCAACCTGCTGATGGACTATGCTGAGGTTTGCTTTTGCCAGGAAAACACTCCAATAAAATGAATATGCTCACGAGTCGTGGAAATAAAACATTTTATTATCTTGGCTATATCATAAGCTAATCAACATGTACAATAGGCCACCCAAGGACATTCTGCATTTCTGCATTCAGCTAGCTAGCTGGCGAGCTAACTATAACTGTTTGGGAACTGATAACGTTACATTGATTTATAACAGGTTAACCTTGTTTCTATAAGCCAGTGTGTTCATGATATAACTATGCTAATAGCTAATTTACCAATGCAAAAAGCAATGGCAAGCGAACGTTACTGTACAAACAAGCTGTAGAATCTTGTGATGAAACCAACTAGAACAATGTAGCTACATCTCTTCTGGAATAGCAGTAGCGCTCACTGACCTCTCCTGTCTCCTTAGCGGACGGTGACGGACATAATATTCTGCGAAGCAGGATTAATTACGGAGTAAAACCTGGAACCCTCCCAAATCTGGAACATGGACTGAAGTAAAAAGAACTGTTCTGGGTTTTATTCAGTTATCCAGCTAGTACTAATCCTGCTTCGTAGTATACCACCTTGGTAAGTAAAGTGCTTGTGCGGTTCATATGGGAGCAAAGTGATACGTTAGATGTTAAAGTATTAACGATAGGCTACTTCAGCAATAAAACATATTTTAGCTCGATGGATAAAAGGCGAATCAGTTCAACACAAAGTACATTTACCGTTACTTTCATTATTGCTTTCAAATACATTGTTATTTGGTGCTTAATATCGTTACGTTACATTTTCTTTTCACCCTCTTCTGGATTCTCTCATATCGCTCGCACCCTGCCTGGCCAGTGATGTTTACATTCGGTATCCAATCTATTTTTGAGAAATCGTACAACGTAGCACCCCCAGCAATGTAATAATAGTTCAAATTAACACTGTTTTGATGTTCACAATATGCTTAACGTATCGCATTAGGTTAACATTAATGTTTCACAGGTGTAGCAGTTGTTCACACAAATGATCTAGCTACTAACATTAGCTAAACCTAGCGATTAATTCACTTTTAACTTCCTAACATTAAAATAATGCACATCAATGTACATTAGGCCAGCTAGTTATGTATATATTAACTGAATAACTTTAATTTGTTCATAAAACAAATTTTTAATTTGTTCATAAAACATAATTTATTAATGGTCCGAGCCTATGCTGTAGCTACTGGTTGTTGTCTAAATTCAGCTCACTCCTCAGCGCTTTCAATCACCAGTCTCTTCTTTCGGTCGTAAAATTTAGTTCGTTCACCCTGCCTGGCGGCTTACTATGGCGGGTACTCAGATTATCATGTAAAAGGACATTTTACCCTTTTCCCAGTTTTATTCGCACATCAATACGCAGCGCAGAAGTTCGGCATTGTAGGACAGCAATCATAGTAGCATTAGCTAAAGTTAGATATCGTTTCAAGATTGACTCGTTTCATGGAAAGTAGCAAACACTACTAGTAACGTTAAGCGTCTCTGTTAGAGTTGGTCCTCCAACATGGCGGCGCGTCCCTGTAACCATCGGTAACTACAGTGCTGGTTCTATGTGACAGGCCTCTATTGCATTGCGAGTTCGGGCTCATTGAATGGCGAATGAATGATTACACAGCAATACGGAGGCAGAACAGACGGTTGGTCTATCTATACTGTTTAAAAATACAACATCAGAACACAACTAGCATGAATACAGTAATGATATTGATAGCCAGTAAGTGGCATTTCAATACGGGACAATGGGATTGTAGCTGATCCTTTGCTTTCTTTTAAATTTTTTACGTTGTTAGACACAGCTAAATTAAACCGAGCAGAATTAAAGGGATAGAAGGCTATCACGTTTGCATGCAAGATGTTGAGATTTTTAATTTAAAGTTTGGTTTCTTTTTTATTTTGCTCGTACAAGATTGATGTAGGTCGATATAAACAAGGTTTGATTATACTGTTCGATTATAGCGAGCATGTTAAAGATATACAGTGAGCACCATAATTCATTGGACAGTGACACATTTTTTGTTATTTTGGTTCTGTACTTTGGTACTGTACTTGAAAGGATACAATGACAATGAGGTTGAAGTGCAGACTGTCACGGATGAACCGTTTAGATATTATAGAACTTTTTGTTCATAGTCCCCCGGCCCCCCCCCCCCCATTTGGTCGCATATCCTTGCATTTCTGATGTCTGTGACCCAACAATATCAAAAGACTCTTGATATCTTATTTATTCCCACCCTCCCCACTTTGTAATAGATTTTAAGGGCACGCATAGTGTGTTGGAAACCATCTGACCAAAAGAAACCATCTGACCAAAAAAAAAAAAAAACAGAACTTCCACAAAAAAGCCAAGATTCCACTTTTCTAGATCAATTCCGCAAAAATGGAATCCTAGGAGCCCTAGGTCTGTCAATACCCAGTGAAAACTCTTTCGACAACTTTTGAAACTCTTTTGAAATGACTATTGTGATGGGACAAAGGATTGGGAGATGACAGAGGTAGAGGGTCCATCAGCCAAGAACCACATACCTGTCCCTCAGTGAAAGGGAATGCAAGGCATTATTTTGCAATAAAGATTTGTTTTTCTTCTGATCAATGGCATCACAATTACACTTTTAAACTTTCATTTTTCAGAGTATATAAGACATTTGATAAACAATAAGCTGAATTTATTTGTGGGCACTGTACAACATTGAGGAGTTAATAGCTAGGAAACCCCAGGTAATCTGTAGATGACGATTAATCACTTTTGATATTGGTGTCTTGAGGGATTCTTACTATCGCCAAGGAAACTCAATTCCACGGTTAGTTTAGACAGTGTCTGCACAGAGTAAAAAGCTCTCTTGAATTTTTAAAACCAGGGGCTAGAAAAATACCTGGAGTCATGCTATGACATACATGAAGCTATTCTGCATGGCAAAAAAACAAAGAAATAAGATGTTGTTGCCACATTTACAAATGAATGAAAAACAATGGACATAACACTGCCAACTTGTGCTAGAGATCACATAGACTAGATAGTATTTGGTTTATGACTTTATAATGATTTTTTTGTGATTCTCACTTGGTTCATGCTATGACATACCTCGGTAATGTGTGCTTGTCTAACACATCCCAACTTTTTTTCTGGTTCACTGCATTACAGTGGTAAAATTCTTCCTGAATCTCTCAGGAAACCAGAACCTGAGATTTACAGTGGATCTTAGACCAAATTTTGTTCATAGCAGCAAAGAGTTCTCTCAAGGCAGTTTTTCTCCCATAAGGATTTACATGAGGTGTAGCTTCATGCAAACTGCTAATCCAAATTAAGCCATCAATTAAATTCAAAAAGCATAGGAGAGAACACAGATCCATGAAAGGCGTCATTATATCCATTTTAGCTTAACCATGGCCAGTCAAATGCCTTCAAATGCTAACAAGGAATTATTCAAATCAATGAACAGATCCATGCATAGATTACATAATTGCATCATTAGTATACTGTATATTCACAATGATTACACTTACGATACTGAACATGAATAACACCACATTAACACAATAGCTTATTATTATTATTATTATTATTATTATTATTATTATTATTATTAATAATAATAATAATAATAATACCTTATAAGTAATTATCATTGTGAATTGCCAGCATAATTATCATTAATGTTACTGTCATGATTATTATTTTCATTGTGTGTGAATTACCAGCATCGGTGAGCAATGGCAATTCAATGTAAGACCTCCCTGAAGGAGAATGCAGTTCAGACATGCCCCCACCCCAACCTCTACCATAATCTGTACCTCCCAGAGGTAGAAAACTCAGTGGAGTGAGAGGAACTCCACGGCAGGACAAAATGCCGCAAAATGACAGGGACAATAATGACAATGAATTTCATGTCTCCCTGCCATGAAACAGAGATGCTTGGCTGGGCTGACTTGTCCAATTAAATTGTTGCAGGTACAGCAAGCAGGGGATGCAGTCATTATCCTACACACTTCTGGGAATTGCTTCCAAAGATGGAAAGGAAAAACAAAGGAGAGGTCCCTACACCCTATATACGTATATATATATATAGATGATTAAAAAGGACTACAATAAAATAAATGTACTTATAAAAATGAACACCAAAATAATATTGAAAGTGTAAGACAATTCTCTCACTTCAAAGTTTATGAATTAATTTATAAACTTTTAAAAAACTAGAAATATTATAATGTGAAAAGTCCAGAATGGATACCCAAAAATCTTGGTTTGAAATGTTCCTTATGACTTTTTTCTGAACAAAATAAGGCACATTAACACCAAGTCATCAGGGAGTGAGAACACAGAGTTTTGAAGAATTATTATTTTTTTTTTTTTAAGTTCTGCAACTGCATTAAAGAAAGACTAATTATTTGGCTCACAGCTCGTGCCAAACTGAAAGTCCCGTACCGAAGGAAAGAGGACATTTTCCCAGCCTTTTTGTAATCAAAACATTCTCATGAGGTTGAAGATTTTCTCTTCAGAATATGAAATGCATGTCAATTTGATTCAGATCGGGTGACTGACTTGGCCAGTCAAGAATTTTCCAGTTTTTGGCTTTGAAAAACTCCTTTGTTGCTTTAGCCGTACAGTACCAGTCAAAAGTTTGGACACACCTACTCATAGAAGGTTTATTTCTGTTATTTTTACTGTTTTCCACATTTTGGAATAGTAAAGACATCAAAACTATGAGATAACACAAATTAAATTATGCAAAAACCAAAAAAGGGTTAAACAAATTTTAAAAAGTCTTATATTTTAGATTCTTCAAAGTAGCCACCCTTTGCCTTGATAACGGCTTTGCACATTCTTGCCATTCTCTCAAACAACTTCTGTGGTAAACAGGTATTCCACAGGTAAAAAGGTGATGCCATCATGACTGTATAAAAGGATATCAAAAGATTCCTGATATCTTATTTCCAGGTACTCTTAGAAGTGATACTATAACCTCTGCATTTGAATGGATCTCTATGGGAATTGGGGGGTGGGACTAGATTGATTGTTTAATTATTATCAAACAAGCCTTAAACCATCACTCTGCTGCCAGAAATACAGTAGATATGGATGGATAACTTGAAGGGTTTCTTCTCCTGACTTATTTTTCCATAGAGATCAATAGGAAAATTTGTCAGGAGAAACAACCCTTCAAGTGATCCATCCATATCTACTACATATCTGGCAGCAGAGTGATGGTTTAAGGCTTGTTTGATACGTCAGACCCTTGATGACTTAAAGCCATTTAGCCAACCATGTGTTCCACACTGTTTCAGTGTAATTTAAAGCTAAATCTAGTCCCACCTCTAGTTTTGAGGTGTTCGGTTGGATAAGATGTTTCTGTACACCTTTGAATTCATTTTGCTGCTATCAGCAGTTACATCATCAATTAAGACAAGTGTCCTCTGGCAGCCATACGTGCCCAAACCATAACACCCCCACCACGTTTCACAGATGAGGTGGTATGCTTTGGATCTTGGGCAGTTCCTTTTGGCCTCCACACTTTGCTCTTGGGATCACTCAAGTGAAACTTGGTCTCATCTGTCCACTAGACCTTTTTCCAGAACACTGCATGCTCTTATAGGTACTTCTTATCAAACTGTAACCAACTGACAATCCTGTTTTTGCGCTAACTAGTGGTTTGCATCTGGCAGTGTAGCTTCTGTATATCTGTTGAAGTGTTCTGTGGACAGTAATCACTGACACGTCCACGTCTGCCTCCTGAAGAGTGTTTCTGATCTGTCGGACAGGTGATTGGGGATTTTTCTTCCCTACGGTGAGAATTCTTCGGACATCAACTGTAGAGGTCTTCCTTAGCCTACCAGTGCCCTCTTTCTTCTCAATGATGTTCCAAACAATTTATTTTGGTATGCCTAAGGTTTGGCCTCAGTCTCTGACTGTTTTTTCTTATTTCTCAGCCTCATAACGGCTTTCATTGGCACATCATTGGTCCTTGTGTTGACACACGGCATTAACAGACTCAAAAGGCAATCAAGACGAGATACTGAAAGCTCTCTTATACCTGCACTAAGGAAGCAATTGAACATACCGGACTAATCAGAAACACCTATGAAGCCATTTGTCCCAAACATTTTGTGTCCTGAAATCCACTCTTATTGCACGTATAGCGATAAAAACGTACCTCTTAACTGAATTACATTCAATTAAATCAATGCAAAATAGATAACCTATCGTCTTCCAATGCAGAATCCTAAAGGTGATAAAATTCGCTAATAAATGTGGCGAGGAAAATGGGATATGTTGCATAAGGAGAAATGGATAAATGATTAAACGCATGCTTGGACCCAGAAAATAGGAAAAGAGAGGAGCTGAAAAATAAAAAGAGCCAGTAAATGATAAATGGGAGAGTAAAATAATTTTTTTATTTTTATTTACTTCATCGACTGATTGGAGGCTAAGGAAATGATTAAAAGCTTTTTATTTTTCACAGTTCAGATAACCTATTAGTGACTTTTGTCGCCTTTAGGATTCCATAGTAGTCGGAAATTGAAAGCGGGAGGCCTCCCGACCACGACCGAATGGGCGTGTTCTGCTATAATTTTTCACTAAACCATGTGATGTAGGATAGCCCGACATGGTCAAAACGAGTCCAATGCACACGGCTCTTAAAAGGACTGAAAAGAGGTAATTTGATTAGCTATGGTGCAGCTGAAGCACACCCACTGATAAATATTCAGCATAACCCAGCCCATTTTTAACCTGCACAGCATGCTGTGAGCTGCGCGCTCCTCGCCTCGTGTCTGAAAATAGCGAAATTCAGTAGCCAAGCCCAGTGCGCCATACGCTACCCCAACCCTATGGTTTTAACACAATCAAACCACATGGTGGTGCTATAGATATCCAAATATAAAAAAATATTTTAAAATTCACATAAAATCACTGTTCCTTTGCAGAGGTTTCAAACTTGCTACAGTGACAAAAGCCCTCATTAGGAACATAGTTATGTTCTACATGGGTCGGCGCCATCTTGAACTGGCTGGCATTTAGTTTTGAACGTACTCATCTATTACTTTTCCATGTTATTCCTTAACCGCTTGGCTGAGTCTTATGAAACTTGGCATATAGTTAGAAGATATCACCCCATAAGCCCTCACCCAATTCAGTGACGATAGGCCCCTTGATGGCGCAATAATAATCAGCTGAATTTGCAATAATTAAACAATCATAGCTCCTGCACAGTTTGACCTAGAGACTTGAAAGTAATACCAGTAGATGTGGCTCCTCACACTGAACAAATATCCTTCAAGGAAACATGGACCAATATATTGAATTTTCTGAAATTTTAAATAGTCTTAACACTTAAAAAGCTATTCCTAGAATATTTGGCGAATTTGATAACTGAGTCATCAGCATTTTTGTGATAAGCCATGGGCACATCAGATAGGGTTGTGCCAATCTACGATGACATTGTGTATTGCCGATGCCTTTTCCAAAATAAAGGAGATTTTGGGGCCGTTTAAAAATGAGAGCAAACGGGGCTTTTAAAATTTTAATTGTTTAAAAATTCTAATCCATGAGTAATTTTGTGACTATGTTTTTAACTTTTTTATTCCTATAAATAAAATGTAATTGGTCAAAAATAAGCTCTTCTCCCTTCAGTGCTACCGTCCATTCGTGCTCCTGCATTGTATGCGTGTGAAGGACGGTAGTCCCAAAGCATTCTGTGTTGCACTTGAGAGTCGAAGCGATAGGCTACATTGTATTCAGTTTCAAAATCACAATCTATCTGCTGCCGGGAACCTACAGCACAGCCCGCCACATATCAGACTAATTGCTAAAAAATAATAGCACTAACCCCTGGTTGTTGTTTAAAGTGGCTAAAATGGCAATAGACATCATCTCCTTTTAGATCCCACCGTTGATAGGCTACTCCTAGAAACAGTTCACAATAATAAAAGTCGGAGGACAAGCTTTATTTTAAATACACATTATTAAAATAAGCACAACATATAATGCTACATTGAGACTGCCTAACTGAAACAAAGTACAAAGATGGATGAATTAATTTCATTTGCTGCACTGACAATGTGTTTATCAATAAAAAAAAAGCAATTTTTTGACGATTAAAAATAAGTCCTGGAGCGGCGCTTTGCTGCACTGTTGCACTAACCTACACCCCTGACAACAACGTTGAGAATTTTATGGGGAGTAGGGAAACATTTGCAAAATAGTTAATCTCTTTCAAATTGTAGGCTGTGTGACAATTTATGTAGCCTAAGTGTATTAGGCTATATTCAGCCTTCTTCGTTGCAGTTGACACGTGTTCAGCCGACAGCAAATTGTCAGGACTAGCCTACACAGTCATTCACACACATACAATGCAGGCCTAAACATAGGCTAGTCGTAACTTGATTGTAAAGTAACACAATAGGCGGATAGTAGCTATAATAATAGCAATAAAAATAATAGTAGTAATAAATATCATATTAAGTGTCAATCATAAATTGTTACATATTAATGTCTCAACACAAACTGCAATGCCAGGTACATTGTATACTGTACATGCAAATACTTGTACTCAAAACGATCAGCCAGTTTTGCATACTTCCGGGTAGGAGAGGAGTGGTAGTGAGGGAGTGGAGGAAAGGAGGTAGGGAGTGAAGAATATTGGGAAGCAGCCCTGTCTGTGCAGAACTTACCTTTTGCTAATTTCCATCTATGCCCCCTCGTTCTACTAACAAAACTCAACCTGAAAAATATCCTGTAGTTCTTTATTAATCCATTTTATGAATTTAAAAGCCACTATCAAATCACCCCTAAGTCTTCTTTTACTAAGCTTAAAGATATTAAGTATACTAAGTCTTTCCTCATAACTTTTATCTTTCATAACAGGAACCAACTTAGTTGCCCTTCTTTGGATCAGAGCCTCTATATCTTTTTTGTAATCCTATTAGCTTTTTTTACTGCTACAGCACAATGCGTAGAACCTGAAAGGCTTTGATCAACTAGTACTCCTAAGTCTTTTTAAAATTGAGCACATTCCAATTTTGTTTCTCCCATAAAGTAGTCTTGCCTTATGTTTTTATTTCCCACATGTAAAATTTTACATTTAGCTATGTTGAATTTCATTTGCCAGGTTTCCACCCACTTCTGGATGCTGTTTAAATCTTCTTGAATTACTTTAGTAGCTTCCAGACTGTTAGCTAAACCTCCCAGTTTTGTATCATCAGCAAATTTAACTAATGCACCTTTGATGTCCCTGTCAAGGTCATTTATGTAAATAAGGAAGAGCAGAGGTCCCAACACCGATCCTTGTGGGACTCCACTACCCACAGTATCCTGCTCAGATAAGATCCCCCCTACTACTCTTTGTGTTCTACTCTGTAGCCAGTTCCGAACCCATTCCCAAATGCTTCCTATAATTCCTACTGTCTTCATCTTGATAATGAGTCTCTCATGTGATACCTTATCAAATTCTTTTTGGAAATCTAGGTATATAATATCATCAGCCTTGTTACAATCAAAACACTTGGTAGTTTCCTCAATGAAAGGTTTGTCTGGCATGACCTTCCCCTGCGTAAACCATGTTGGCTATCTCTTAAGATGTTCTTATGTTCAATAAATAATTCCAATTTGTCTCTGATGAGATTCCAGTATTTTACATGATATTTGATACAAGTTAAATTGACAGGCCTATAGTTCCCTGGATCAGTCCGGTCTCCTTTCTTATATATTGGTATTATATCACCCTGCTTCCAGGCGTCTGGTATTTCTCCAGTTTCTAAATACTGTCTAATCTCAATATCACCGAAGACATTCTGAGTACTGAATATTCCTTCCGGCCTATTAGTAACCTCCTCTCTGGTAAAACTCTCAACAAAGTAACTGTTTAAGGCATCGGCAATATCCTCATTCTTATAAAGCAACATTTCTTCCTTGTTCTTAATGCACTTAACCTCCTCCTTAACTTTCCTTTTACTACTACAATATTGAAAGAAATGTTTAGGATTACTTTTTGCATCCTGAGCAATGTGCCATTCAAACAGCCTTTTGGCTACCCTTAATTCTTTTTCAACCTTAGCACGCATATTACAATATTTTGTCTTATTACTATCAGTATTGTCTTTTTTATATATCTTATAAAGTTTATTCTTTTCCCTCAAACTCTTCCGTATAGCTTTATTCATCCACTGTGGAGACTTTTTAAACTTACTTTTCTTTACCTTTGGAATTAATTTACATTGTGCATCAAGAATAACCCTTTTTGAACCCACTTTTCATTCAGACTTGCATTCAAGAAGTTGTGCCCACTCTATATTACTTAAATACGCTCGCATCTTGTTAAAGTTGGCACGTCTAAAATTAGAAATCCTGGACTTAGAGGATGCCCTCTTAATAATTTGCCAAAGTACCTCAAAACTAACTGCACAGTGGTCACTTGTCCCAAGTGGCTCCACTGCAAATTTTGTCAGGATCATTACATAGCACCAGATCCAGAATTGAAGTCCCTCTTTTAGGCTGACTAACATACTGTGCCAAAAAATTAGACTTACACATGAGGGCTTACAAGACATACTGGCCGTTTTCTAAGTGGCTTAATATTGCCTGTGTGTGCTTGGACCCATGTATTACTGCTTACAGCTATATTTTATATATTTTAGGATTAAAATTTTGACGATGAGGCTACAGTGGGCATGTGATCCTGCCTTGTGTGAACGGTGCAGGATGACGGTGGCGTTATAATGGTGTGTGGAATGTTTTCCTGACACATATTAGGCCCCTTAATACCAATTGAGCATAATTTGAATACCACAGCATACCTAAGCATTGTTTCTGACCATGTGCATCCGATTATGGATCCCATTAGGATAAACACAATGCACGCATTATCTCAAGCTGGGTCCATAAACATGACTGTGACAGTTTGCTCCAATTGCCTGCATAGTACCCAGATCTCAGTCCAATGCAGCACATTTGGGATGAGGTGCAATGGGAGGTTTGCAACATGAATGTGTGGCTGAGGAATCTGCAGGAACCATGTGATTATATTGAATCAGAATGTACCAAAATCCCTCAGGAAATGTTTCCATTTCAGGCTGTTCTGGAGGAAAAAGGGGATTCTACCCTGTACTAGATATGGGTGCCTAATGAAGTGGCCACTGAGCGTATATAAAACCATACATGTAAGCATGAACTTACCATCATAGTATACAATAGCTCCAACCAGTTTGTCTTTCTTTAGCATGGGGAAAAGCTCCAAGGCCTTGGTCTTGCTGAGGACGTAGCTGCTCTTCAAGCACTGTCCACCAGCAACCAGATCATACATCTTTATCCCAGCCCAGTAGTAAGGAAGCTGCCACCACCTTAAACATTTACAGAAAAGTTGAAAATGATGGTTTAATTTTACAGAAACATTTATACAATTTATTCTTCCAATGGAAGCCAACGCCTCAAGAGTTTAAAGGTACAGGAATATCTTTTTCAAGGAATCTAAATTTCTCACTTAGAACATAACTGCAGCTCTTAAAAATGTTAACATGTGAACTCCTCAATTTCTCAGTGAAGTAATGGGGTCACTATCCAGCAACTGGAGTTTGGGTCACTATCCAGCAACTGTATAGTTTATCTATAGCACCATAGATCTTTAGCACTGAATGTAAATGTATCCATGCAGAATATAACATCCTTTTTGCATTTTTTTTACCTGGATCACATTACACGTGTTACATCAGTCACAGTTTACTCCACCAGCTTACACCAGATTCTCTTTATTTATTGTTTAATGGTAGACTAGATGCCACTTCCAATTTTCCCTGCCATGGACCACTTGTCAGATCTTTTGTAACCTTACAATAAAAGAGCCTCATGTTTGGAAAAGCAGGGTGCATGTCACTGATGGGAACATTTGATTGGGGTAAGCAAATAAAGTTCATCAAGTATTAATGTGTGACATATATTAATTAATTACACAATAGCATATACTGCCAGATATACACAATAGCATATACTGCCAGATAACGCTTTAATACAACTAATGATTCACTGTTGAATTAACAAGGTGTTTACATAATAATACCTACCTGTAGAGAGCACCTGTATTTCATATGGAAATGTATTTGTAATTTTTACCATTTCAAAGTTTAAACGGTCAGAAATCAATCACCTTTTATCATTTATGTGTCATTTACTAGTGCTAGCACCTGAACAGTGAAGTATAAATTTCATAGATTGCAAACAGTGCTAGGAATACTGAAGATACTGAAGAATATAGCATATTGTATCATTTCTCAAATAGCTTTTGAAGGCATTTGTTTCCCAGGTGTCTCCAATTATAACTTGATTGACTAATACTGGTCACGTTACATCAGTCGGCACACCACTCTGTCTCAGTTCTCTGATTATGATCTACATGTCTGAATTGCATCAACTTGCTATTCCTGACTCAACAAACCTTTTGAACTGAAGGGAATCACAGTCCAAAAGCATTCTCCTCTTTATGAAGTAATTTCCCAAGTATGGATGACCAAAATTTGAGTTGTTTGTGTGTGTGTGTGTGTATGTATGTGCATGTGCGTGCACATGTGTTTTGCTGGATGGGGAATTGGATTCCCACTACAGAGCAATATGAGCCACTCAAGGTTTTCTGCAGCCATCAATAATGAGACACACCTGTACACTGTTTTAAATACCAGAACGGATGGTAAATGTCATGCATAATTAAAGCCTGCGTTAAAAAAAAGGTGGCATAACGCAAATGAAGCCCTGAAGTCTATACAAGGTTGAAAGAGTAGGGGGGTGATGTGCCAGCAAAGGGTTGGACTACGCTACATTATAGGCTCACCTTCATTTGTCTTCACAGCATGCTGTGATATTCAAAAGAGTCTCATTCATATTTCAAAATCTTAATTAAGATTCAAAGGTTTCCTGATTTCCACATTTTACTGAAGTTAGACATGATCTGAAAAGATTAATTCAGCATTCTTACTTGTACACTGGGAGCATAATGGGCAAAGGCGCAGACAGGTGAGGTGCAATTTCTAGAAGGTTGGAACGCTCATGGAGTGCTTCTTTCACCATCATATACTAGAAAAAATGGAAAAACAGTTTTTTGATGAATTAATACAATTACAATGTACAATTTAGTTATTTGTCAAATGCCTTTAGGCAAATACTTAGGCAAAGTGCCTTTAAAATACAAATTGTACCAATCATTTCATACAAATAGGATAGATAATTGCACTGCAGAACAATGCCGCTGACCTACATCAATACTGTACAGGTCCCTTACAGTGTGTTCTAAGATAAGGGCAGACTGAATTCTGTGTTGTGACACTTATGCCATGTCCTTTTAGATCAGGGATACTCAAATCTATCCCTGAGGCCAGTAGTACTGCTAGTTGTCATTCTTCCCCTCTAATCAGGGACTGATTTAAACCTGACGCACCAGGTGAGTGTAATCTCTGGTAATCAGTGACATTATTGGACTATGTGCTATCAGAAGAGAAAACCACCAGTACTACTGACCTTGAGTGGCAGAATTGAGTATCCCTGCTTTGGATGAAGACTACTAGGGAGGCACTGATAACGATACTGGTATTGGGCATTGAGTCTGATACTGTGCTCATGTACTCTACTCATACTCATAAAAATGCTAGGTTACAAGTCCATGTTATGTTTTATTGGAACTCATTGGCAGTTCCATGTTACGTTTTTTTGAAACTCTGAGAATTTTGTGGGGTTTTTTTTTTGATAAAGAAGCAAATGCAAAAATAAAAAAAGACTCTAGGGTCTTGAAAAGCAAAAAAGCAGTTTCACTTTTATGGCAACAGAAAAAAGCAATATTACTAAAAGTACTCGTATTGATACTCAGTATCAGCAAGTTCCCAAACCTGAGTAT
Source organism: Synaphobranchus kaupii (assembly GCA_029718625.1). Taxonomy (NCBI): domain Eukaryota; kingdom Metazoa; phylum Chordata; class Actinopteri; order Anguilliformes; family Synaphobranchidae; genus Synaphobranchus; species Synaphobranchus kaupii. Next base: position 48,844,909 of record CM056383.1, on the reverse strand, counting down.
TCGGTACTCACACTCAGTCTGAAAAAAATGCCATCGGTGCATCCCTAGACTTTACCTATGGATTAATTGGTATATCTAAAAAATTCCTATTATAAATAAAAATAAAATAACCTATATTGAATATTCTAACTTGAATATTCGCTTCTAACATTTCATCTTCATCTACTCTTGGGCCTACATAGATCCAAATATATCTTTCACCGCTGATGACTGTGCCATGATGTTGGCTGAAATCACATTAATTAGTCCCCTCTACAGCTTACCTATTAAGACCCGGGTATGTTCATGTAGATAGGAAATAAGATCATAGAGGACAATCAGGACTAAAATAATGAGATTCCTCCAGTCCATTAAACATACAGGAAAATAATGACATTTTGAACCTGCATGACTCTTCTCAGCAACACAAAGACAAAAAGAAAACCCCAATGCTTTATTCCTTCTGTTAATTCGACATAATTTTCAGTATTAATTTTGATCCTTGATTATGACCCTAACGCTCCTCTCCCCACAAAGTTGTTGAAATTCTTTAAAATCACTTTAAAAAAAGAACACAAACACTCCATCGAGCCAAGCATGTCAAAACCTCCTCTCCTTAGAATGAAAGATGAACGCACGGGGAGAATAAAGCAATATGACCAGACAGAGCAGGAATTCCGAGGATAAGTGTCAGATACGCTGAAAAATGAAGCATTTACCTGTTCATAATCTAATTTCATGATGGCTTTCTGCAGATATCTGACTCCTCCATGAATGAGCTTGGTGCTCCGGCTGCTGGTCCCAGATGAGAAATCATCTCGCTCCACAAGGGCAGTTTTAAGATCTGGGGGGAGGGAGGGAGGGGGGTCCCAAAGCAACAGATCAACAAAGGCCTGAATATCAGCTCTTATAGGACTGTGCAATATTTAGGCTTCATGGGAGTCTCTCTTCCCTGTAATAATACACATTTAGGAGAATATCAAGGCATGCCTATTCAACTGAAAACTATCTATATTCTTACAGTCCATCTTTAAGAATAGCATGATTTTTACGAAAGACATGCAGTGAAACTAGATATTTTAAACTGGATGATTCACAAGCAATTGCGTTCCCTTTCAAATGGTATTTTATTTTAAAAATAAAATTATAGTAAAAACAAAAATACTCTAAATAATACTATAAGCAAATAATTCAATGCAAGCATTGTTACATAAAAATGCAGCAAAAACTAAAACTGTGATGTTGCGTAGCATAAATGGCATTGTTAACAAATCCAGATTTTTTTTCAGCAAGGACACTTTTTGCAATGAGGAAGAAGTCACATTTCCCAAACACTGAGGCCGATCCTCTCCATCTCATTTATCCCTCCTTCATTAGAAGCCACAGTTTTTTCTCTGAGGGATTGAGGCTGCAAATCCCAATTTTGAAAAGAACAAAGAAAAAATAATAAATGTGGATTAGGAATGGGGGAATGTGGCGGTATCCAAGTCTCCACTGTTCAACCATTAGACCGTTGAACTGGATAAAGAAAAAAAACAGATGAAGGAAGCCTCTAACCAGCACCATAGATAATTGATTTGGTGTGTAATGGGAGCGGCAGTAGCGAGTCCTCATCGGGGACCGAGAGTGTCGTCTTTCAGATTCGGCGACTGGGCTTTGAGCGTTGTTCTTTCCATAAGTCAAATCCTCCAAGTTAAATTGCTTCCCTTTCCCCCTTCTTCCAGAGTTCCCTTCTGCCCCTGCTTACTGACTGAACTGGTGGGAAGGGGTTTGGAATCAGTTTGAGCACAATGGATACGAGGTTACGCAACATCAGGATGGAGAGTATCCATCCGAAGCTGTGAAAGGAGACTGAGACAAAAAGCGTGCCGCTCAAAATCCCGGCAAAATGCATGACGTGCCAAGCCAGCAAAATAAATTGGATTCATCCATGTCAGTCAGACAAACTGAACTCCTTTGCAAATCAACTTGATATGCAAATATATGTTGAGCTTTTTTTTTATTTTATTTTTTATTCCCTTCATAAAATGTGTCTTGTGATGCCTATATACATTACGGGATAGTATCGATGGATAAAAGCTTTCATCAATGATGAAAAATATATTTTTAAATCTTAAATTGTTTTTGCTGTTTTGTACTCCAGCATGTTGGATTTGAAATGAAGCAATGAATATGAGGTTAAAGTACAGACTGTCAGCTTTAATTTGAGTGTACTTACATCCATATCGAGTGAACCATGTAGGAATTGCAGCCCCATTTATACATAGTCCCTCCATTTTATGGGACCAAAGGTAATTGAACAATTGGCTGCTCAGCTGTTTCTTGGCTAGTTGTGCATTGTTGCACCATTAGTTCATCCACAAGAAAGCTAACAAAAAGTTTAGAGTTGATTCTAGGTGTGGCATTTGTATTTGGATTCTGTTGCTGTTGAGAACCAAGGACGTGCCAATTCCAGTAAAGCAGGCCATCATGGGGTGAACAAATTTGAGTAAATCGATCAGAGACATAGCCACAACATTGGGTGTGACAAAATCAACTGTTTGGTACATTGTTAAGAAGCAAGAACTCACTGGTGAGCTCAGCAATAGCAGACAACCCGGTAGACCATGGTAGACCAATGTAGTGGTCCACCAGGTTGAATACTTTCAATTGTGAAGAAAAATCCCTTTTCAACTGTCAAACAGATCAAGAATACTCTCCAGGATGTAGGAATGAATCTGTCAAAGACAAAAATAAAGAGAAGACTACACTAGCATGACGTCAGATGGTTTAGCACAAGATGCAAATTACAGGTAAGCCTCAAGAATGGAATGGACAGGTGTCGCGGGGTGACCTTGCGATCGAAAATGAATGGAGTAGACCCAAAGTTAAAGTTGCAAAAAGAATGATGGTTCATTTTCATCCAGACAGGTGGAGAGATGACAGTATTTACAGTAATTAAAAAAAACAGTGAATGCAACAATAAAAGACAACATAATGTGGAACTATGTTTAAAAGAAAAGAGACATCAGACAGACATCTACTCAATCAACAAACACTCCAACCAGCACCAAACAACAAATGATGGTTTCAAATGGGTTTTTCCTGCAGGAACCCACCATTTACCTTGCAATAATTTTAATAACCTTAACATGTTCCAAACAACACAATGAACACCTTTCCAATAATTACTATATTGAGTATACAGGTTTAAACAGATTACTTTAAAAACCTTCCATTTCATAATATTTTAATTTTCTTATAGAATCACTCTGAAAATGGACCGTCCCTTTAATTCTGGCAGCAACTAAAAACTACAAAAATGCGCAAGAAACAGGGCCAAGTGTTTTTCAGGGCCAAAAAGTGAAATGTTCTCAACCGGCCAAGTCAATCACCCTTCCTGAATCCAAATTAACTTGCTTTGCTCTTGCTGAAGACAAGACTGAAGGCAAAAAGCCCCTGAAACAAACAGAAACTGAAGATGGCTGCAGTATATACCTGGCAGAGCATAACCAAGGAAGATGCCCAGCTTATGGCGATGTCTATACGTCACAGACTTCAGGCAGTCATCAAATGCAAAGGATTTGCAACCAAGTACTAAATATGACAACTTTATTTAAGATCATTTTAATTTGTCCAATTACTTTTTGTCCCCTAAAATTGGTAGACTATGTATAAAAAGGGCTGTAATTCCTACATGGATCAATGGATATGGGTGTAAATACCCTTAACTTTAAGCTAACAGTCTGTACTTTAACCTCATATTCATTGTTTCATTTCAAATCCAATGTGCTGGAGTACAGAGCTAAAAAGAAAAATTGTGTCACTGTCCAAATACTTAGACTGCACTATATGTTGATGAACATTGCTGCATTTGCAGGTAGATAGAGGTTGATATAGGGGAACAAAGCTACCCATAGGTTGTTGACCTAGATGGTGAGATACCCAGTTTTAATACAGAACCTCCATATATACACATTAGGGCCTGACCAATAATTTTGTCTCCGATTCTGATACCGATTACTAAAAGGTATACGTTCTGATAAGATATTATATGCCATTATATATGCCCCCCATTACTACACTGCACTAAACTACTTTTCTTTACTGCTGGATTGTCCCAATTTTATCATGTTCTCTTGTTATTTATTTATTACTGATGTTTTCATTGTGATGATGACATTTCAAGAAACGTTATCGGTGCCTTATTGGCAGGGTTTCCACTGATATAGATATATCTACGGAAGCCCTACATCAGCCAATATTATTGGCTAACGATATATCGGTCGGGCCTTAAAGGTCCATTGACTTAGTAATCGGAGTTTACCGAATTTTGGCATTGATGTGCAGTATGTGCTGGTAAGATATGAACTCGGTACTACCTCACATATTTTGTTGTTGTTATATAAAGTAAAAAAATAACCAGGCTAATCGGTCCGTTCAGAATCGGCCCCAGTTTCTATGTCACTACTGGGCTCCAGTGAAAGCAGCCAATCATTTTTAACTATGTCATTAAACCCGCCATCGTCCAGCCTCTTCTAAGAACAGGGTAATGCCAGCCTTTTGTGATTTAGTATCCATCACCACAGAGTATAATTACGAGCAATTAGAGCAAGCGTGTAAATGGAGATTTCAAACATGACTAGCAAAACTGGCCACGTTAAATGTGCTGTGTCAGGGCACTTTTAATCTTTCCAGCTACAAGTATAATCAGTTATAATAGTAAGATCTTGGATGTAAGCTGTAAATGCACTTTACAGCTCTCTAGCCACGCAGACATTAGTAACATTTTAAAACACAATGCATGAGCAACGATTGAAATATCCACTGGTTAAGTAGGCTATTTAACAAGGGCTCAGACTGGGACCGCAGATACCGTTAGAAAGCTAGGAATGCTAAACTCAGTCAAAATTGCAAAAACGTAACTGTCTATCGTGTGGCTGTATTTTACCCAAAAGGATTCAAACAAATGCTTAAAAACAAAAGCGTGCAAAGGGGGCAACATGTCATCATTTGCTCTTTATTTTAAAGAAGGTATTGGTTCAGGCACTGGTACCATTTTAAAAATAGCCTATTGTTTTAGCACCGGTATCGGTAAAAACTAAACAATTCCTATTGGGGCATTGATTCTTGATCCGACTCCGGGCTGATTTACAAACGCAATGTTTGTTTGTTCACTTTTCGTAGCGAGAGTGTAGGCAGGCAGGGAGGGGTGCTTGTGTGATTCTGGGTCAGTTAACCAATCAACGCAGAGCATGTGAAAAAAAAACAGCAACTTCCACCCAAGACAGCCTGTCCAGCTCAAAGGGTAATAAACTGACTTGATTTACATATTTTTCCCTTAAAAACCCAACATGTTTGGTAGAACTTGTAGAATAATATAAAATTGCCAAAAAATAGTATGACATGGGACCTTTAACATACATGCCTTACCCTTGCATGTACATACGTGACGTAATAATATGAGCAAGTGTTTAGACTATGGAGGAAAGAAATGGGCCCAATAGAAAGTCGTGGGGTACTCCAAAGTGAGCACTGAAAAGTAACATTCCATGGGCATATGGAAGAAGAAACACAAATATTAAATCAATGTGTTTCAAGATAAACTCACTTCGAGTGATGGCATCTAAGGCACAACCTGACCCTGTGGCTCCTCCTCCCACAATCAGGACATCAAACTCCTCTGTGCTCTGCAGGGCAGAGAGCTGGGCCTGCCTGGATGGAAACTCATCTTGGAAAGTCATTTCTGCCTGTCCAATTGCTTTCACATTTGCCAGTTGGGCCTAGACCATCAGACCAAATGAGAAAGTTACACATTTAATGACTGTATTGACTCCAGGTAACAGTATATATTTACACGTGAGCACCTATGTCTTTATACATTTTGTGATTTATTTAGAAGAAAAAGAGATATGCAACAAATGTCAGATTACACAATGAAAATATAGCATGCAAATTTATTTTTAGCTCCCTTATCTAAACACGCAAGTAGATTAATCAGTAAATCTACATGGCACATGCATATGTATTAATGATAAAGGCATTTACGTAGATACGCACAGCTGAATTGTCATAACTGACGGCAATATGCACACCATGGAAATGACAAAAATCTGACTTCAAAATGTAATAAGCAATGGCATAAACTGAGCCAAAGACATATACTGACTATGCACTGGATAAGCACATCTGTCAAATAAAGCATACATACTAACTATGCCTAATCCCCTAATGCATTTAGGTTAGTTTAAAATGGCTAAAGGAGGATCTATTAAAGCCCGAGTGGCTTATAGGTTCAGTACGTAGCCTGATTCTCTGAGGCATGAAGCTGTTTGGGGCTTGTGCATGTCTCCTTGACAAGATTAGAGCACAGAACTGATGGTTGTGGGCTTGTAGCCCATCTGGGACCCTGCTCTTTCACCCATTATCTCATTGCTTCAGTGAATAAAACAGTAGTGTTAATTGAGTGTTTAACGTGTGAAATGAAAAGCCCTGCAAATAGCCTTTGATAAGGGTCTCTATTATGTGGGGGAAAAATCACAATAACGGGACTCACAGAAAGAAACGGTTTTCAGTCAGGCTACTGCCAGACAGCACTGTCATTGTAAATAAATAAAACACTAGTCTAGATATGTCCATGTTAGCAGGAAATAAAAGAAAGTCCTAAAATCAACCCCAATAGAATATAATCGGCATAAGACAAGGAAAAGAAATGTTAGGAATTTCAATAATAATTAAATGTTTTTTTCCCCCCATTTTGTATCAAGAATTCACTCTAAATGATTACATAAATCTTCTCCAAGCTACGGCTCCATTAGACTTGCAAATCAATGAATGAACCTAGACATTTGCAATTTAGACTGTAACAGCAAACAAGATCTAATAATTAGTGTCTATTTCTAAGAGCGTGCATATCTTAACACCACAGACATTTAAGAACCAGGTTGTCCTGCAATCATGTAAAGTACAGCACACATCAGTGAATATCATGCAAATGAATAACAGTCAAAGTTTTCATCCTGAACACTAACATGGCCTTGGCAGAGAGGAGACACAAACAAGTGCATAATTCCAATTATAATTGTGCTTTTAGGGATTAGTTTCACTACGGATGCAACATGCATATTTCCATTTTATTCTTAAATACATGAATGCATTCGCTTACCCATTTTGGCTTCATTGAGATGATGCAGAACACACCACAACAACAAAAAATAAAAAGAATGTGACATTAGTCATTATTAAGATTTCCTTCAGTCCAAATGGTCATTCAAAATATAATTTGTTATGCTCTTCTCACAGTTAAATAGGTCAATCAAGCTAAAGATCCACATTGCCTGTTCTTTAAAATACCAGGTACATTGGTATTACAATGGGGTAAAAGTGTCCAGACCTCAACAGAACATTCACAGGCAACACACTTTTTTTTTTTTAAACTAGTATGTATACAAAATGTTACATCACAATCTTACAATAACTGCTACCACTACAGCCACTGTATTTAGAAAAATTATGACATTTTTTGTCATTACTAATCTAATCCTAATATACACTGCTCTTAAACGTGTCTTTTGCCTAATTAGGCGATTAAGTAATTAATCTCCATGGCAGTGGAATCCTCATATGCCACCCCGGGGTTTCTTTGAAATAAGGATTTTAGACGATTTTCTGAAGGTTTTATTTTATTCTGTATTACAGTTTACTGCAGCCTTGCAGCCTCTTTTTACCTATTTGTTACATATGAAGCTAAATTCAAAAGACAGGTTTTTATAAACTGTTTTTTAAAAATCCAGGAAATACAAACTAAGTGCATGATCAGTGTTTGACACTCATGGGGTACATTTAAAGACCTGAAAAAAAGAAGCTCACCATTGACTGACCAGTTAACTGACCAAACGCAAAATAGAAATTCTATAAGTGTGCTCTCAGTGACAGCTGACAGGTGTTATGTTCCTGGCGTTACTATCATATGATACTATGATATTTTTCAGGCTAATTTTAACTTGGACTGAAATCGGACTGAATTGAAATTGGACTTGGCATCCTTAGTGCAATGCAAGGGAGTGATGGTGGAATTATTCATACATTTTACACTTCCCAATTCACAGTGCCTGCTCTCCATTGAGCTCACCTGATTCAGATTACTGCTCATCAGAGGAAAATAAAAGAAGTGTCCATGGATGCAGAAAGTGTGGGAGTAGGAGTTGCCTCAGTGCTAGCTGTGTGCGACTTCTGTTGCGGTTGTAAAAACTTACCCATGTCTGATCCTAGTTTGTCTGACTAGGCGTATCATAGCGAAGTGCCTCCTTGTGTGAAAACCTCTGTTTGCGTTTGACCATTGCCTGACCCTGGAATATCATTTTGTTTAGCCCGTAGTGTTTGTTGCCATTAAGCAGCTTAACCACCCGGGAATGTTTTCAGCTTTTCATTGGTTTGAGTGGAAGCTAGCTGTTTTTTTTACATTTCATTTCATCTTCCAATTCGCCTATCATTAGTTTCACAATAAAGGCTTTTGGTGAATTCACTGTGGGAATTGTTTTGTGATGGTCTTATTGTACATATCTCCCCTTCTTTGTTGGCCATGCTCTTGCTGGCTTACATTAGTTAATAACCTGCTATTTAGGGCTACCAGTCAGGTCACATAGTAAAGGTACTCGAGCACAGACTGAGCCCTATTAGTTATACACTCAAAGCTCAGCAACATAATCCTCCTTTAATTAATGATAATGATAACAGAAGCACAAAGTGACATTTATAGTATTATTGCACCATTTATTGCCTCAGTTTATTATGTTTTAAAAGTGGCGAGATGAAAGTGAGACGGCTATCAAAATCACTAAGTTATAGGCTAATGCCTACCGTTCACATATTAACCAGTGGGTTGTTTCAAATCTTAAATGACTGGGTAACTGAATCAACACAAAGTTTAAATATTAAAAACCAGGGTGTGTTCTCTGATTTAACATTATAGCAATCTCAAGTGAAGGTCTGTTAAACATACTGACTACGCCTGGTGCTTGAAATCGTATTTACCTTTTAGGGTTGTTTTAACACACTTGTTCCTAGTTTGAAAATGCACTAATGTACGTCGCTCTGGATAAGAGCGTCTGCCAAATGACTAAAATGTAAATGTAAATAACTGCAGATGAAAGCAAACAGTAACTACAAACGTTCAGGAATGTAATCTTGGTAATCTACACAAAAAAACAAATATGCATTCCACAATCAAGATCAGACAAGTTCAGAAAGGGAAAGGTGTTTTTAAACAGTTCAAACAAGATCTGCTTGTGAACCCACAAGATTGACTTGGTGGCACATTATCATTTACAGTGCCCTCCACTATTATTGGCACCCCTGGTAATGATTAGTAAAAATGGTTATAAAAAATTCACCGTTTGGTGAATTAGCTTAATCTCACACTGAAAAAATTTGAAAAATCCAACCTTTAATTAAGTAAATTTATTATGATGGAAAAAAATCCCTCATCAAGAAATTATAATTTTTAACAAAACCACGTGTGGTTTAGTTTCCAACATTCCCATAATTCCATGTGTAAAATATTTTGTGGTAAAGACTGATGCACAGTAATATAGGTGTACAAAAAGAAAGAAAAATCTTGGTAACTGTTATTAGGAATGTTAACATACAAACCCAATTTTATGGGTCTTGCATACTAATATGCCAGGATTGAGATATCAAATTTCGTCAACTTGCACAGGGGATAATCCAAGGTAAGAAAGCAATGAATAGTCTTGGAGAATTTTCTGCTTACAGAGTTACATACAGTGCCTACCACTATTATTGGCACCCCTGGTAAAGATGAGTAAAAAGGGTTATAGAAAATTCACGTTTGGTGAATTAGCTTAATGTCACACTGAAAAAATGAGAAAAATCCAACCTTTAATTGAAGTTAATTTATTATGATAAAAAGAATTATTTCTTGATGAGGGATTTTTTTTTTTTAACAAAACCACATGTGCCACAATTATTGGCATCCCTGCATTTATATATAGAATAAAGTAATCATTTTTAATATTTGGTCGCATATCCTTTGCATGCCATAACTTCCTGATGTCTGTGACCCTACAACATCAATTGATATCTGCTTTCAAAGCTTACCTGTTTTCTCCTGTACCGTGACAGTTCGGTAAGGCCGTAGATTGTGGCCAGAACCCCACCTCCAATGAGAGCAGTTCCCTTTGCTGCCCTTCGGAAAGCCATGTCCCCTGCAACAAGATCACAACAAAATTTCCCCACTGAACTACGTGAGTTATTACTCAAAATTATAAAGGCTCAAGTACTCCTGGCACAAGAAGAAATGGATCACACACAAACTAATATTACTTTCATTTTTTAAATAAATAAAACATATTTAAAAAATTACATTGCACATGTGAACAAGACTCTGCTGTATAGACAACATTTTAATCTTGTTTGTCCAACCCTAACCTCATACAAATAAAGACATCTTATACCAAGAGTTGCAGGTCACTTGAAACAAAGTATGGGGATTTTATGAGTGTCTGCACACAGATTGTGACTTTTGAGATATTTGGGAACAGTCATTGAGAGAAGGTGTTCTCTCATCTAGCTCCGAAAGGAATAAGCCAGGCATGTTATTTCCAAGCTCAAGTGAATTCCCTCATCCACTCTGAGGGTCTCTGACAGCTGCTACAAAAACTCAGCAGGAATTTCTGTAAATAGACTGGAATGTGTTTACCAGTATGACATACGGGGATCTCATTGCTTGGCAGGTTCAAAGGCATAACCTAAGATCATGGCAGGTTCAAAGACATAACCCAAGATCATGGCAGGTTCAAAGACATAACCTTAGGTTACCTAACCACAGTAACCTAAGATCATGCCTGTATTACAAGAAAAAAAACCTGATATAGGCTAACCATCAGAATAGTTACTTAACCTAATTACAGGAAGTTGGAAGAGAGAAAAAGTTAAAGGGATAGTTCACCCATTTTTTTTATTTTTTTTTATTTATATTGCTTTACACTCTCCTGAAATAGTATGTTAAACTGTCCTGGTCTTGCTGTTGTAGCTAAATTATTGTAAATCCTGAATTGGAGCAATGCTATCAATTAGCATCTTGCCCTTGGATGTAATTGCCTCCAGGCTAACTTGCTGTAGATCCACTCAAATAAGGTTTAACAACAGCTGTACAAGTGTCCTTGTTGGAAACAAAAATGCACATATGATTAACAAGTGCACAAGGACAATATTTTCCCTCAAATTACAGTATATGTCATTTCAGATTTCAGATGTCGGTGTTTACATTTAAATAAGAACAAGATTCAAGATTCAAGATTTACAGTAATTTAGGCGAGACCAGGACAGTTTAACATACTATTTCGGGGGCAAGTAAAACAATATCAAATTTTTCTAAATGGATGAACTATCCCTTTAAAGCACAACTGAACTTTGGGTTGTGTTGTTACCTGGCCATGAAATGAGTCCAAATGGTGGCGAAATATGTTCGTTAGTTGCTCTCTGCTCCCCTGGGGTGATAATCCAGAATAGGGTATTTGTCGCTCTCCATTCACTTCTATAGGGCAGCTAAATACGAACGCGAACGAAGTGGATTCTGTCATTACAAACAATAACCACTCCTCATACGTTTTTTTTATTTTTTTTAATTAAATGGCCATTTCCAGTCTTTTTCGTATTTTATTTGAAACATAGATCCGGTAGGTAATTCTTGCCCCAGAAACAGCGTTAATGTGCCGATGCATCAGAAACCACTCTTTGGTTCAAATTTCCACTGAAGCAAGTGTTCCTGGTCATATACCTATGGTAAACAAACCGACCTACCGACATTTTGCTAGTCTTTTCTTGTAGCTTGCTAACAACATTGAAGAAAATAGTACTTTTATATATAATTTTGGTAACGATTTACATTAACTGCATTTTCATAAAGCATTCATTATGCATTCATGAGCATTACAAAAGCATTACATTACAAGTACATAAAACATTATAAAGCATTCATAATGCTCTATCTCATGGGATAGATCTGACCTGAGGTTCACAGATCTAGGAATACTGCACTCATAAAGCATTCATAACGCTCTATGTAATTGTAATGTAATGCTTTTGCAATGTTCATGAATGCTTTATGAAGATGCAGTTAATCGTTAACATAATTTTAATTACACCAAAAAAAATACGTACGACTGGTTATGGTTTGTATTGACAGAATCCGCTTCATTCACGTTCGTATACATGCTAGAAGTGTCATTTTGAGACCGTTTTAGCTTCCCTATAGAAGTGAATGGAGAGCGACAAATACCCTATTCTGGATTATCACCCCAGGGGAACACAGAGCAAATGACGAACATATTTCGCCACCATTTGGACTCATATCATGCCCAGGTAACTACACAACCCAAAGTTCTACCAAAGTTCAGTTGTGCTTTAAATGTAACCAATGAGATTAAAGGTGAGCAGTATCAACCAAAGTATATGCATGCAACCTGTCAGTCAAAAACAAATCACGTTCAACAAACATTACAATGAAATTAATATATAACGCATGTGTTCACAGCAAAACAGTACACTTGAGACAAGTCAGTTGGCACTTTCCAATACGGTTTGTGTAAAAACCAAACAAAAAAAACATGAATCATGAACGTTCACTGGTTTGCCTCATTTCCTAATTATAGCATAAAATCGAATGGGCAACTGATTGCATTTATGTGGCAACCAGGCCACCTGCAGCTTTGGAATACATTTCCAGGAAAGAAAAGGACCGGAAAATGTTTCCCCCCTACATGAATATGCAGGCAATCTGAGAAGCCAGCGGAGTCATTACTAATATTGGTGCCAATTACAAAGCATGTCATGACACTGAGATTCATGAATATTCATTGCTGTCTGATACTTCAGCAAGTGCTCTGATCCCCATTTTAATGTCACATTATGAACTGTGAACAGGTATGTCCAAAATGGAAAGAGCTCCTGTCCTGAGCTCTATGCATGCTGTTCAATACATTTCAGTTGATTTATTCATGTTATATGAAGGTGCATTTAAGTACTGAAGTGTTCATTGGCTTCAAAGAGCAGGCACTAAGGCATATTGAATGTACATTTAAAACTGTTTTTTAGGAATCGCAAAATGGGAAGGGAACACAGGCAATACCTTTGAGGGGAATAATGTTTCAGGGTTTCAAAACTAAAAGCAGACATTGTCACTGATTAAACCATGAGGTATTTTCACGGGTTCATGCCAGTGTGTTGTTCTCCAAAATGTACAAAATGTAAATTGTGACATGTAATATGTGAACTGAAAAGACCTGGCACAAATTAACTGGAAAATCCACATATGTAAGCCAAAAACATGTCGAAATACCTACCCTTTTAATTGACCAAAAAGACGAGGAAAGAGTTGCTGCTTTCAGTAGTGCCTGAAATTAAGCAGGGGAATGGTAACATTAGATATATGACATAAACATACTTTCACAAAAATCTCACAAACAAGTGAACCCATGTTAAACATCAGCTATGTGAGCTACTGCACAAATTATTTTTTAAACTTTAAAAGGATTCCATGATCAAGGTCCAAGTCCAATAGTTACCTTTCACAAATAACAATTGAAGGAAGATTTAACAAATGATGAGCAATGGAACACTGACGTTTATTGAACTAGACAACATATGTGAACCATCCCTCTGGAGAAAAATGACAAATCATGACCAGGGTTGAGGTCAATTCCATTTCAATTTACTCCATTTGGGAAATTAACTGAAAATCCATTCCTGAAATATGGCTTAGATTATTGTGAATCACACACCAAAGCGTCTTTTTCCAAGCTTAGTATTCAAAGAGCATAGTTCACAGCCAACCACAATGTTTTCAGCAGAACGGCTGGTGACACTAAACAATGGTCAACAGCACATATCGAGACAGTCTCCGTTTCAGTTCAGTTAAATAAAAGAGGCTAATGCTGAAAACACTGAGGAGACGCTTTTTGCAACAGCCACACTATGCATCGTCAAGGGCAAGAGCTAAAATCAACTGCTTACACATACAATGCAGTCTGTTAATATTTGGACAGTGATACAATTTCTGTTGTTTTGGCTCTGTACTCCAGTACATTGGATTTGAAATGGATCAGTGACTATGAGGTGACAGTGCAGACTTTCAGCTTTAATTGGAGGGTTTTTACATCCATATTGTGAGAACCGTGTAGCATTGACCTTTTATTACATAGTTCCACATTTTAGTAGACAAAAGGTAGGCTAATTGGACAAATTAACAAACTTAAATAAAGTAATCATATTTAATATTGGGTTGCATATCCTCCCTTACATGCCATAACTACCTGATGCCTGTGACCCAACAATATCAAAAGATATCTTGATATCTTTTTTTCAGGTACTCTTAGCAGCAATACTATAAAAGCATGGATTCTCATGCAAATCTAAACACTATGAAAAATTATTATTTGTAAAGTAGGCATAGGCAATGCAATGATGTGAATGGTAATGCAAAAGTCATGTTTTGATACAAACCCCAATTCCAAAAAAGTTGGGACAGTATGTAAAATGCACATAAAAGCAGAAGGCAGTGATTTCTAAATTCTCTTTTACATATATTTAATTGAAAACAGTGCAAAGAAAATATATTTCATGTTTTACCTTATCAACTTCATTGATTTTTGTAAATGCCTGCGAATTTGATGCCTGCAACACGTTCCAAAAAATTTGGGACAGGGGCAAAAAAAAGACTGGGAAGTAAAAAAAACAAAAAAAACATTCCACAGGTAAATAGGTGATGCTATCATGACTGGGTATAAAAGGATATCAAAAGACTCTTGATATCTTATTTTTAGATATCAAGCGATACTATAACCTCACTGCATTTGAATGGATCTCTACGGGAATTGGGGGGTGGGACTAGATTAAGCTGTAAATTACATGGGAATAGTACGGAACCCATGGTTGGCTAAATGGCTGGAAGTCATCAAGAGTCTGCGGTATCAAACGAGCCTCAAACCATCACTCCGCTGCCAGATATGCAGTAGATATGGATGGATGGATCACTTGAAGAGTTGTTTCTCCTGACTTATTTTTCAATAGTTCAATCGGAAAATGATTCAGGGGAAACAACCCATAAAGTGATCCATCCATATCTACTGCATATATTTTACAAAGAGAATTTACAAATCACTGCTTTCTGCTTTTATGTGCATTTTACATACTGTCCCAACTTTTTTGGAATTGCGGTTTGTATATTCAGGATGTGGTCAGGGACCGAGAGCTCTTAGAGAATTGCATGCTTTTTTTAAATCAAGGTTTAGGCTATAGCCTATATTTGAAAGTTTGTTTTGTTTGCAATTGGGCAGGAACAAAAAATCTAATGAAGAGAAAAATTATAGCAACACAGTGGTCTTGCAGCTTTTCTGGTTTGAAAACTCAATGGATTACAGGTCAATGGGTTACATTTTATATTGTGACATCTGACACTTCAACAGTATGTTTTCTTGGTGAATGATCAGACGGTTAATGTAAAACGTGATACCAAACAGCCTGCTCCTTCAGCTCATCAAGTGTCGGCTGCATATCAATGACTGGGACTATAAAAAATTGCAAGGCAATCAAGTTCTGCGGACTTTTACATTGCCATAAGAATATCTTGTGACAAGTGTTTGGGAAAGTATGGTTACAAGTTTTACAAGTGTTGTGGCAAAAATGTATTTTTTATTATTTTCGATTATGTTGGATTGATAGCCTCTTATGTATCTTTTATAAATAAATAAATAAATAAATAGCTGCTTGGTCACACTTCCCTTTGTAGAACTAGCACCCGAATTTGTACCAGAAAAACCCCTGTGAGCTGTAATATACTGACATGTTTAAACCACACACTTGGTAGCTGTATGGGTGGGGCCTTGGAACTAACCATAGCGTAAGTATTACGTACATGTTACTATTGCCAAAACTGTGAATTATGCAAGGAACAAAAACAGGAAGTCATTGAAAAGAAAATAGATAAGACCAGCACAAACCGTAAACTAAACCCTATTTACACATCAAGAAATTGGCAAATATCCTTCTGCTCTATCAACCAGACAACCCATCAATATTTCAGCTTCCTTATTCTAAAAGTCGCCCGAGGACATTTTGACACTTGCAAAATAGATCATTAAGACCACTCCCGTAGTATAACTGCAAATAACAAAGTTCCTCCCAGCATAATAACATAAAATCCGTAAAGGCACACGTACGTCACCTAGACTACAAACAAACCCGAGCTAATGTCGGTCCCTATTATAATGATTTAACTGCTGTCGGTTCAGTCTGACATACAGTAATTAATGTCAATGTTTGTACGAAAATAATGTTTATGTGTAACGTTACGCGAACATGCCATCTAACGTTAAGTAAACGAGAATGCTAGGTATACCCTGTTGTATTAGATAGCATTCAGCTAGCTATCGGTGTTTACTCCCATAGATCACACACGTGCATGTCACGACTCAACAGCAGCTTTTACATTAAGGTATAACATGATAAATTACGTTATATGCCAGACTACTCACGTGCCGAATGATAGCGTGTACACATTAACTAACGTTTCAGGTAACTCAGTTTTATTATTAGGTAGGTTTTCACTAAGCTTGGTCACCCAACCCAAGACAACAGGCGCAACTTAGCTAGTGCTAACGTTGCTATCTTACCAACTAGCTAAACCGATTAACCTTGAAAGGCCACCAGAGAACACAAATTTAACTCATGGATATACGACATTAACTTACAGTTTTCTGACGCTCTTACGATAAATTCACCAGCGACAAGCTTTGCCAGAGCATAATTTGTGACAGCAACATACCAGCTAGTTCGCTGGATTCATTTTTCCGAGTTGATGGACCAGGAAACAAGACCATTTAGATGGACATCATGAAAGTCGAATCGAATAAGGAGGCCAGAAATTCTATCCAATGAAAACAGAGAGGTGTTAGAGTTAGCCCTTGACGCAACAAAATGGTTCCACTTTTTTGTTTGGTCCAGGAAGATGTATTCTTATCCTAGCTATGATTTAAGGTCCTACGAGTGTAGGGGTACGTCCCAATACTCGAAAAGTGCACCCTCCTTTGCTCCACTACCACCTCCTCTCCTCCTTGCCCCGGATACTTCCGGGTAGGAGAGTAGTGGGGGAGTGGAGGAAGGGAGGTGGGGAGTGAAGAATATTGGGACGCACCCTAGCGTTACATACAAATACACAACCAAATAAACTGACAAATTCAACAAGGAGTCATACAATATTGTCATTGATGATTAGCTTAACCACGTACCTTGGCTGCGATCCAATTCGTTAAAATGTTCTGCCCTCCTGCACTTCCCCTCGCCACTTCCACTTGGGGGAATCCCTTTAGAAATCGGAAGTTGGGCGGGTGCGGGGCTGCATCATATAGGGTGCGTCCCAATATTCTTCACTCCCCACCTCCTTACCTCCACTCCCCACTACCACTCCTCTCCTACCCGGAAATATGCAAAACTGCCTGAACGTTTTCAGTAGCCTACAAGTAGCTATTTCCATGTACAATATACAATGTGCCTGACATTGCGGTTTGCGTTGAGACATTAAAGGTATACTATGTAGTTTCAGATGGCGATATTGAGCACGTAGGAGAAAAGGGCTCCCCGAAAATTGATTATTACGTGTTCTTCTCAGACGCGCGTGGGGACGTTTCACACATATTTTCTCTGACCGTGGACTTCAATTCGCTTTATTGGCATGACAAGACATTGAATCTGTATTTTCAAAGCATACTGCATTAGAACAGTCGAAGACATACAGTCAAGCCGGAAAGTCTGCACACCCCTTTCACCTTCTCCACGTTTTATTACGTTACAGACTTATACTACAATAGATTGAGTTCATTTTTGCCTCAAACATCTACACACAATAGACAATAATGACGAAGTGAAAACAGGTTTTTAGAAAATATGCAATTTTATTTTACTGACAAAAATAGGTTATTTAGGGGTTACATATCTGTACACACCCTTAGCCTAATACTTGGTTGCTGCACCTTTGGCAGCGATTACAGCTTCAAGGTGTCTTGGGAAAGAAGCTACGAGCTTGGCACACTTGTTTCTGGACATTTTTTCCCATTCCACTTGGCATATCCTTGCAAGCTCCGTCAGGTTGGATGGGGAGCGTCGGTACACAGCCATTTTCAGCTCTTTCCACAGATGTTCAATTGGATTCAGGTCTGGGCTCTGGCTGGGCCACTCAAGGACATGCACAGACTTTCTCCGAAGCCACTCCTTTGTTCTCTTGGCTGTGTGCTTCGGGTCGTTGTCATGTTGGAAGGTAAACCTTCGCCCCAGTCTGAGGTCCAGAGCGCTCTGGAGCAGGTTTTCTTCAAGGATCTCGGTGTACTTAGCTGCATTCATCTTTCCCTCTACCAGGACTAGTCGCCCCGTTCCCGTTGCTGAAAAACATCCCCACATCATGATGCTGCCACCGCCATGCTTCACTGTAGGGATGGTATTAGCCAGGTGATGAGCGGTGCCTGGTTTCCTCCAGACGTGACGCTTGGTATTCAGGCCAAAACGTTAAATTTTGGTTTCATCAGACCAGAGAATCTTGATTCTCATGGTTTGAGAGTTCTCTAGGTGCCTTTTGGCAAACTCCAAGCGGGCTGTGATGTGCCTTTTACTAAGGAGGGGCTTCCGTCTGGCCACTCTACCATAAAGGCCTGATTGGTGGAGTGCTGCCTGGATGGTTGATCTTCTGAAAGGTTCTCCCATCTCCACAAGGATACGCTGGAGCTCTGTCAGAGTGACCCTCGGGTTCCTGCTCACCTCCCTGGCCAAGGCCCGTCTTCCCCGATTGCTCAGTTTGGCCGGGCAGCCAGGTCTAGGAAGATTCAATTGAATTTATCACAGGTGGACTCCAATTAAGTTGTAGAAACATCTCAAGCAGTATCAGTGGAAACAAAATGCACCTCAGCTCACTTTTGGGTGTCATATCATATCATGCACACTTGTGTACATATGATATTTTACATTTAGATTTTTAATAAATTAGCACAAATGTCTAAAAACCTGTTTTCACTTTGTCATTATGGGCTATTTTGTGTAGAATTTTGAGACAAAAAATGAACTCAATCTACTGTAGAATATGTCTGTAACGTAATAAAACGTGGAGAAGGTGAAAGGGGTGTGCAGACTTTCCGGCTTGATTGTACATCTAACTCTGAACAATACAAAACAGCAAAGACTAGAAATGAATGAACAGTAACCATACATGAAAACAAGAACTTTTCTTTGATTATGGATTTAGAAATAACAATAATGTAAAATAATAAAGTACAATTAAAAATAATAATTATCAATAGAAATGATAATAATGATGATGAGAACGACACATATGATCTTATAAAGTGAATATAATAAATATAAAAAATTTAAATTGGTTTATAATGATCTCTGTCACTCACGACAGACGATGGCAGGCAGCTATATATTGTGCTGCCAGGTCACAGCACGTCCTCTCCTCCTAAGAGGATGGGGAGTTCTTGGATGTCTGTTAAATTTTTTAATTGAGGGTATCTCTGATTTATTTAGGGAAAATATTTATTTCTGATTTGATTGTATTTTTCCCATTTTGTGATAAAGTGCCGCTCCGTCTCAACTTCGTTGAGATGGCAATGTTTCTCCTCCCGGAGTCTGTTGACTCTATCACGGTCACTCTGATCAAGCTGTCCTCTTCCCCTGGCCCTGCCTCACCCACCACGAACACGATTGTCACTTTGGATAAAAGCGCCTGCTAAATGACTGTAATGTAATGTTTATGTAATGACTGCCCCTCACCCTTACTCTGGGGCCGCGACCACTGGATGTTGATGGCTACAGAATGAACCGAGCAGAATTACAAAATTATGATTTAGAATTATTTTATGAAAATGAACAGTGGTCAAATTTACAGAGCAATAGCTAAGATTACTAACTTATATGCTTTGAGCATGTAACGTAGTCTCCATTTACATGATCAAGGTTTGGTCAAACATGACTATTGTCAACAATAAACAAACATCACGACAATAGATAGCCTTAGCTATCGATAGCTGCTACGTTATGGGAAGGATGTGCTTTGTCTTATCTGTTCTGTAGTTACTTTGATGACGTTTCTGTATGCACTTATTGTATGTCGCTTTGGATAAAAGCGTCTGCTAAATCAGGGGTTCTCAATCCTGGTCCTGGGGGACCCCTGTGTATGCTGGTTTTCGTTGCAACCGCAGTTGCAATCCCAGAATTTTAACAAGCTGTTAATTTTTCTTAATTAGGTGCTTTTCATGTTTGGAGGAATTATTCGCCCACTTAAGACACATTATGTCAGAAATAGCTATGCATGCCATGTAGAACAAACTCCCCATGTTCACATTGTGCTTATTGTGCTATATTGCAACAATTACATAAGAAAAGGTTACAAAATAATGTATTTTCACTCAAATGAAAGAGTGAAGTGAATCAATAGGCTCCTAATTAGGTTGTTGAACACATGTGTTTAACTCCATTTTTTCTTTAAGCTTAAGACAATGCAGGTTTGGCTCGTTATCATTTGCTTTGTGTTTGAATTCTTCATTATCTACGAAATGGTTAATTTTAGTGGCCATGTGTCCACACTTTCACCAATTAGGAGCCTATTGATTCAAATCAGTCTTTAAATGGATCTGTTAAATAATTTTCTTATCTTTTTTAAATAATATAGCACAATGTGAACATGGGGTGTTTATTCTACATGGCATCCATAGCTATTTCTGATATAATGTGGCTTAAGAGGGTGAATAATTCCTCCAAACATGACAAGCACCTAATTAAGAAAAATTAACAGCTTGTTAAAATTCTGGGATTGCAACTGCGGTTGCAACAAAAGCCAGCATACACAGGGGTCCCCCAGGACCAGGATTGAGAACCCCTGTGCTAAATGACTATAATGTAATGGGTGCTATTTTTATAATGATATTGTTACCTCCTCGGCTGAAAACATCTTGCTAATGAGTAAGGGCAGAAACATACCTCACGCAAATAGCTACGCGAACGTGGACGCTTCGAGCTACGCGAACAGTTTTTCTTTTGCCATGACATTTGTGAAAGACAAACCAGAGGAAAGCACAGATCGAACAAGAAAGTTGTTTACTGTTGTTGCTGCTATAGCGTCCCTTGCTGCAACGCTCTGGCTTGTCTTTCACAAATGTCATGGCAAAAAAAAAACTGTTCCCGTAGTTCGAAGCGTCCACGTTCGCGTATTTGCGTGAGGCATGTTTCGGTTCTAAGCTAAAATAAGAGTTTACCTGGAAGCCTGCCCACATGGCTTGGCCATGTCAATCAAATGAGCATGAACTGCCCATTCATGACGTTTACACCATTTTAGCTGTTTCTGGCTTTAAAGCGTAACATTCAAAACATGAACAAAAAAACACTTTGCGAACGACTTATGAGGTAGGAAATACATTCAACATGTTTATTAGACCACAAGGACACATACAATGTTTTTTTGGGAGAAAATTTGAATATAAACAAAGAACGAGTTGTTTACAATGAAACTACATAGTATACCTTTAATGAATATGTAACCATTTATACATAATTAAGATTAGATTAGATTAAAACACAAAGATCCGTTTCCGGGGCACAGAGTAGAGGAGGACGGGAGGGTGCATTTTTCGATTATTGGGACGCACCCAGGGCTGCATTCGGATCCAATTTTACACATTCCCTTCCCTTGCTCACTTCCCTCAAGGGAGCTATCTTGTGACGCAACTTGGGGTGCGTCCCAATAGTCGAAAAATGCCACCTTTCCTCCTCCACTACCACTCCTCTACTTCGTGCCCTGGAAACGGATCTTTGTGTTTTAATCTAATGTCGCTGATTACATCTTAATTACGTATTAATGCTTACATATTAATTAATGTCTCGACGCAAACCGCAATGTCAAGTACATTGTATACTGTACATGTAAATAATTGTACTCAAAACGTTCAGGCAGTTTTGCATATTTCTGGGTAGGAGAAGAGTGGTAGTCGGGGGAGTGGAGGAAGGGAGGTGGGGAGTGAAGACAAAAATATTTTTGCCAATTATTTGACTTGTCTCATTTAATAAAGCATGTGAATGTTTATCAAATATAAATTAAAATAATGCGAACTATTTTGTAATAAATTTAATAATTCAAAAAACCTATCGAAAAAATGCTGTCCCCAGTTTTTACGTCACAACCGAAACATACACTGTTTGAGTCTGTGCAGTGAACCTGCTTGTAGCCACAGACCCCTTTTTTTAACCAGGAAATTAGACAGCCTTCATATGAATCAAGTCAACATGGTGAGTAGCTAGGTTTTTGCGTTTTGATATAATTGTCCTTCAAAGTATGAAAATTAGTCTGTGTTTTTTAGAGACGTCACACCCAAACACCCAAGTTTTCATATTAGAGAAAAAAAGTTGATTTCATAACTGTACTTTGATTAAACTTTGATTAAAAGGAAGGTGCATCTGCACAGAGAAGTGGTTGCTAACCATGTGCTTGCTAAATCTTTTGTTTTGTGGCCGAAATGAGCCAAAATTGTCACAACCGAAACAGTCACTACCGTAACAAATGGTATTGTTTTGACAGGCCTGTTTCGGTTGGTGTCAATTGTCCGTAAATTCTTATTAAAGACAATAAATAGTGAGACAATCAATGCACAGGTACAAACCTCAATTCCAAAAAAGTTGGGACAGTGTATAAAATGTAAATAAAAACAGAAAGCAATGATTTGCGAGTCCTTTTTGTATTCAATTGAAAACAGTACAAAGACAAGATATTTCATGTTTTAACTAATCAACTTTATTCTACATTTCATTTTCTATTCAGCTCATTCTACATTTGCAACACCTCCCAAAAAATTTGGGACAGGGGCATGTTTACCTTTGTGTTGCATCACCTGTCCTTTTAACAACACTCAGTAATCTTTTGGATACTACAACACTAATTGTTGTAGTTTTGAAAGCAGAATTGTTTCCCATTCTTGCTTAATATGAGACTTCAGCTGCTCACCAGTCCGGGGTCTCCATTGTCATATTTTGGGCTTCATAATGCGCCACACGTTTTCAATGGGAGACAGGTCTGGACTGCAGGCAGGCCAGTCTAGCACCCGCACTCTCTGACGACGAAGCCATGCTGTTGTAACACGTGCAGAATGTGGCTTGGCATTGTCTTGCTGAAATAAGCAGGGATGTCCCTGAAAAAGCGATTGTCTAGATCGCAGCAAATGTTGCTCCAAAATGCATATGTGTACCCTTCAGCGTTAATGGTGCTTTCACAGATGTGCAAGTTACCCATGCCATGGGCACTAACACCCCCATACCATGACAGACGCTGGCTTTTGAACCTTGTGTTGGTAACAATTGAGATGGTCCTTTTCCTCTTTGGCCGGGAGAACACGACGTCCATTATTTCCAAAAACAATTTGAAAGGTGGACTTGTCAGACCACAGCACACGTTTCCACTTTGGTTTACGGCCTCGCCCGTTTTCTCCAGATTCTCTGAATCTTTTACTAATATTATGGACTGTAGATGGTGAAATCCCTAAATTCCTTGCAATCGTGTGTTGAGAAACGTTGTTCTGAAACTGTTGGACTATTCGCTCATGCAGTTTTTCACAAAGTGGCGAACCCATCCTTGCTCATAAATGCCAGAGCCTTCGTGGATGCTCCTTTTATACCCAGTCATGATAGCATGACCTGTCACCTATTCACCTATTTACCTGTGGAATGTTCCAAACAGGTGTTTTTTGAACATTCCACAACCTTCCCAGTCTTTTTTATACCCCTGTCCCAACTTTTTTAGAACGTGTTGCAGGCATCAAATTCGGAATTAGCGTATATTTACAAAAAATCAATGAAGTTGCTAAGATAAAACATTAAATATCTTTTAAATATCGTTTTCATTTAAATATATAGACAAGAGAATTTACAAATCACTGCTTTCTGCTTTTATTTGCATTTTATGTACTGTCCCAACTTTGGAATTCAGGTTTCAGTAAGAGATGTCACAACCGCTACAATGTGGTCACCACCGAAACACCTGCTGTTTTGTTAAAATTTTGAATAATATGAATAATCAATCAAATATCCAAGATATTGCGCTGGTGAGGGTATATATAATCTCATAAATAAGAATCTATCAAATTCATGTGATCAAATCTGTCCATTTTATAGAGAACATTGAGTTTTCACTAAATTTAATTAATCCAATGTTTTATTTGATTTAAAAATTCAGGGTAATTGATTCAAATTCAACAGCAGTCAAGATTTCTTTTCAAAAATGTCATTTTCAAAGGGGTGAATTAAACTTATCAATTGGGTATGTAATTTTATTTCAAAAGCAGGTTTTACACCATGTTTCGGTTGTGACATATTTAGGAGCAGTCAGTAAATTCATCCTTATTCTTAAAAAATTACACCCATTACATGTGATTGCACTGTACATCTAGTATATTTATGTATCTCAGAAGTGTAACACATATATTATAAAAGAATTTTGCAAAAAGAACACAAATTTACACTTTTCTCCAACCCTCAATTTGCACGACTTCTGTAGAATGGCCCATATACCGGTTTCTTTACGTTTGGTCCGTGTTGCTAGGTTTAATTACTGCGTTGCAAATGAACCTAGCTTTACTTCATCATTACACCGCAGCCCGGAGGCGAATAAATATATTGCGCCCAATAGTTTCTAATCCACCTCTCCATACGCGGTTCAAAGTAGGCCTACACCACAGACGTCAATTCTGGACCAGGCCCGGTCGAACTAGCAGGTGGTGGGATAATTTCGAGAGCGGCATTGTTATTGCTGAGGAATGGAAGGAAAACTTTCGGATGTCCAGAGAATCACTCTTATCTTTGAGCGAACTTCTTCGTCCTCACATCGACGCATGCTCGCAATGTTCTTTTATGGTCTTTGACGTAACACATTATCGCCACCTACTGGCCTGGCATGCTTATGTGAGCGTTCAAAATAGTTTTTTGCGTTGTCGCGTGGACGGAGAGATTTTCTAAAACGGCCTAAGCCACATCATATCAGAAATAGCTATGCCATGAAGAATAAAATTCCCATGTTCCTACTGTGCTTATTGGGCTATATTGAATTATTTTGAGTGTTTATACCATCATTTTTGAAGTCAAACTATCGTTGAATCCTTTACTTTGTGCTGACCTATATTCTCTGTGGAAGTACAGCGGTGGAGCGATACTTTACGTTACCTACGAATGTAGTGCCGGCACTGGTCGACTACAACAATAAAGAAGAGCAACAAGTTGCAATGGCCACGTTCGCTATGCCGCCATACTTCCATAGAGAATATAGGTCAGCACAAAGTAAAGGATTCAACAATAACAATTTACTTCAAAAATGATGGTATAAACACTCAAAATAACCCCGATAGACTGTCGTCGTATTTTATTTGCTTTGGGTGCACCGTGGAGTGTTTAAGTGCATTTGGTAGTGGATGCTACCGGTTACCATAGAGTTGCGCTAGCATTAGCAACGTGTGTATGTCCAAAAGAAGGGACAGCATGGAATTAGCTGAAAATGGTTTCCATCAATCAACTACATCATGGGTAAGTCGCAATTGAGACATTATGTCCAAAATTCAGAACTATCCCTTTAAGTTCTGCACACAAAAAAAAAGTTCTGCACGTGTGTGGTTAAAGCTAGACTTTTCATTCGTTTCACAACACACATCGAACCGAAAGCTGCCCTGGTGCCCTGCCCGAATTCCCCTGGTTAGTTTAATCTTACTTCTGGCTCCCAGGGGAAGTCCAACATGCGTTGGTACACTTAGCTACCGATCCATGCAATGCTAGAAGGACCTTGAGCTGGTGGACAGAACGGCTTCCTCTGGAAGCAAAAGTTGTTACACATCGTCAGATACAACTTCACACATCCACACAATAAAGCCCCAGTTATTTTGCCGTTTTTCTCCTTCCTCTTCCGCTTCTTCTTCACGTTTGTCTGGTTTGGGGAGGGTGTTACGCTCTACTCTTGCGGTCATGACTGACTGATTGTGGAAACCCCTTGCCTCTGCCAACATTTCTTTATTCATTAATTCCTTCACTTCAGCTCTGTTCACTTTATCCTTTTCACACGTAAAACAAGGTCACCATAAAATTAACTACTAGGAAAATTAAGAATTTACGATAATAGCCTACATTAAGAATTGAGGATAGCCTCTTTTAAGCTGCAAGCTTTTAAGCGATCGGATTTTTAAACCGCCAATTCCCCAAACATATCTGATTCATGGTTAGTCACTTATAAATAAATAGATAGCTTCCGAATGTGGCTCTAGTCTACGCTACTCTGCTGATAATGTAGCTTACTGCAAACACCTTTAATTATTATAATAATAATAATATTAAGAAGAAGAATAATCTCTGGTATGTACTTTCTTAGTAGTATCTACTGTTTTCTTTCTGGCTAAGATTCCTGGGAAATATGCGTTGTCCAATTAAGCTTGTTCGCCAACGTTACTTCCTGCTTCTCGTCAGGAAGCAGAAACAAGCTAGGCTACTACGGAGCGAATCAACATGCATTATAGCCTACATTCATTGCACTACAGAAAACTAAACTAAACCTAGCTGTCCGGTACCAAAACATTTCCCGCAGGTAACGTTCTACACTACCGGAGAAAAAACTGATGTGCAGAAACTCACTAGCTCGCTCACTAGCTCGTAGCCCACACATGGAAGGTTGGAGTTACGCATCCGGCAATCCAGTGTTGAATAGCCTAACTGCTGTGTCATTGATACACATATACTACAAAAATGCTACTTCAGTAGTTAGAATAGCCCCAGGCATACGGAAGCTATGAAGCCAGTATTACGCATAGCATTCCTCCTTGACCTCTAGGGAGAAGACCAACATGCGTTGGTACAATATTAAATTGCCATTGACCTGAATGGATGAATGGCTTCTTCCTATAGGCATGTCAGGCTTCATCCGTAGCTGAAAGGTCACACATAGTTCATCACTACACATAGAATCCCCCTGGTTAGTTTAATCTTACTTCTGGCTCCTATGGGAAGTCCAACATGCGTTGGCACACATAGCCACTGATCCACGTAATGTTAGAAGGGCCTCGAGCTGATGGACAAAATGGCTGATCCGGTAGCTGAAAGGTCACACATTGTGCTGCATCACTACACATAGAATTCCTGGTTAGTTTAATCTTACTTCTGGCTCCCAGGGGAAGTCCAACATGCATTGGTACACATAGCCACTGACCCATGTAATGTTAGAAGGACCTTGAGCTGATGGACAGAATGGCTTCCTCCAGAAGCGAAAGGTCGTTACACATCGTCATCACATAAGCTAAAATAATAGCAGCACCTTTGTGTATGGTTGTTTTTTGGGGGTTGTTGCTGCTGCCCTCACTGCCATATCCATGCCATATCCGAGCAACTGCTGGGAGTAGCTATAGATCAATGAGCATCGTTCTCCAGAAGCAGCTGGTCAACTCCAGCTCCACGCCTGTCCCCAGCTGATGATATCACCTGCTGGCCTTCAAATCCTTCTCCCGTCACCGGCTCATTATATATCGACATTTCCATTTATGTTCTGTCTTGTAATTTTACTATTCTGTAATCAGCTATTCAGTTAACCGGTGCCAGTCAGCGGCGGATAGCCTGCCCCGTCAGAGTCAGGTTCTGCCCAAGGTTTCTTCCTGGTTTAGGCCCGGTTCCTTGTAAATTGTTTGTGATAATGACACTTAAAAGTGCCATATATATATATATATATATATATATATATATATATATATATATATATATATACGTATATATATATATAACTGATTGAATGGAATCTGTTAAAAACCATTCACAGTGCTGCCGGATCTGTTCTAAGTGTAACTCTATTGGGGGTTGTTGCTGCTGCATTCAGATACAACTTCACACATCCACACAATAAAGCCCCAAACTTGGGTTATTTTGCCGTTTTTCTCCTTCCTCTTCTGCTTCTTCTTCTTCTTCCCATTTTCCTGCCAAACTGCCTGCCTCCGTCGCGATGTTATCCAATGGGGAGAATTATTATTTGAGGGTATGGTCCGTATACCTGTTGATCAAGCTTATCGTCCAATAAAAATGCTTCATACTAATGTTTTTTAATGTTAATATAGCTAATGGCTTCATGCTTTCCAAGAAGCTACTGTGGCTTAGTGGTTAAAACTGCAGTCTCTCACACAGTGGATTGTGGGTTCGATCCCAGCAGGGCACATGTGTATTTTCCACAAAAACAATGTGCAACTGTTAAGTACTTTTCATTTCTTAGACTGTTATTATTTTCACATTGACACATTAACGTATTTTTATTGCAAAGGCAAAAGAGGTTTACAATATTAACTGTTCAATGTTTCACTTGTATTTCACTTGTACTATATCACACCCTCCCCAAACCGGACGCTCGCTCTTGTCTGGTTTGGGGAGGGTGTTACGCTCTGCTCTTGCGGTCATGACTGACTGATTGTGGAAACCCCTTGCCTCTGCCAACATTTCTTTATTCATTAATTCCTTCACTTCAGCTCTGTTCACTTTATCCTTTTCACAAGTAACACAAGGTCACCATAAAATTAACTACTAGGAAAATTAAGAATTTACGATAATAGCCTACATTAAGAATTGAGGATAGCCTCTTTTAAGCTGCAAGCCTTTAAGCGATCGGATTTATAAACCGCCAATTCCCCAAACATATCTGATTCATGGTTAGTCACTTATAAATAGATAGGATCCGAATGTGGCTCTAGTCTACGCTACTCTGCTGATAATGTAGCTGTGGCGAAGTGAGCACCACCGCTCTCGTGCAGAGACAGTAACCAGACGGTTGTATTGAGAGAACACGGTTTTATTCGGTTCTCTCTGTACTTTAGTAAACATTGATATGGTTGTCTTCCGCTCTTCTCCCCGCAGATGTTCCGGCCAGCTTTTATGCACTCAGGCTCACTGTCGAACAATCAAGGCAATTGGTTAATTGATACAATCAATAACACAATCAATCGTTACCAATTGCATGATTTCCGAGAGCTGTGTCGGCTCCACAAACCACACGCGTTCACTCTCTCTCTTGCCGGCAGCGCCTAAAACCACGCCCCCCTACCACATACCCCCACCGCCCGACTTAGGGCGGGAAGCCATCCGGCCGATGACCAACCCTCCCCTCCTCCTCCCCCACCGGGCGAGAGAGAAAGTCCGCCACCACCATCTGCGCTCCCGGCCTATGAATCACCTTGAAATTAAAAGGCTGTAAAGCCAGATACCAACGAGTGATTCGGGCGTTAGTATCTTTCATGCAGTGAAGCCAATGGAGGGGAGCATGGTCCGAACAGAGGGTGAATGGGCGACCCAGTAGGTAATAACGGAGGGACCCGACCGCCCACCGAATGGCCAGACACTCTTTCTCGACCGTGCTGTACTTAGCTTCGCATTGTGATAGCTTCCTGCTAATGTACAGCACTGGTCGGTCGACCCCCTCCACCTGCTGCGTCAAAACGCAAGAGAGGAACTAACCACTTATCCCAATTTCGGCTATCATCGTGTACGAACTTCCGAATCATAGACTTCAAAGTCCTATTAAAACGCTCCACGAGCCCATCTGTTTGCGGATGGTATACGCTGGTTTTAATAGACTGAACCCCCAATAATTCATATAATTCGCGTAATGTGCGTGACATAAACGAAGTGCCTTGATCCGTCAGAATCTCTTTCGGGATTCCGACGCGGGAGATTATCTGAAACAATGCCTGCGCAACACTCTTAGCCGAGATATTGCGTAACGGCACTGCTTCGGGATACTTGGTTGCATAATCCACCAGAACTAACACAAATCGGTATCCCTGCGTGCTT